>BOPP01000120.1:354719-376279 GCA_017312745.1 Gryllus bimaculatus | reverse complement strand
TATATATATATATATATGACAAATGATGAAGCCATGTTTCATGGGTAAAATTATTTTCGTTTTTAAAGTTTGGGGTTAATGCATTTTTATCAAAACTTTCAGATATCGATATTATTTCGGACTCATGAGATACTTTCATTTTTTACATTATACATTCACAAGGTATACAAAATATATTTAACTTTTATAAGTTAAATAAGTTTTATAAGTTTTATAAGTTATGATAAAGTTTTCATAATCATCACGGTTGTTTGTATTTTTATCAATTTCCTTTATTTTTCCAGAGTTTTCTTTAACGTTTTAACCATGGATGTTTCGAGACAGTAAAGTCTCGAATTCTTACATGTATGCTAGTGAGAGTTTCAGTGTTAAATTATAAATGTTTTCCACATAGCTTTGGCTAATTGTATTGTGAAAAATATTGATGATTTAAACATTTTTACCAACATTCTAGAGTTTATCGTACGTTTGAAAAGAAAGGTTTGTTTCCAATACTCTATTATCTTATAAACACAGCGTTATAGACACAATTACACAAAAAATTGAAAATAGAAAATATTGATATTGTAATAGGTAATTAACAAAAGAAATTTCAGGAAAATACAGCGTATAGATTTTGATTATTTTAGATGTAGACTCTTTCGAATTGAACATTAATTACATTAAATTAAGTTTCAGATTAATTACATTAAACGAGTATTGTCGCAGGTAAATATGGTGCGTAAAAAAGTGGAATAAGAAATATTGAACAAACGTATCAAAATAAAACTAAATTTACAGCACCCAAAAAGACAAAAGAGAGTATTACAATAAAAAATATAATTAAATACTTGGCTCTCGAAATAATATAAAATAGTAGTTTAATACATTTCATAAAAACTGCAAGAATTGGAATTGAAGTTAATAAAACATTTGACATAAAACAGGGAGAATATTTTATACTTTATGTAAAACGAATATGTAACTCCTTTATATTACACATTTTACGCATTTTTGAATATTTCTATCGTGACATACTATGAAATACCGACAAGAAATGTTAGGAAAATTCTATCTGTTTTACGTCTATGTTATATTACTAAACTTTGGAAGTACTTGTAGTTCGTGTAGTAGTAGGAACGTGCAAGAGAGAATTAATTTTCTTCTTCCAGAAATTGGTGGAATAGACAGGAGAAATAAAACAATGAAATACAGACATTTTAAAAGCGTTCGATGGTGTTCCTGGCAAAATACTGGAAAATGTACAAAATGTTATTGAAATTGTTACGTCAAGTAATACTTTTTGGCAATCGAAAACTAATTCTAATAATAGGTGAATATCGAAATCCTACAAGAATCTCTTTTTAGATGTTTCTCAAAATTTGATCGGATTTAAATGAAGAATAAATTTTGCTTCATTCAATTCCCATCAAAATTATTGGTACCAATAATTTATATTACGTGTAATTTGAATAACTATTTTTATTACTATTTTGTAATAATAAGATTTTTTGTAAGTCTTGGTGTTTTCCTCTTATTTCCAGATAAGTTTTGAAATTATTCCAAAAATCACCTGAATGTACTTAAAATATTCTTAGAATGATTTCGGATATAAAAATACACACGCTTCGCAATTCTTAGAAAAAAAATTTTGTTATCTAATATATAAAAATGAATGTTTGTTCGTATTGTATGCGCTGTCGCATCGTTCATTTGATTGCGATAAAGTTTTGTCAAACTTATTCCTTGCATTTGCGAGAAGAATACAGGCACAGTACTATGGAACTTATCGTATGTCTGCCACAAAATGATGCTCGATGCTGATTTGAAACTGTTATGCTGATTCAGTCGCCCCTACACAGAAGCTCTACGCAATCCGCCGCACTCCCAAGTATTAAGCGCGTCTTCGTTACATATTCTGCCCCTACAGTTGTGAAATATTGACTGGAATGATTCCTTGAACGTTATCTCGAACATGTAAATCAAATTATTTTCATGGCAGTGTTATAACAAATACATGCTCAAACTTGAGGTAAAACGTTTTTCCAATAGAATACTTGACAATTGTGTCCAAACCAGAAGATATAACAAACCCATACCTGCGAGAAAGTCGCTATTTAAAATGTTTGCAGAGCGCAGCGTAAAAGTCATTAATAATCACGTGACCAGTAGCATGTGAAGTGTTGAATACGCAATATAAAATATTGCAATAGCGAAGCATTGCCGGGTCACTATTTCAGAAAAAAAAAACTTGATCGTTCGTCTCTGATTTGTTCTATTTTTTTCTTAATAGTGTCAGATACTAACTGAGGCTTTGCAAAGCCAAGTGCCGAAACCTAGTTTTGGGGAAATCAATAAAAACTGCATGAATTCGTATTCTTGACGTGCAACCAGAGCCATAACTGGGTACGTGTTACATCTACTTGGAAGGGGGTTGGAACATCTCATTTGGACGGTTTGTGCACCGACTGGTAACTTTTAACTGTGTATAGACACCGATTTATATACTGCTTATAAGTCAAAACCTTCATTTCGAACTTAGGTACTTATCTCCTTTGAATTTGCAAGGCCTCAACTATGTAATAATTTCAAAGGCAGATAGAGAAGTCTTTTTCGTTCAACTATGGTGTATATTCACAATTCAAAAGGTTTAGAAACAGAATATAAAATATTTAATCAATGCTTACACCTGTTTTTCATTGTCTGGTAAATTTCACGCGTTCATTAAGATTATACTACAATAAAGATCATTCTTACGCACTTGAAGACAAAAAGTATTCATAAATTTTGTTAAATTAACGATAAATATTTCACCCTATTCATGTTAGTTATATACACTGGTTATAACATTGGCGTTTGTGAAAATTGCAATACCAAGAAGGAATGGTTGGAGCCACTTAAAATTCGGTGGATGTGGTGAACAGTGTATCCATAAGAAGTGATTAAATTTGCATAGAGATGGCGTGCACGTTGGCCTAACCAGGTCCTCCTTTGTGTGACAGTTTAGGTCAATATTACGCTACACTAGTCTTTTTAGAGCCGTCAAATGTGGAATCATGCAAGCACGTGCCGGTAAGCCACGTCGACACCAAAGGACGCAATATCAATATCTAAGTGTTTTCGAACGGATCAGAATGATTGCGGCCTCCAAAAAGCGGGTTTTTTCTCCGGTATATTGCGCCTCGAACGGGGCGCACAGCGCTGATAAATTGGCTCGACTTTGGAGCACTGCAACGAGTGTGGTCATGTCTGTGTCGTCCGTTTGATACCGCCTGCTGAGGCCTGAACTGGTTGCACGCATTCCACTGCGTTGGATTCCGTAGACCAGAAACCACAAGCGCCTCAGACAGCTATCAACTCGTGAACGTGTTCACTGGCGGCTTAGTGGCAACATTTAGTGTTTTCGAACGCGTGTCAAATCAAATTGTACTGCAACAATGGCCGCGTGTTTGACGCCTCCGTGGTGATCGCAATCTGCCCGCCTGCATTGCTCCGCGCCATCGCGGACAAACACCAAGTGTGATGGTTTGGGGCACCATTGGCTACAATGTGCAATCTCACCTCATACGTATTGAGGGCAATCTGAACAGCAACCCCTACATTTGGGAGGTTTTAGAGCTCGAGGTACTGCCCTTCCTGCAAGCAGCTCCACATACCATAATTCAGTAAAACAATGCCCGAACGCATGTGGCGAGGAATGTGCATGTTTTCGGGGAAGAACGACGGGCACCACTGCTTCTGTGGCCTGCACGTTCGCCTGACATGTCGGCCATCAAACATGTCTGGGATATTATTGGTCGACAACTTGATCTAGTCCTTCTGCGGCCTCTGTCGATGTATTCACACATAGAATCCGCGTGGTGGTTTGTTCCCAGCAGCATATTCAGGCTCTCTATGAATCCATGCCACGACGTTTGGAGGCTCCGATAGCAGTTCTTGGCGGCTTCATACCGTACTATATACTCAAGGTCAAATTGCAGGTACCTTTCTGTAATTATAATAATTTGTATATTGTAATATTCGTAAGTTCTGGAATAAATTTCAGTATAATAATATGTCTCCTTCTGGGTGTTGCAGTTTTCACAAACACCAGTGTATAAATAGCATAATTGATTTATATGTGGCATGTTATAAAGGCTTACTATGGAACATTATTGTTACAAATGTGTCACTCATTATGTGAAAAAATAGTATTGTACAGGGCAGATAATCGTTTATAGCAGGTAAAAAATATGATGGAGCAAGTAAAATAAAGACATATATCAGATAGAAGTGTGGAGTTATAATGTTTGATCGGTATAATATATTTCTGTACTATTGGCCCTTTAGAGAAAATTCCAAATTTGGAAATCATTAAGTGGGAAAAGATCTTCATAGTGGAATCCTACATCACACGGTAAGGTTCTGAACTCTACCTCAAAATAATAGAGACTTGCTTTTGTTAGTGCGTGGACGTTCGAATATTGCTAAGGGCGTATTGTAAAGAAGAGAGGCTTGCTTTACAAAGACACGTGCGTTATATAATACAATAGAAATTTTAATGTTGCTTGAATTTTGACTGTTACTCACATCTGTGCTAATGAAAGAATACTATTAGAGCTTCAATCTTAATAAATGCAATAGAATGTCTAGAAGGATCTCATTTTGCATATTCTAGCGTAAGGAACATATCTCAATTCCCACCTCGGGGTCCTCAAAACGTAAGAGCTTAGGCGCTATAGTACCATTGCCGAGTTAAATGCACTCAAGGCAATGCGCAAGGAAGCACTTTAAATTGTAATCTTTACTAATTAAGCTACTTTTTTACCAAAATGTGAGGCTATAACTTACTCTTCTTCAATAACTGTCAGCTTAATACCTTAATCCCGTATATTGTTGTAAGTTGTGTGGGTAGAGAGAAAAGTGTATAAAAAGAAAAAACAATGGACTTCTAGTTGGACCAGAGCGAAGCTATGTAAATTAAAATGTTTTAATTGAACTTCAAACGTACAACCCTTGAATTGAGTATTACAAGTATAAATGTGTTCGGAAGTAACTATTTCAGTAAGTTTAATCTTTAATATTAATTTACATAGGAAACATAAATTAATACTCAATTTTATCGTGAAATATTAATTTTGTCATTTTCCTTCATTTTCATTTTACACAGATTTCGGATTTCTGAACTTTCCTGACAACCCATTCCCTTTTAGGTACCCTCGCCTTATGGAGTGGGGGTACCTAAAGTAACTAAATATCTAAAAATGTTAAATAGTTCCAGAAAGGTCCCCTTTAGTAGATTACGGCTTAAGAAACAATTTGGGTTCACGTGTCTCCCTTCATTTCTATCTCCCACCTATTATCCAGCTGGTCCCCATATGCCTCTCCTTCATATCCTCACCTGACGTCCGCCCAAAAAACTGTGATCCCACAAAACTTCTCTGCCCCCACAAAAATTGCTCCTTTAGGGAGCACATAAATTGGTCTCAGGGATCTAGACACATCGTTTCCGCGTTATATGCAATTGTAATGTGCGTTGCAGTACTCTATTTTGTCATAACCTGCAAACTCCAGCAGTAGCACACCCCTTCAGGGACACGTGCCGATGGTTTCTTATAAATTGTCAAAAACAATCATCTATACTTAGCGTATTATATACAGGGAAAGTATTGTGTTTTTGTGTACTTAGCATTAATTGTTAAGTTTATATAGTTTTATATAAGTATGACACAAACTCCTAAAAGTACTTCAATCTAAATACTTTTTTCCATTACATAATATTATTTACGAGGTAATTTATGAATTTAATTTTTCCTTACCTCCTAAATTCTTTATCGGAAGAAAAAAGGAAATTATACACCTAAATATATTACAAGAACTTAAAAACAATATCTCACCTCAAAGTTAATGACTGAAACTGGTTCCATGGGTGCAATGATAGTTATAACAGATATAATTGTAGTTAATTTTTAGATTATCAGTGAACAATTAGTGTATATTTCAGTATACTTCCAAGCATTTTTAATTCGACGATTAAAATTTCCAATTCATGTTTTCTTAATAAATAATGCTTTTGAATGTTAGATTTTTTGTTGAAAATTCGTACTGTGGACAAGTTTCTACAGTGCGGTTTATTTAACGCACATCAGCTGTTGCGGTTTCATCCAATCGGGAGCTTATATGTCGCTACAGTGACGTCACTACGGGGACGTTCAAGCTCCGGATTGGATGAAACCGTGAACAGCTGTTTTACTTCAAATGCATGGTTAAATAATTATTAGTATAAGAATTAATTTTTCAAGTCACCTTGGTGCCAAATTCGTAGCGTACACATTTGGTGCGAACTGCCTCATTCGCTTAATTAAACATGGCTAATTTGCTCACAGTTTAACTCAAAAGTTGCGGCAAAGGAGTTTCTTTTGAAATTTTAAGCTCTTTTAAGGATAATCCTCGTGTGTCGGCTCTTGCTAGATTACAGAAAAACACAGTTAAGCAATGCAATATTCATTGATAATATCACGTTAATAGATAAATATTCGTAGATATTTTTAATTTTGTTGTCTTCAAATAAAAAAATCTGCGTTATTTTAATTTTTTTCTTATTTTACTATTACTATTAGTTCTCTTATAATTTAAAAATTCAAAGGAAATACCCAATAGAAATGTTATTATCATTGAATATACATGTAATTTTATAAACTTCATTTGACATTCAAAACAAAACCACTTTAGTGTGAAGAACTAAGTTTGAAGACTTGCACATTTCAAACACACATTATCTTAATTTACTTTTTGTATTATAAATTCAAACACTAACTAAAAAACTTTAAATTATGGATTTTCTTGTTACTAATAGGAAAATAGATAATATTTTATAATGATATTGAAAAAACATTGTTTTCGTATTTATTCTGTAGAATGGTTTTCAGAATAGTCAAATACTTGAAATTGCTATGCAGTTTCTTAATATTATCTCACATTTTGTTTCTTGAGCATATTCGAAAATTTACGATGAATGAATGAACAAGGAACTAAGCTGCAATAAACGACGATTCTCTGTTATCTCAATCTGTCCTGATATTATAGTTACTAACGTCATTACGCCGATATGGGACGAATATAATAACGGACGCATAAGAAGTTTTAAAATGAGGCGACAGCCAAGTTTTGTAACCGTTGAAGTCCATTAATAGTGTATCATTCAATACATTTCGTAACTCCAACTTGTTATAGAAAATGTAAATAATAAATACCTTCCTTTGAATGTACAAATGATTTGTAGAAAAGGTACTCATATACCACCATTGTTAAAAATCGTTTGTTCCGATTTTTCTTAACGGGCAGTGAGTTTTTAAAATCCTTAACACACGTCGGTCGTTAAAGGTAGCTTTTATTCTCTATATTCCATTACGTCGTATTAAAATAGGATGCTAGGAATGATACGTAATTGCATCGCCAGTTATGCTGTTAATCTGATTATATAGTTTTATAGAATTGTTTAGCATCGTAAAATCTATCCATCGGAACATCGTTCTTTCGTGGAGATTTAAAGCACTTCTTTGATTGGCTGTTGTTGCTTAGTGGTTCATTCACCACAGCGGAGCTATCAGACTGTTGTCGGCGCCAACCTCACAGAGCAGCCGCGGCGCCCTGACCTACTGAGCGCCCGCTGGCAACTCTCCTGGAGAGCGCTGTCGCCCCGACGCCGCCGGCCGGGCGTGCCCCCCCCCATCTCGAGTGTGATGTCAACTTTTCCAATCAGCGCGGAAGTCGCGCACCAACCCCGCCCCCGCTGCGACGCAACTCGCGCGCGCTCTCGCGGTTCTGCGCGGCGGTGAGAGAGTGTAATTACGGCAGAGAAGCACCTTGCCGCGATGGCAGCGCCACGCGAGTGGGGAGGGGGCGGAGGCGGAGGAGGGGATGGAAGGGAAGTAGGAGGGGAGGGTGGGAGGTTTAACGAAAGGGGAGATGGGGAGATGGGGAGTGGCGGAGTGAGGGAGCGGTAGCGGAGGGGGATGGTGAGAGGGGTGGCAGAGGGAAAGAGAATGATGAAGGCGGGGGGAGCTGCAGTTGACGGTGGGAGTAGCCCTAGGTAGAGTTCGAGGGGGAGATGGAGCAGGAGATGGAGCTGGAGGCAGAGCTGGAGTTCGAGCTGGAGATGGAGGTGGAGCTAGAGGTGGATGTGGTGTTGCAGTTATATCTGGACGTGGAGCTGAATGTGGAGCTGGAATTGAAGCTGTAGGTGGAGCTGGAAGTAGAACTGGTGGTGGAGGTGGAGGATGGTAAAGGATGAATTGAAAGAGAAAACAGACTCGAGAGAAGTGGACGAGGCAATCGTCGAATTAATAAAAGAGAGATGGATGCTGGAGGAGATGGAAGCGAAAACACTACAGAAATTTGAAGTAGTGAAAAAGGCCATGAAAACTGATGAGAATTTCGTGTGTGGTGGAAAGGCAAATGTTTCAGTGGAGACTATACAGATGATAATGGCAAAGGTGAAGTAGAATGTTTGGATAGGCTGGGTGAGGTCTGAAGTCTTAGTCAGGAATGCTACTACGGAAGGAGAAAGGACAGGAATCTTTCCATTTTGCATTCTTCACTGCTTCTAATTGAGTTCTCATAAACATAGTTCTCATAAACATAGATCCAAATACTGCATGTGCCAATTGACTACATACCACTGGATTACTTCTCTTTTCTAGCAAAAATACGAGTTATTTCGAAAACACAGTTATTTTCATAACTAGTACATAGTACATAAGTCTTTGACGTTCAAAAGAAATGTTGCTAGACGAGACGACGAAAAGAGCGCATTCCTACACTTTGAAATTAGTAGGGGAAAGATAATTCCATAAGAGTTATATACGTTACTTTTAGTACGAATGCCAGGAAACTACCCAGTATGTACACTTGGGATCTTACTCTATATGCTGTCATACTGATTGAGGTCATCCCGGTGCTTTGTTTACTCTACAACATCTAATGGATTCATATTTGACATACTATACGTTTATCCTTGACCCCGATACTTTTGCGATAAATGCCATTTGATGCAAAAAAAAAACACTTTCTTCAAAAACAGTTAAGGTACTAAGTAATGGTTTCCATGCTATCTGCTAGAAAAAACAGTAAGATCTTTAACTTACGTATTACAAAATGTAGAGAAGTTGTGATGTTAGAGAATAAATATAATTTGATTGTGTATAACAGTGATTATTTCCCTCTCATTATTCTTTTGACAAAAGCTAATGCACTTTACTATGAAATATGTTCAATGTCTCAAACCTCAATCTATTATTTTTGTTTTGACAATTTCTGCCAAGTGTTTCTCTGAACAAATTCAACCAATTCTAGCCGTCCCCCTAGATCTCACTCACTGCGCGGTATACGAAATAATGGCGTCGGAGAGCGTTGTTCTCGCGAGAGAAGAAAGGGGCTGCGGAGGGGTGAAATGCGAGGGGCGTGGGTGGCGGGGCCACCTGAGCCGCCGCTGCCGCGTCTCGCAGCGTCGAGTGCCTGTGAAACGGTAGCGGGCAAAAAGCCGCGAAGGTGGCGCGGCGGTGGCGGTGGCGGCGGCGGCGAATGCGCGTCTCGCGTATCTCGCCTGCTTCTCTGCGGCGGAGACGACTATGAGGCGGCGCGGGCGCGGGCAAGAGGCATCCGTGCTGTCTTGCGCACGTGTCGCTGAATAATGTGAAACTCGCCGAGGGGTTTGTGTTTCGTCCCGCCTTCTTCTTCTAGTTCACGGTTCACACGCATCGCTTTCCTACAAACCCCGCGCCTTGCCTGATAGGGCGTTGTTAAATAATGCACTTTGTGATGACTGAGTTCCACCTCGGCTCAAAGGACAGTCGATTTTACTTTCGTTCACGAGGAGGTTGAGTTTTTCTGATAATACAACAAATATTCCTTCTGCATTCAAATCAAACTAAAATGATGTAGTACAACACCATGATTAAGAGGTCCTTTTTCTCATTCTATCTGCCTGGCGTGCTGAACTAGCTCGTACAACTAACAATACAATGTTTCCTCTTTCAGTACCTATTTAATTTTGGAAAATCATAATCATTATTGTCCAGATTCTGCCATATCACATAGTTCATACAAATAATTAATTTTTAATTTATAAAACACTACAATATTACATGCAACACAACGTTTCTGACACTTTTCCTTCTCCGTCATCAGGTGCTTAAAGTGAAAAAGGATGTCTACAATATTAGTTAATTGAAAAAAGAATACAAAAATAAAACTATAGCTACCCAAATCAAAATGATCAGGAATTTGAAACGTAAAATATACAACTTGTATGTGTAGAAAAATGCACATACAAATTCAAAAACTTACTTTAAGGTTACCTAGAGACTTTGCCAAGATGTGGTAGGGGTAGTAGCAAAAAAAGAAAGAAAGGGGAGCGTTATTATTATTATTATTATTATTATTATTATTATTATTATTATTATTATTATTATTACTAGCGTACCCTTGCGAACACTCTCGCATGTCCATCCCTTGCTTTATCCTTTCCATTAAGAACGAAACTTACTACTGAAACGTGTTTATTAGTGAAAAAGTGTATAAATGAACCTTCGTATTTACACAATATCAAAAAATAAAAACAATGCAATTGACGTTGGAAACAACTTTAATAAAGATTTATTCACTATTATAAAGATAAATTCTTCTAACAATTCACACTGTCTTAAAAGCATTTTATGTTTCTTGACCGTTAGCTTTTCGCTTTCCTTGATAGTCACAAAAATATTATAAAATGTTTTTACTCTTGAGAAAGCCAACTAAAGTTTTCCATGCGAAAATATAGGATCGGACAAGTACAACCCTACTCTTTGCAATATTCTTTTACTTTTTTACATTTGTTATGAGGAACAGAAAGGGTTTGCTGGAATGCGAAAATTGAAAAATTCTTTGTTTACAAAAATGTATTGGTTTATCTTTTGCGTTCTTACGTACCTCAAGAAAAGCAATTTCGAGCCAAAAATTAATAAAACTAATATTTAACTAAAACTAACCTTTGATTAATAAATATCATTTGTTACCATTAGAAACAATTCAGTAGGCTTACTTTACAACTCTGTAAGCTTATCTTCGGTACACGTTAATGTTGCTCAAACGATCATTAGAGAACCGGCACCTTAAGTTTAATAACAAACGGAGTATTATTTACAATGTAAGTTTACAGCTGGGCATTAATGTGCAGACTTACAGATATCGCGAACATGTAAATCAAGCATCTGGATTGTGATCGTTGGCTGTTGTCGAATGACTTGCGCTATTCTTTCTATAATTTTAAATTTGGTTCCTTTTTAAAATTAATTCATGTAGTTTGTTCTATGGCTTGTACCACAGAACAAGTTTTCCCCCACTACCTCCGCGTACCCGTGCGAGTACTCTCACATGTTAAACCCCACACTCTTTCCTATCTTTGTATTTCCATTCTAAAAGGGAAACTTGTTAACGAAACGTATTTATTTGTTTAAAAATGTGTAAAGGTAACTTCCATTGTACTAACAGAATATCATATAAAATTTAAAATAACCTTGCAATTGAAGTGGAAACTAAATGTTCACTAAAGATTTATTAAGTATTACCGGAAGATTTCTTGGAACAATTAACATCATTCCCACGAAAACATGTCAATTAATATTCAGTTAGATTTTTGTTTTCGTGGTAGTCACAAAAATATCAAAAAAGCTTTTTACTTATGAGGAAGCTACGTAATATACACGCTGTCTTCAAAGTTTCACCGATCCACTGCTGATAACATTTTAGATACCAGAAAAACATAAACCAAAACTAACAAGACATGTCTTCACTCTTCATTGTACACCCACATCCCTCTACAATTAAATACACAGCACTTGTAGACGTCGGCAAAAAGTTAAATGAATGTTTTCACTACACGCATAAGAAACAATCTTCGTCGGTAACAAGCAACTCTAAATAGCAGTTCTAGTTGTTGCTGCGAGAGTTAATGAATAATCTTGAATGAATAATTATGCAAATAAACGTCGTACAAACCGCTGTGTTGTCTGATGGTGGCGATCACCAAGGGTTGAAATTTAGGTGGCATTGGTAGTATCGATAAGTGCCGAACCAAGAAACATGTAGAAATAATAGAAAGGACAAGAATATCTCATATATTACAATGTGAGAAAAGTTTCTATGAAGACTGTGGCCTAAACATTTTAATTTTTAAGGCCCTAGAAGGCTTCGTTTAGGAGTTATTTAAGGATATAGCTGATTGTGTACTGCGAGTTGCATTTGGCCTGTATATTAATATGCGTTTTTAAACAAGTCCTTCAGAGTTTTAATGTGAAAGTGCAATTCGTCACGTTTCTGTGAAATTTTCTTTTTTCGAGACTTCGTTTATAAAGATAGGTTGCGTATGAGAGCCGCAAAAGGTATGTATACTACTGAAATAAAATAGAGGCGATTATTATTATTATTAGCAAAATATTATTACTCAGTTATTACAGAATTTCACAGAAAAAAAGTGAGTTGTCGTGAACTGAAGAAAATAATTCTGAAAATTTACAATGTTTTGAAGTTTGCCAACACAGAATTACTTCAGCAAGGAAAAATCAAGACAAAATGTTTAAATTCTAGAATTTGGAATGTTAATGTTTTATTAGTAAGAAAAAAATACAAAATATTTTAGAGTAACTTCTAAAAATAATAAATGTGAACTGTGAAATAATATGTGAACAACCAGTATCACCCTGATTTTTGTTTTCTCGTCTAGTTATATAAATATCTTCTCTCAGTAAGGCTTTTTGCATGAATTCAAAATCTCGTTTTCAATTTGTGTAATTTGGTATTGATGTAGATCAGAAGATTTTATATATTTTTATGAAAAAGATATAAATAGTTGTTATTCCTCATGACATTATTCAGTTTCGATTGACAACATTCATTGGATTTTAAAAAATAGTTAAAGATATTTCTACTTCACCTGTTCAATATTTAATTATATTAGAGAGGAAATTGAAATATATAAACATTTTTTCTTTGGCCATATTTAGCTGAACAAAAGTGTATTACGAATGTAGTGTCGAATGTAATCGGCGTACTGTTCCTTTGCTGCGGTGAAACACGAGTTGCTGTTCAACACGTCATATGACGTGTTGTTAGGACATTAACACGGAGGTGTGCTACAGTATCATGCGTACACTGTAGTAGATAGTAACATTGTGTGTTCTTATTGGCAGTAAACATATGTTTACAGAACCGAATCACACATTGATAAAATAAAATTTGAAAGCACATGACAATTTTGAAAATAAAGAAATTGATAAATTACATAAATCTAGTCAGTAAAGTGGTATGTTACGCTGTCAGATGAAAATAAAATTGTTACCACATTTTGGAAGAATAACTTTCTATAATCTATTCAAAGTGAAGATCACCAATTACGTTCACTGCTTAACTAGCTTGACATCAGTAATTCGTAAAAAAATAAATATCCCTCAAAAACGCAGGTATATTCATGTTACGTTCACCACGACCACCTCCGTTTGTGAACACCAAAGAAATTGTAATAAGTGTGGTTCTACCGCAGCGCTACTCTCCTCTGACGGAATATATAAGGAACCTGTCTCTTAGCAATTGGAGAAAAATAATGATCGTGGTGCATCTATCAGCATATTATTTGAAAAATTTCTTTTCCGTATTTGTGTTGTATTAATCTGTACTAAGCTTTGCAAGGACACTGCGTCAGATCCTGAAGAAGAGCATGTAAATATTTCGTATCTATTCATACACTCCTTTTTTGTAAGCGCTGTCGATTCCATGTCGTTGAATTCACTTTAATTAGAATAGATTTTATACTTACTACTTTTACAATTTTTCACCTCACAATTTTAATTATCTATTTTCTTTGCAACTTTTATTTTGTATTTTAGTATTAAAATATCTTCAAAATTTTGTTTTATCATTATTTATTTTTTATTAAGAGGGAAAGAAGTAAGATTTGTACAATCACAAAAAATGTAATTGAATATTTCTATGAAAATATCTACCCTTATCGTGTACTAGTACACAGAACTACATAGACTGTAGACATCCGATAAAGAGATTGCTGCAGAAGAAGTAATGATAAGCATTCGCATAACTAAACAACAATAAAGCGCCGAAACTCGACGGAATACACAATATATTCTTCAAGACACTTCTTCAAACTCATAAAAGCCATTTCTCAAACTCTTTAACAAAGATCTTAAGGCTGGAAATGTTCCATCATGCTGGTGGGAGTCGGAATTTATTTTGATTTACAAGCAGGGAGACAAAACATATCCACTCAATTACTGAAGAATAGCATTGCAAACTCCATAACCAAAATATTCACATCTCTAATTGCGAATCAATTGCTAATGTTGAGTGAAAATGTCTACATTTTGCCTGAATGTCAATCCGTTTGCCGTCTGGGTAGGTATTGTGAAGATAACGTGTTAATGTTACAAGGCAATATACGACTAGAGCTAGTTAAACCCACAGGGGTGAAGGTGAGATAGGAAAATTGACAACACACTGCCAGGCCACTTGGAGCGCAAGTGGAAAGAATATCAAGCAATGATTGGCTAGTGGTGTTCGCTTGTTTTTTGTACGTCACATCCCTGCATGCGATTTCCACATGGCGGAAGAGAAAATCGTGTTGCCGTTGGTTACATTCATGAGTTCCTTTAGGGTTCTGTGCGTTCATGTGTGTGTTTCGCATATCAAGGTTTTTTGTTTTAACGGATACAATCGCAACAGTTTCGAGTTTTCTGGTCATTTCTATTTGCTGGTCTTAGTGAAATCCAAGGATGTTTTGCAATATAGGGATGGGCATATAATTTAAAAGTGTCATTCATGATTATTTGTAGGAAATTTGTAGCCTACTGTATTGACATACCACTATAAGAAAAACATGTATGTTTTTGTTATGTAATGTAATGATTTATTATGATTTGTTATTTCATGTAATGTTTTTAAAGAATGTTCATGAATATTTGTATACATTTGGCCATTTGACCATTTAAATAATTTGGAGAGAAGGTTTTGCTCTAATTCCAAATCACCTGATTTGTTTAACATTGTTTTGTTAACATTGTTTTGTTAAGTGCATTTATCCGAAGTACTTATTTTTTAAAGTTTGTATGTTTTTTTAATATGCAAATATGTAGTAGATGAAAAACAGAAAATTCAAACTAAAAGAAAATGTACAAAAGATCAAGAAAGGTGAAAAATTTAAAATGTTGTTGATTTTTTAATATAAATTGTACAATAAAGGCAATGATTTATTTATTTATATATTTCTTTGTTTGTTCATTTTGATTCCTACAATTCTGCATTTAGCATATAATTAGAATACTCCCCTCAGTTATGACCTTACCCAAGAGCATTACGAAAATAGATCATTACTATATTTTAGAAAAATTGCAGTAGAATGTAGCCTATTAATATCCATTAACTTTCGTGAAGACGATTCAGTGAACTTTCATACGCTGCGCAGGGCAGGCGGTTCGTGTAGTTCTTTGCCAGGCCACTTGGAGCGCTGCGAGAATTTTTGTTTCCGACGTTTAACATTGAGGATGCCTATCCTTTATTGTTCTGTGGTTAAACCTAAAGGAAAACTGTGTGCAGCATTTACAGATTTCGAAAGAGCTTTCCACAAGATTGAATGGGAATCACTGTATGAATCCGGGGTTAGTAACAATATTTTAAAGAGAATATTTATGTAAGAGCATCAAAGAAAGAAAGAATCAACACCCATTCTATTACCAATTCGAGGCGTACTACAAACTTGATTCGTTGAGATCTATACTATTTGCTGTTTTTGTTCGAGACATTGCCAGTTTCTTTGTGGATGAAGATGATTTTTCTTGATAATTTGATTATCCTGGCAACCGATTTGATAGATCTTCAACACAAGATAGACACGCTAACTCTAAAAACCAACAAAATAATGGGATTCAAAATCAGGCAGAATGAGGTCAGAGAGACTGGTGAAATATAGAGAAGAAATGGTCAAGCAGTATACTTATTTAGGTTTCCAATTCACAACATAAGGGTTATTCAATTACGCAGCTGCCAATGCCTGACCAAAGGAAGCACGACATTGGATCAGTCTATAAAATCTTAATATCAGGGGAAAATGATAACTGGCAGACTGATAGGAAACTTTTCGATTCCATGATAGCATGGACTGTGCTATAAGCCTCATGTATCTGAGTCTAAGATAAACTAATCAATTGGATAAGAATTTCTACAAGCACCTATCGAGAACAACTCTTGGGTACATAATTGGAAAGGAAACTGGCTTAACTAAGAATCTGAAGTAATTGAAAGATCACTGACTTTTTTGACAAAATTGCTATCTGTGACGACTGATTTACCTACAAATAATTTTCAATAAACTTTTAGAATCAAGAAATGCATATCTTAATTCCAGTAAAAACAGCTGGGTGTCCGATCTGTACGAATTGATGAATAACTTGGGCTTTCATAACTTAGTTACGCAGTAGCAAAATCCGAATGTAACGAGAAAATATATTTCTTCGGTAGTTGCAACAATTGTTAGTAAAATATTTATGAATGATACACGTATGATCATGAATTCATCATATAGTACAATATAATGTGAAATTAGGGATTCGCAATCTACAGAAACAGATAAATATCTAACTTTGGCTCTCTTCACTTCTATTACTAGATTAGTCGCTAAAATCAGAATTAAAGGGACAAAGAAATCAACATAAACAGTAGAAATACGTGACACAAAATACACTCAAATTAAATCAGCTCGCTATGTAATATGAATACTGATGAAAACATTAAACATATTTTATGTGAGTGACCTGCTTATAAAGAGTTTAGAGGATCTTACCACAATGATGTATTATTTTTTCCAATTGTTTGATTAAATTAAACGCTGGAAGATTTAAAAGTTTTTACTTCATCAATTCTGAAATTACGGACATTTATTATCAATGAATACTTCAAGCTAAATTCTACGAGTACTCTAATAATGGAATTATTAGTACATTATCACATCTGTAACGAGTCAAACCGCTCTTGATACAAATCGTATTGTATATATTTGTGTGTACTGTTGTTTCAATTAATTTGTAACTTACGCTATTGTACTATTTTGTTAATGTGATATTGTATTATTTATATTTGTTGTGTATTACTGTATTATTTATATTTGTGTGTTACTGTATTATTTGTATTTCTAATAGGACAAACCTGTAAACAATTTAGTAATAAAACTGAAAATGGAAATTGAATTTTTAGATTAATAATTTTATTAAACAGATTATTAAATAAGTAAATATTTTATTGTTAATATTATAGGAACAATCAGAAGATTATCAAATTTTATCTGTTATTAGTATTTCAGTAACAGTTAACTCTTCTAAAAAATCTATAGATTTTACATTTTGATTGTGTTTGTGAGAAACACGGAATACTTTCAATGCAGACATTCTAGATGTAAAGATCTAAATCGAATGGTAGAAAATCATACTGAATTTGTGGCTTAAAGTATATCAATTATCGTTTTCAAGTGAATTTCAGTAGCAAGTAAGTTATTGTTAACATATTCATAGAAAATTATGAACACAATTTATCATAATGTTCTCAAAACATTTAATTTCAATAATTTAATTAATAAATGAACCCGAGCGTTACACTGATATTGTGGCTAAACGTCGATACGTATTTCAAGCGATGAGTTGAGATCTGGAAAACGTACCTGGTATTCTTGAAACGTAGTGAGTCGTGACGCGTAGGAAGGCTACAGGTTACAATCCCACTTCAAAGGTGCAACTCGGATGCCCGCCTCTACAGCAAATAGTCTTCCTCTCTCGAGCGACGATGCCTGCGCCGTTCACCGCCGTTTCATCCCACGCCATCCCGCCATGCCCCACGCCACCCCGCATCGTTTCTCGTCGCCAACCGCGCCACTCCCAGCAGCTCCCCGCCACATCCCGAAGCGTCACGCCTCTCCGCGCGGCTCCCCTGTCACACTGTGACACCCCGCCCCGCCCCGCCCCGCCACGCCGCACAGCTGCGTCCGCCGGCCTCCGAAGTCCCACGCCGCTCCGGCCGGTGGTCCTTCGCCTCGCCCTTGCGTGCCCCGCGCCGCCCAAGGGCCCCAGCGAATAACGCAGCAGCGCCGCCGCTCGGCAGGATTAGCAAAATTTACGCGCCCATCCTTCTCGCGCCGCGCGTTTCATTTTTCCAGATCAAAGGCAGCGTAAACATTCATTAGCAAGAAAAAGTTAATTTCGTCCCTTGCGAACTCGGCCGCGGAGGCGTCGGAAGCGCCGGGAAGCGGCCCAGGGGGCCCGGAGGGGGACCGCGCGAGGGGGATGAGGATGGCGATTTTTAAAAAGACGCGCCGTAATCCAC
Organism: Gryllus bimaculatus; assembly: GCA_017312745.1. Taxonomy (NCBI): domain Eukaryota; kingdom Metazoa; phylum Arthropoda; class Insecta; order Orthoptera; family Gryllidae; genus Gryllus; species Gryllus bimaculatus. The sequence goes on along the minus strand of BOPP01000120.1, from coordinate 357,907 downwards.
GCCCGCCGCGCGTTCTCACGGCTGTGCGCACTGTTGTGTGTTTTTAGCGAGTGTTTATTTTTAACGCGTTCCCACACTTTCGCTGGCTAGTTAGTGTATTAAAAATTGTAACCCATGGCAGTTTTTGAAGCGTTTGGAAATGTTGACTAGTTGATTAGTTGCACATGAATAAACGTTTTCACTGTGATTATTACTCCACTCCTCCGGGATGTTCTGTTTTGTATTTTTGCAATTTATTTTTATGTGGATTATACTTTTTGTACCTACAAAAATAATTACCATATGTAGTCCAGGTAATGATTGCAAAAGCAAAGGGTGCAATGAAGTGGAGAACGTAATTCATTAAAATATTAAACGGATCATTCGTTTAATTTTCAAACAATTGAAATTACGTAATTATGTAAATTATAGTAATATATCAAAAAATTATGTTTAATGGATGCATTTATGATGACACATTTTTAATTTTGTTATTATAAAATACATTATGAAGTCTACATCCATTCACATATTTTGAATTGTATACCCCTGAATGAGAAATGAAACGTAAAATCCTACCGTTTCTCTGTTTACGCGTTGGTTTTAATTGGGCTTCGATTTAGACCAAGGTGTTCCAGTGTGCGCTTGCTAGCCACCGGGGCCATGGCGAACGCACATTAGATGACTGTATTGTTAGAGAAATTGTAAACCTTCATTATACTTCATCGTAATTTTATTAGACTTAGATAATAAGAACTGAACGACATAAAACAATATTTTAAGGTTTTTGATTTTCCAGAGAGTTTATATGGTGTACTTTTCTACTGCAAGTTGACCACAGTTCTTTTGTGTGATGGAATCATTGGTATTCACCTAGTATATAGTAATATTGCATCTCGTATGCTCATAGTGCACACTTTTAAGGGATGTATCCTACTCAAGTGATTCTCTAAATTATACTAATATTTATATTGCACTTTTAAAGGGACACAGAGGGGATCTACCTCTCACAATTATTCATTTTGTTTCTTGATTTAAAAAATAATTACATTTTTGCTCTTTGAAATGCAATTTACGTTTTTGGTTTACGTGAAATAGAAGTTGAAATATCGTTATTTTTGTAATGGCGAGCACCAGATGTGAGCTTGGTTTGACAGTTTGACTTTCAAGATATGGTGTTCGATATGTGTATTATCTTGGTGATGGAGACTGAAGATTTCAAGGGAATGGTGGAATTGAAACCGTATGATTCAGATGTTACTCTACAAAAATTTGAATGCATATGCAACATTCAGATGCGAGTGGGGGTAAGACTGATAAAATTGAAACACTTGGTACTACAAAATTAATTGATGGGAAAACAATGAGAGAAGAGGTCGAATGACTGATGAAGCAATACACAGGTTGCAGAAATATTATGGTTATGTCATAAGACCAAATACTGTCTCTGCTGAAGACATACAGAGAGCAGTATGAGTTCTGTTCTTCCATGTGGTAAATGAAAATCGACGCATAGCGCTCCCGCGTTTTGTCGCGTCCATGTGCATAGTCATTGTCGGAGCTCCCTGGTTATGTTTTTCTAACTTTTAGTGCTAATTTATTGTTGTGTTGCAAATTGAAACTACTAGAACCCTACAATGCGCCAACGCGTGATTATATAAGCATTTTTAGGTTATGAAACTTTAGAAGCCAATTCCAGTAAGCTCCATACTTTCATATTCAAGAAAAATTTTCTCCAAAACTATGGACTTTAAGATATCAAACCTTCACAGCTTATTACCAGTGATTTTGTCTTAAGTTTAAGACTGGCATTTAACAAACATTATTATTTAGTTTGGAATATTTATTTCTAATTTAATAAAATAATTTATATAAATTTTTAAAAAATACTAAAAACCTCTTCTAAATATTAAAATTTTCCTGTGCTAAATACATAAGAAAGACTCAATGTAGATACTGTGAAAATTTCAATGCTCTACCTTTAATAATTTCTTAAAAAAGCTTTATCAAAAATCCTCATTTTAACATGAGCAGTAGCTCCCCATGAAAATTATTTAAGCAATTTTAAACGTCTACTTTCGAAACAATGTTGTCTGAAAATAATATATGTATTCCTAATATTATTTTGTAAGTAATGTAACGAGTCGTAATTAGGTGCTGCAATTCGTCCATAATTTCTATCAAGGCAACATGTATAGACACGATCTACTGGAATAGAAAATAAGAGGTTGGCAATGTTTTGATATCATGGAGACTGACGACTTGAGAAGACGGACATAAATCAAGAACCAGAAATAAAATATCCTTTCTTGAATGAGGTCGTAAAGTTTAATAGAACACTTCAATCATGGTGATGTATTTAACTGAAAAATTTGATGTAAGAGATACAATGTGGAATTGGTGGCGTATTGGATTGAGAACAGTATTACAAAAAAATAAATAGACTAAACTATTTGGGAGCGAGGATATAGAGAATTGTATTTTATGAAACTAGACCTAAAGGAAGGACTTTAATCATTTAAAAGGTGACGAAGACATACATAGATATCGGTATTGAAAATTGTGAAATTAACTGAATATATTGTTATTTTAGTTTAAAAAACAAAATCGCGCAAGTTTTTATTATTATGAATAAATGTTGATGAATTTTTTTTCTATTTGGAATTTGAAAGCATTCCTCAAATCTTCCTCAGTTCTATGGTGTATACCAAAGAATCATCGACCCTAACAATATGAAATTTATATTTTTATTTTCTCCCATTATTCTCCCAAGTTAATTATTTTTTTATTATTTAAAAAGTAAACACAATCTCAGGAATTATTTTTCTAAAATACACTTTTTCTTAGGTTGCAAACGGGTAGCGTAAGTTCTGCGTATAAATTCTTGAAGTACACAAGTAAAGGAATACCTTGATCATTTCCAAAGTCATTTCATAACTTCAAATAATCCATGATATGTCTTATAAACAAAAGAAACCAACAAATTTTTCTCAAGAGAAGAATATGTGTTTCTTCTAAATTAGTGTATCTGCAGTCGCATTTCAGTGAATAAATGAACATAATTCTAGAATTTATAGTTCCGACGCAGTTTATAATGCTCATTTAATATTATTTACACGTAAAAGGTACATCGATAAAATATTAATAATGTCTTTATTAATGGCGAGGCTCAGGCCATAGGGCCTGCTCTTCTGCCTAACCACTGAATT
>BOPP01000120.1:309441-354694 GCA_017312745.1 Gryllus bimaculatus | reverse complement strand
TACATACTTTAGAGTAGTTAAAATTTTAAGAGGGAGGACAAGTGTACCATTTACGTCTGGGAGAACAAACAAGGGACAATCCGGCATACGCCTTAAGCGATTGAGTAAACCAAAAACCTCAATCAGGATGGCGGCTTTCCCCAGGACCGAATTCATAGAATGATATGTTATACTGATAGTGAAGGGAGTTCTGAAGAGGAAAAGAAAAAGACGTAAGAAGGGGTCAAAAGTATGATAAAGTTAGTGAGGGAGAGGAAGAGAAAAAAAAGCGACGAAAAGGAGAAGAAGAAGTGGCGAAAAAGTGAGTATTTCAGGAAGTTTACGAAACTACAGTTAGTTTACAAGTAGCACTTTACAAAATATACAATAATTTTTTCAACAGAGAAGACACAATACACTATACGCTAATAACAACAGTGAATTTTAAACACAATCTCAGTATTAAGGAACAATACAAAGAGCGGTACAAGAGTGCGGGTAAGAGTATCTTAAACAATTTTGTTTATGCAATTTTTGTTGTGAATTATCCTGATGGTGGTACAAGCTAGCTACAAGTATATTTTATCTGGAACGTCACTAATACTTTTTGTATATTTAATAACATTTTATTAGGGTACACCGAAAGCAATGAATATGCTCATAATTTAGGTGTGAGAGGGAATGCGAAGCTGAGGGATAGAGCAATTGAGGTTATGGGGTATTAAAATCATCTAAGTATAAAAGTTAACAGCTTATATTGCGTGAATGTCGATACTTTTCACGTTATAATTTAATTTCTTAGCAACAAATAGTATTTACTGTTAAAGTATCAAAATCAGTAAATGCTGGCAGCATCTCCACAATTTTTTTCTCTCTCTTTTTTCAGTTTCACAATGCCAATGACCTACACATTTAAGCCTAAAAACACTGTTGGAGTAGTTAATTCGTGAAGCTATTTTTCCAAGGAGAAAAAACAAAAATTCGAACAATAATCCTATATAAAATATAATAAAAAATTTGCGAGTTGAACTATTTTAACGTTTATTATGTAATAATTCGCCTAGAATTTAATTTAAAACTGTTTTGTTCTTACATACATTTCAAATTGAAGAGTGGATGTCAAGAGATGGTTCTGGGAGAAATTGAGAGGACAAATTCTGAGAACAGCGCTCCTTCCACGCCGTTTCCTTCTGTGATACTGTCACACAGGCACGAATCTGCTGCACTAATGAACTTCTGAAATCCTCATCAATTAACTGTAAGGAGTGATTGTAATGGCTTCTGCAAAGTAATGACCAGATGCACCAATCTATTTTGAATTTTCCTATAATTCACTCAGAGATGAACAGAAAACAGAGCTCAGAAATTAACTTATTATGCTTTCTTAATGTAAAATCAGTGGTGTACAGGGTAAAGGCCACACTTCTCCGTATTGGTTTTCTATTTCAGTTTTAGTCCTCGACTAGCGATTTGAACTTACCAATAGTCTTGCGCTCCTGTCATCTATGCCCGGCCAAAGTACATTTCTTTTAAGTTTTCATAATTTTTAACAACAGAACGGGAAATATTCTTTCTAAGAATATTAAAAACAGTACAACCCCGACTCATGGAAATTTTCATTCATAATTGTAGGGTTTTATGAATATGGACGTATAAGCGCTAGAGTAAATTAAAATTTGAAGCTCTTATCCATAAAATTGTGAGTTTTTCGAAAAACTTCATTAGAGTAATTGAAGCCAGTTACTCCCAATATAATAGTGTAAAATGCTCTATAACATGGTTACAACAAGACTCTATTACGGCGTCGGTGTTTTTACTCTATTCTTAAAGAAATCTTTAAAGAAAAATTGGGAGCCGTTTTTGGAGAACATGTTTGAAAATGTCCAGGTGGCTGTCTATGTAGAAGGTCCGCTTGAAAACTAATGAATGGTTTCAAAACCGCAGGAGCCTTCGACACAGACAGGACGGACAGACGTTTTCGCACATCACACACACTACTACTGTCATCACGAGGCCCGGCCAAAATGGTATTCATTACAATCTCGAATCGATCTTTCCACAGTAATTATAACTCGTCTCGCTATAACTCATATGCATTTATAATAGATCACGTATCAATATACGGAAGTAAAATATTGGATTGATCAGCGTGAACTAAAGCATTTGTACTAAGCTCGACAGCAATTAGGAAAAAGAATTGCAGAAAATGGCTATCTATACCAACCAGTACGCGCACGATTTCGGGGGAAATTGTCAAATTAGGTAAGGAAAGCATTGCTTAATCGCGTCTATTGTCATCTTTCCCAGATATCAATGAACAATTCAGTATTAGACAACCTTAGATTTGGTGGAGAGATGTCGCGCGTAATTTCAGCTCGGGGTATGGGGCTTTGCTCGGTCGACATTGTATAAGAAAGAATATCATTGCGGCTGTACGTCTTCTTCCGTAGGATGGTGAGCCAAATAGGCCATTCTTGTAAGTTGAGGATAAAAATAATAATTTACCGAAGACAATACGGTTTAAAACGGATATTTCAATGTGCGACATGTCAGCGAGATGTCCAAAATTATTAACACAACTAGAATTGCTTCTGGATCGAGAATTTTCTCAGCTTCGCGTACTCACGGGTGCGAATTGGGTCTAATTTTCTCTCGAGGGCAGAGTACGTTTGAGTGTCAAGGAAGTGGTCGTAGGTTGGTTTTTTTAGGGTTATTAATGATTATTTGGTAGAAAATTGAATCAAATACGTGTTTTGCAATTTTGTATAAAATTTATGCTCAATTAGAACACAAGTGGTAGAAAATATTGCTGCTGATTTAGATAGGCCTACAATCATGTTCACCGACATAAATTAAACTCTAAGTAGCTGCAAGTTTCGATTCACGGTTTCGAAGGCAGATGACATCAAATATAATGGTAAATAAGTATCTTCCGAGAGGCTTATATGTGTAAATATAAGGAATTGCTTAAATGAGATTTGGGGTGGGCAGAACAAGTACTTAGTAGTAAAAAAGGTCGTTCATTACAAACTTTGTGTTAGAGTATTTTGGAATGCAGTGGAAAATCAGGGATATTGTACTCGCAGTAAACAATACTGGGGAATTGGCTTCATAAGTTGAAACTCACAATCGTTTTAGGGCAATAAAATCGCTCGAAAAAGTACAAAAAATATGCGCAAAATTTGTTATGAAAGAGCGTTTCTAAATCTGAATTTATATGTTGGACTGTGGAAAACTCAAAAAGAAATCAGTCTTGGCGTTTTTAATCAATAAATTTGTCAGTCTTGAACGTAAGAAGGCAGGCAAGATTACAAAACCAACACACGTCGCGCTGAAGGATAAAGACTTCAAAATTTGTAAAGAAAATGAGAACAATGTAGTAATTATCATTTGTAAATAGAAATAGAAATGGACTAATTGCCTGCTGGATACGTTCACAGAATGTAAATTTTTTAAATTAGCTAAATAAATTTATTTTTTTAGAATATTTATATTAAATTTGATTTTTTGGATTATATTTTATTTTATATTAGATCTGCTTTACACTAAATGTTAATTACATTAATTTTGTAAGAACGTTTAAGTAATGTATATTGTAATATTTGTTTGTGTATATATCTGAAAATGCTACTACTGAATATTATAAGTATCCTATGTAGAAAAATAAATATTCTATTCTATTCTTTATTAAAGAAAGTATTCTTGTTGTTTGCTGAATTGTAGTTCTTAGCTTATGAAATTGTTTGTATAAATGCACTGTGTGTACCGTTATAGAAATAATTTCATAATTTAATAGTAATTTCGATCCGACAATATATCGAATATTCTTAATATGTGCGTGTCTTATTTTTCAACATTTCCTTTTGTTTCATATCTTTTGACGTATGGTTTTTAAATCTTTTATTTTCTCTGTTAAGTGGTAATATACTTATCAAAATATTTTATATTGGCCGAGAAAATTTAATTATTTTCTTATTAAATGGAAAATAAATAACTGTTTCTTAAGGAACATGATGGTCTCATTTCAAATTTGCTGAGCCGTTTATTGTAACGACAAGGTTGCTGAAATATTGCAATTCAAATGTCATTCCTATTTCAAATACATTGGGTTTTTACTTACTATAATAATCTGAAATCTAGAATGTAGTTTTGATGAATTTTACTGAGTTTTGCTTAAGGGAACACCCTTTTAGTTATTTTCGATATTATTTTTCCTAAACCTTCCAATGTGCAATGGCTTGATAGAATCGTTCAATATGTTTCGCCGCTCTAGGTGAGATTTCTGGAACAAGTCAAAGTATGGATCCAGAAATGTAAGAAATGAATTTTAGGACATGTTTATACCAGAGTTTTTAACTGTGAAGGAGTTTTGAACACTAGTGCTTCATAGTTCTCCACGTTTCTGTTATCAGAGTTCAGTTACAACGTTTGAAATGCCACCTCCCTGATCCTTCATAATCGTTATTTGTGATCTATCACATATCCTCTTATTTTCGCCTCACCTGGAACCTCGAGAATTTGTTTATTAATTACAAGAATCACTCCTATCCATCGCTTAAATTTGGTTCATCAATCAATTTGATGTGAAGGGAAGGAAGAAAGGTGGTGCAGGATTTTACGTGAGTGTGGGGTTGCGACTTTATGTTTTGTCCAGTGCAAATGGGTGTTAGGCAGGGTGCTTTCCTCATAAAATGATTTTTGCAATCTTGCTCTCACTGCATAAAAGCCAAATCGTATCTTCTTGTTGGAAACTACAAAAGTGAATACAATTTCAAATTGTGGGGCATGTATTTCCATACCCGTAGATTGTATCTTCGATATCAAAAGTTCATGATGCATACGTTCGCGTCATATGTGCTCTATGGAAGAGGAATGCTGGTTTCTCATTCAATATGAATAGATTGCTTTAAACAGAGTTTACATGATTATCACAACCATCATTCTTTTGACACGTAGTATCCAAATTTACTAGATTTAATACATTAACATTAAGTAAATACCTGCTTGGAACACAGATAGGATGTCTTGTCTTCCGTCGATATACTAGTAATTGAGTTTCTTCTTGATGGAGCTCCAACTTTAACGGACCACAATCAAGTCTGCCTGGTTCTTTGACAAGTTACATCACCAAACTAAATCATGAATTACGATTGGACGGATTCGATAATCGTCTTCAGTATCTTATGGAACATTACATAAGGATCTTCAGTGTCTTCATCACCAGATTCGGAATGTAAACTCATGCGTTGCTGTGGGCACAGGTTATCTGGAACGTCACTAATACTTTTGTATATTTTAATAACAATTTCATTAGGGTACACAGAAAAGCAATGATGCTCATAATTTAGGTGTGAGAGGGAATGGAAGATGAGGATAGAGCAATGAGGTATGGGGTATTAAATACCTAAGTATAAAAGTTAACAAGCTTATATTGCGTGAATGTCGATACTTTTCACGTTATAATTTTATTTCTTAGCAAACAAATAGTATTTACTTGTAAAGTATCACAAAATCAGTAAATGCTGCAGCATCTACCACAATTTTTTCTCTCTCTTTTTCAGTTTTCACAATGCCAATGACCTACATTTATACCTAACTAAACACTGTGGAGTAGTTAATATCGTGAGCTATTTTCCAAGAGAAAAAAACAAAACATTCGAAATAATCCTATATAAAAAATATAAAAAAATTGCGAAGTTGAACTATTTTAACGTTATTATGTAATTAATTCGCCCTAGAATTAATTTTACAAACTCGTTTTGTTCTTAACATACATTTTCAATATGAAGAGTGGATCGTCAAGAGATCGTTCTGGGAGCAAATTAGAGGACAAATTCTGAGAACAGCGCTCCTTCCACGCCGTTTCCATTCTGTGAACTGTCACACGGCAACGGAATCTGACTGCACTAATGAACTTCCTGAAATCCTCAGTCAATTAACTGCTAGGGAGTGATGTAATGGCCTTCTGCAAAAGTAATGACCCAGTGCTACCAATACTTTCTTGAATTTTCACTATAATTCACTCAGAGCATGAACAGAAAACACGAGCGCTCAAAATTAACTTATTATGCTTTTATTATAGTAAAATAGTGGTGCTACAGGGTAAAGGCACACACTTTCCCGTATTGGTTTTCTATTTCGTTTAGTCTCGACTAGCGATTTGAACTTACCACATAGTCTTGCCTCCTGTCATCTATCGCCGGCCAAAGTACATTTCTTTTAAGTTTTCATAATTTTTTAACAACAGAACGGAAATATTCTTCTAAGAATATTAAAACAGTAAAACCCCGACCTCAATGGAAATTTTCATTCATAAATTTGTAGCGGTTTTATGAATATGACGTATAAGCGCTAGAGTAAATTAAAAATTTGAAGCTCTTATTCCCATAAAATTTGTGAGTTTTCGAAAAACTTCATTAGAAGTAATTTGAAGCACAGTTACTCCCAAATATAATAGTGTTTAAAATGCTCTAAACATGGTTACAAAAGACTCTATTACCGGCGTCGGGTGTTTTTTACTCTATTCTTACAAGAAATTTAAAGAAAAAATTGGAGCCGTTTTTGAGAACATTTTGAAAATGTCCCAGGGGCTTCATGTAAAGTACCCCCGAAAACTAATGAATGGTTTTCAAAACCGCAGAGCTTCGACAGACGGACGGACAGACGTTTTGAATAAAACACTATTCTGTATCACAGGACCCCAAAATGTGTATTTCCATTACAATCTCGAAATCGATTTTCCACAGTATTACATAACTCTCCCTATACTACGTATATTATTCCGTATATACATACGTAGTAATATACGGGAAAGTAAAAATATTGATTGATCAACATTGTACTAAACATTTGTACTAAGTCCGACAGCAATTAGGAAAGAATTGCCAAAATAGGCAATAATTAATCAACACGACCGGACGGAATTTCGGGGGAAATTGTCAAATTAGGAGGGAAAGCATTGTATCGCGTCTATTGTAGCTTTTCCAGATATCAATGAACAATTCATGTATTCCTTGAGATTGTAGAGATGCTACAGAGGACCCAGTATTCAAGGGGGCTTCCGTCAAATTGTCGAAAATAATCGCTCTGTAAGTCTTACTTCCGTAGTGTGTAAGCAAATGGAACATTTAGTGACAGAATTTGAGATAAAAATAATATAATTTACGAAGGACAATACGGTCTTAGAAACGGATATTCAAGTGAGAAAATGTCATGCGAGATGTCCAAAAAATTATTAACACACTAGAATTGCTCTCTGGATTCGAGAATTTCTCAGCTCGCGTACTCAACGGGTGCGAATTGGGTCTAATTTCTCTTCGAGGGCAGAAGTAACGTCTTGAGTGTCACAGGGAAGTGTCGTAGGTTGGTTTTTTAGGGTATATTAATGATATTTGGTAGACAATTGAATCAAAAATACGTGTTTTTGCAAATTATTGTATAATTTATCGCTAAATTAAGAACACAAGTGGTAGAAAAATATTGCATGCTGATTTAGATAGGCTACAATCATGTGCTACCACAAATAAAATTAAACTCTAGTAAGTGCAAGTTTATCAGATTCACGGGTTCTCGAAAGGCAGATGACATCAAATATAAATTGGTAAATAAGTATATTCCGAGAGCTATATGCTGTAAATATTTAGGAATTGAATTAAATGAGGATTTGGGGTGGGCAGAACACGTACATTATGTAGTAAAAAAGGCGTCATTACACTTTGTGATTAGAGTATTTTGGAATGCAGTGGAAAATCAAGGGAATTATTGTACTCCAGTACAACCAATACTGGAATATGGCTTCATACGTTGAAACTCACATCGTTTAGGGCAAATAAAATCGCTCGAAAAAGTACAAAAAATATGCCGCAAAATTTGTTATGAAAGAGCGTTCTAATTCTGAATTTATATTGTGGAACTTGTGGAAAACCTCAGAAAGAAATCACGTCTTTGTGCGTTATTTTAATCAATAAATTGTGTCAGTCTGGAAGCGTAAGAGCAGGCAAGATTAACAAAACCAACACACGTCGCGCTGAAGGATCAAGACTTCAAAATTTGGTAAAGAAAACTGAGAACAATGTAGGTAAATTATCATTTGTAAATAGACAATACGAAATTGGAATAATTGCCTGCTGGAGACGTTCCCACAGAATGTCAAAATTTTTTAAATTAGCCTAAATAAATTTAATTTTTTTTAGAATATGTTAATATTAAAATTTGATTTTTTGGATTATTATTGTTATTTTATATTAGATCTGCTTTACTACTATAATGTTAATACATTAATTTTGTAAGAATGTATTAAGTAATATGTAAATATTGTAATATTTGTTTTGTGTATATATCTAGAAAATGCTACTACCTGAAATATTATAAGTATCCTATGTAGAAAAATAAATATTCTATTCTATTCTTTAATTAAACGAAAGTATTCTTGTTGTTTGCTGAATTGTAGTTCGTTGCGCTTATGAAATTGTTTGTAGTAATGCACTGTGTGTACCCATGTTATAGAAATAATTTCATAATTTAAATAGTAATTTCGAATCCTGACAAATATATCGAATATTCTTAAGAATGTGCGTTCTTATTTTTCAAAACATTTCACTTTTGTTTGACCATATCTTTTGACGTATGGTATTTTATCTTTTATTCTCTTCTGTTAAGTGGTAATATATTATCAAAATATTTTATAATATTGGCCGAGAAAATTTAATTATTTTCTATTAAATGGAAAATAATAACTGTTTCTTAAGGAACATGATGGTCTCATTTCAAATTTGCTGAGCGTTTATTTGTAACTGACAAGGTTTGCTTGAAATATGCAATTAAAATGTCATTCCTATTTCAAATCATTGGGTTTTTACTTACATATAATAATCTAAATCTAAATGTAGTTTTGAATGAATTTTTACTGTATTTTGCTTAAGGAACAACCCTTTTTAGCTTATTTCGATATTATTTTTCCTAACACATTTCCAATGTTGCAATGGCTTGATAGAATCGTTCAATATGTTCGCCGCTCATAGCGTTGAGATTTTCTGGAAACAAGTCAAAGTATGGATCCAGAAAATGTAAGAAAATGAATTTTATGGGACATGTTTCATACCAGAGTTTTATAACTGTGAAGGAGTTCGAACACTAGTGCTTCATAGTTCTCCACGTTTCTGTTATCAAGAGTTCAGTTACGAACGTTTGAAATGCAACCTCCATGATCCTTCATAAGATCGTTTATTTGTGATTCTATAACTATATCCTCCTTTATTTTCGCCTCACTGAACCTCGAGAATTTGTTTATTAATTACAAGAAATCCACTCCTATCCATCGCCTTAACATTTGTTCATCAATCCAAGTTTGATGTGAAGGGGAGGAAGAAAGCGTGTGCAGGATTTACGTGAGTGTGGGTTGCGACTTTAAATGTTTTGTCCAGGTGCTAGATGGTGTTAAGGCAGGTGCTTCCTCATAAAATGATTTTTGCAATCTCTGCTCTGCCACTGCATAAAAAGCAGCAAACATCGGTATATTCTTGTTGGAAACCTAACAAAAGTGAGATAAATTTCAAATTGCTGCATGTATTTCACAAATACCGTAGGTATTGTATCTTCGATATCAAAAGTTTCATGATGCCATACGTCTCGTTCATATGTGCTCTATGGGCAAGAGGAATCGCTGGTTTCTCATTTCCAATATGAATAAGCATTGCTTTTAAACAGAGTTTACATGAATCTATCAACAACCATCATTCTTTATGATCACGATAGTATCCAAATTTACTAGATAATACATCAACATTAGTACAATACTGCCTTCTTTGGAAAACAGGAATAGGATGTCTTGTTTCCGTCGATGATACTTAGTAATTGTAGTTTCCTTTTGATGGAGATTCCAACCCTTTAACCGGAACACAATCAAGTCTGCCTGGTTCTTTGACAAGTTTACATCACAAACTAAATCATTGAATTACGACTGACGGATTACGATAATCGTCTTCAGTATCTTATGGAACATTTACATAATGGATCTTCAGTGTCTTCATCACCAGAGTTTTCGAAATGTAAACTCCATGCGTTGCTGTGGCACAGGTATAGGAAGGTCGTCGCTGTAAGGAACATACCTGAAAAATGAAGGGAGTTGTGATATTGAATGATCTTTTTGTCTTGCTTGTGGTTCCAGCAACTTTGGTAATGCAGAAATAACATTCGGTGGAGTGCTCCGTAGGTTTCATTCAAACCATCCCCTCAAATGGCACATGTTGCTAATTTTCTTTAAGAAAACCACTAAGTAATGTTACACAAGGCGCACGGCAAATACTATTGGCTCATAATTTGCTCTGATCACCAATTCGACATCCAAAATACAATTCAAATGCGTTTATTATCCAGGGAGCAATATTCCATATTTGTGTCTTCCAAGTTACCTTTCCATGCACATAAAAGAAATTATTTCTGTGATTTATACTCTGTCATGACATTTCAAATCATCTATTCGCACAAAAATTAACACTCGAGCGCAACATGACAAAACAAAGCATTCTGTTTGTGCCAAAACAGAGCACCCTCTCAATATGTGCTGAAGGGTTTCGCGTGGTTGACTTCAAAGGTGGCTTCGGTCCTCTGCATTCATATCCACATATCTTTGGTAATTGCAAGTGTAGATAAATTCGCTTTAGTAGAAATGACGGCGCCTTATGTCTCCGCAGAGTCTACATTTTGCTAACCAAAAGATGACGATTCCATGTTCACAGCGTTCCCTTTGAACTAACTCAACAGAAAACCTGCCGTGCAAATGCTTCTGGGTCCATTCAGTCTATTATCTTTAGTGATACTTGCTCTTAAAGTGTGCTAGATTCAGGTTCAATGGACTCAAATTCTTGTCCGTGGCACAAATTGTTTCACGCACGTTTTATTATTATTATTATTATTATTATTATTATTATTATTATTATTATTATTATTTGGTAGGACATATTTTTTCGTTATCTTTATTTCTATGTATTATCTACGATATTTTGTTGACATTGATTAAATTCTTTCGAAGCAGTAAACAAATTACGTACTTATGAGTGAAGCGAAACCTGATTTCACTGTCACAACTTTTCTCCAAATGACGCACGGAGCTATACGTATTTGAATCCTCTGAGTTTGAATCCCTGTTCAGAGAGGTTGCAGAATAGGGTTCTGCCCGCGAGGCCATCCCGAGACATTCCGCGATTTCCACGGCCTAGTCTTCCGCTCGGCCCGGCGAACGATTGTGTAGCTGAGCCCCCCCTTGCGATCCGCAACCCGCGCAGCGCGCCTGTTCGGAGGACGGGCGTGCCTCCGACGGGATGAGCACAGCTGGGCTTCCGGCTCGCTGCACCGGAGTGGAGCGAAGAGTGGCTTTGACCAAGTTGAAAGCTCTACGCGGCTCAGAACTCTAGACTCCCAAGTCTAGTAACCCCGCGGGACTAACTCGGGTACCGTTGTATCGCTACAAGCCTCGTATATGCTTACTTGGTTGCTCACTTGCAAAACAATCGGCGGTGTCTTGTGTAAGTTGCGAAACGGGAAATTAGTAAGGGAACGTGCTAAGGAATTTGTTCTCTAATTTGTGGTTCTCGTTAGTAAATTATCAAAACTTACAAATCCTACAAACCTTCTCCAAACCCCAATTAGGTACATTTGAGACTTCTGTGAAATATGATTCCGAAACAGTTACCTGGGCATGATACCTATCCTCAAAAAATATTACAAAATGCTTTCTTCGGCTGAAGGTGTACCTTAGAGATTGTGCTTAATTATTATTCAAGATACTGAGTATTTTGTGAATTGACAAAATGACAATTTTTTGATAGAACAGTAAATATTAACATGACTACTATTGCCTAAAATATATATTTCAGAATTGATTCATACATGTAATTATATTGATTCTTATAAAAGATTGATCCTTTTTATTTACTTGATCATTATATTATTTGATAAGTTTTCGGTCAAATACATTCTCATGATTATTCAAATAGCATTGTAAATATGGATGGGTATTGCGGAACACATTTGCATAGCAAACAAACTCTACAAAATATATTTTAGCAGTGTTCAGTAAACATACAGCAAAGAATACATGTCCATGTTAAAAACGCACGTACTGATGCAGAAATTCGAGCAGTATGCTGCAAAATTTGCTGGTGCAATTGACGCGAAGGACAAATGGCAAACGCATCGCGCTGCAGTGTTTCAGCGTTTATCCGTCCCCCGTGCAGTGGGGCCAACTTCCGTGCCTGTAAATAATAAACAGCGCGCACAAACATTTAAAACAAATGAAACATTTTGCAATCTCTTTAAAGACAACAGATGTGTCAGCCCGGATGTTAAGCCGGCAAAAACAACTGAGCTCTGTTTAAAAAATCTCGCTGGCGGCTGCATTTGCGTGGAATGGCGCATGACACGGGGCGTGGTGGCCGAGAGGGGCAGGGGCGGGGTTAGGTTTGGGAAGGGCGGCATGCATAGGTCACGCGGCCGACGGGACCGCACGCCGGAAGTGGTTTGTGGACTCGCCCTCCCGCCCGGGTTGTTTTCTACGCTGAAGGACATCACTTTACCCGCAGTGCTTGTCCAACTCATGATCTGACTTTCATATTTGCTGAAACTGTGGAGCGAGCTCGGCCAGCGGAATTCTGTTTAGCGGTGATTTACCTCACGTAAACATTATGCTGCGAGTGACGCAAAAAAATTTTTGCAGCGAGTGAAAGGGATTCGTTGCACTGAAATATGAAGATTTTAATGGAGGTAAAAATATGTGCAGATCAATGTGAAATAAACGAAGGCAGTTGTTCACTCCACTACCACAATGTTCACTTTTAATAGAAATTCGCGTTATTGGTTTTTGTTTTGAAATGATTCCTCATATTTTAAAATAATTATACCTCGTAGACTTGCAAGTATTTGAAAAATTTAGAATTGTTACAAAATACATTTGAATTAAGAACGTAATGTTTTCATCATCATCATCATCAACGACTAGGCCGAATGGAATGTTCCGTCGCCAAGAAGATTGTCTCTCCATCTTCTTCTAGGTCCACCTGGATCTCGAGGTCCTGCGGGTGCGTAGTGGAGGAGCTTTAGTAGTAGAGAGTAGTTTATCACCAGTCTTCCGTTGGATACGACGAAAGAATTTCTCTTTTCGTACTTGGCTTCTCACATTGAGGTTGAAAATATTCAGTTCCTTTCTGATTTCTTCGCTTTCTAGGTAGTCTAGAGGCGTACAGACCTTAGAAGTCTCGTGTCAGCAGCCTCCATTTTTATTCTATCCGAGTGATTCATGCTCTAATTTTCGAAACAACATTCTAGTCCTTCATTGTCTTGTAAAAATTCATTTGTGTCCTTTCTTACTTTGTTCTTGAGATTGCTTTGGATTGTTCCACACATTGCCTGAAATTTATTCAGTTTTCTGGATGTCATTCTCTCACAATAAGATATGTTATATCCCAGGAAGTTAAATTTTGACACTTGGTCTAGTATGGTGATTTATACAACTATTTTGCACTTAAAATGATGTTTCCCAACAAAAGCCATTACTTTATATTTTTAGTAGATATCCGCCACTCGTAATTCTGTAATATATTTTGCAAAGTATAAATGTCATTCTTCAATCTATCCTCCGAGTTTCCCCAAATAACCTGATCGTCAACATATAACATTGTTCTTAAGGCTGTTTCAGAAACTCTAATGTTTTCTTTTGATAAAGCTCTCTGTCATTTCTTTATGGAATTTTCAATACATAAACTAAAAGGTGCAGGGCATCCTTGTTTTACTCCTCTATTTATTAACACTTATTTTCTCTCAATTCTTGTTCCCGTGTCAATGCATATTTTATTATTACTACACAAGCTTTTCATAACTTGTATCAAGTGGTTAGGAATTCCCTCAATCTTCAGAATTTCCCACAACGTTTCGCTGAATACAAAATCAAAAGATACTTCCGAATTTAAAAGGAATGCTGGTAAGAAGGTTGAATTCCCTACGCATCTGCATTAACTGCTCCATTACAAAGACACAATCTGCACATGATCTCCCTCTACTGAAGCCACATTGTTCTTATCCGTGTTTTAGCGTAAATTTTGTAGGCTGTGTTCAGAAGGCTGATTCATCTGTAGTTGTCGCAATTTTCTCGTTTACCTTCCTTTAAAATGGGGAATATAATGTTAACTTTCCATTCTTCTGGTATTTTACAATTAGTCCTACATAATTTAAAAGACGTTTTAGCTTAAGAAAGTTGTTTTAGCGTAATTGGGTCTACACGTGATGGTTCGGCCTCTCCTTGGTCTATAAGTCCGAGTTCTCCTCTCCACTAATGGTGGAGATTCTAGCGGTATCATCTTTATTTGAAGGTTTCAGTATTTTGTAGATCATATTTTGCGCACCGTATACATCGTGTTGGAACACTGATGTCTGAGACGTACTTATGCCAACTTTCCTTTTTTAATTTGCTAATTTCTCTCTTAGCGGTAGCTAAGTTTATTAAGCACCTATTTTTATAATCTAACCGACCTTTTAATATGTTGGTCTGTAAATATTTTAAGTATACATCTTTTTTCTTATCATTCACAAGGTCTTGCACTTTTTCATTCCATTTCTTGAGTACTTCACTATTACTTTTATATTTGCGTATTCTACCTATTGGTTCTGACGCTGATTGACACATAACTTCCTTGATATTTTGCCATTCGGTATAAACGTCTCTACTTAACAGTTTTCCTGTGAGTATTTCTAAAGACGTGAGGCATAAATTTTCTTTGTAGTTCCCTCTTTCAGCGAGTGTATTTGCGGGTGTTTTTTGGTTCCTCTTGAAAACATTGCTTCTTATGCGACTATCTTTCAGGGATATTAAGAACTGGTTTCATTAGATAGTGATCTGCCCCTATTTACGGGCCCTCATGAGTTCCTGTGTATTTTATAGATGAGGCACGTTTCTTGATAGCAATGACGTAGTCAATAATAAATCGGAATCCTCTTCCTGACCAAGTAAACTTGTGAATATCTTTGCGGCAGTAATAAGTATTAGTTATTCTCAAGTTGTTGAAGGTGGCAACATTTCTGGAACATTTCTCAATTTCATTAAGGGTAAAGTCTCCATGATTTCGTTCAAAATTCGGCATTGGGATATTTCCGACTCGTGCATTAGGATCTCACAAATAGCAATGAAGTCATTTCTGAGGCTACATAAAATATTTCTGTAAAGTATTATTTAACGTTTCACTTTCTCCTTTCTTGCCTTCTTCCAGGACATCCACACCTAGTACTGTTAGACATACTGTTTTCAGATTTAATTGCAATATTATAATACGGTCGTTAACAACGTTGTAGCCCTTCACACTGTTCCTCCATCGATTAGCCAACAGAATTGCTGCAGCAAATGAAGCCCTCGATGACACCAGAATAGAACATTATGTGATGCTTTAGGTCAGTAGTTCCTTTCTGTTTTTTTCTTTCTTCCGGTAATGACGGTTATATCGATGTTCATGTGTCTTTTTATTAACAAGCTTCACTAAACTCTCTTTTTTCCTTAGACCTCGAATATTCAGGTAGCCGCTCTCAATGCTGCCGCTATTTCAAGTCGTTTAATCCTTTTTTCGTTGCTGAGTCATCATTGACAGTTATCCTCCTGGTGATTGAAAGCCGTAGTTTAATCCTCTGCTCTCAATGCTATCGATGCACAGAACGTAATATTTTAGGAAATTAAATATAACTAAGCTACAACTAGGACACCCTTATCCACCGAGTGCCAATGACAAGGACTAAATTGTAAATAAAATGCAGTACCCAATTTTTTTATTGCAGATCCAAAGTATTCAGTTGGAAATGAATATCATTTGTTCTAAATATTTTCTTCCTCTCATGATAAGTCGTGATTTCATATATTAATATGTATCCTCTATTTAATTTAAAATTCGGCCTTGTAATGCAGCGGGCTAGAGTAGGCTGTTTTTAGCATGTATACTTTCTCCTCGAGAACATTAATATCCGGTATTTACATAACGAGAAATAGTGAATTTGTTATTTTAACTCGCATATCGTGTAAATATATTTTTTACTGCCTTCTGATGTTGTCGTTTTATTCACTATAAAAAGTCAAGTAGGGTCAGGTAAACGGTGTTATTGAAATCGTGAATTTATATTTAATTAAACGTTCAATTAAACGTATTTTCACATTGATATCGGCGTTCCAGCCGAAATGCTCTAGAGCATCAACTAATGTCACTGCAGTTGGTTTGGAGGTGCTAGGGTTCAGGCCCCGACGGCAACAGGATTTTCAACTCTAGCTAGATCGAATTTAGCCTGTGTCTTGAGGAGAGTTCTAGCAGTCGGCTGCTCTCACCAGTAGTTTTCCATGTTTCTCCATTAATACCAGGCTAATGCCTAAGCAATACTCTAAGAAACGAGCAATGCACAGCGTGCAATTTTTCTTTCCTCCTCCTTGTCCTCTCCTCACCTCTTACTTACAAACAAGTACATTAACATGCACTACACTCCCACACGTGCCGGGAGACCAGTCGGGATCTTAGGGCTTGCCCTGGCTGAAGCGGCGCTCCGCTGGTAGGTACTATCTGGATGGTGAAAACCTTAACGCCATCGTCTCGGTTGGCTCCACATCTCGACAGTGTATGGGGGAAGAACACCGACACATCCTGTGATAAAAGCATGCACTGCATACACGGGATTAATGACCCGCACATATGCAATTAACACCAGCATTATTGAGGGACCCAGAAAATACGAAATAATCAATCTATCTCGCCAGTGTGTGCACTTCATTAATGAATGGTTCATGTGTCGTAGTGCCATTTTCGTCAGGTACCTTCGTACTCGTTTTTATTTATTTACTCGCATTTATCAGTAAGGACGTAGAAAGAGAAATTTTGGACATAACGTTCAAGAATCGTACAATATGGATAATGGTGGGGTAAAAAAAGAATCAAGTAGTGTAATCGAATTACTGCTTTGCTAGCTATTTTGTAAAGTCGGGATACGTGAGATATGAAAATAAAATATACAGAAATAAACATGTAACAGTTAGTGACACATTTCAGTAATATTGTAATTAAAAATACAATACGTATGGTATGAATTAATCTGACGTGTGTTAACAACTGTAACCTTTTCCAAGAGTGGGGTAATATTAGATTTCTCAAATAATTCTTGTATATCAAGCAACGTGCAGCAGTAAACAAGCAATTGTATCCGGTAGCAAACCATTTCACCTCTGGGTCCGCTTTCGTTAAATTACCCGCAGGTTTCTTGCCTAAAAAGAAGGGCTCGTCCCGTGGGCGGGATCCGGTCTGCTCCGGCGGCCCAGTGACCTGGTGCGCGCGGGAGGGGCGGGAGGGGCGGGAGGGGCGGGAGGCACCTGGAGCGGCGCCGGCGCGCGAGGGAGAGAGGGGTCGCGGAGGGGAGGGGCGCGGTGGATTAGCATGGGCGGGGACCGCCCTCGGAAGCGCGGGAGCGACTTCACTCCCGAGGAAAGAGCGCTCTCCGCCGCTGATACCGCTGCTCGGGCCGGGGCGCGCTCTGAGTGGCGTGCGTGCTGAAGGGATCTCGGGCAAATGTTTTTGTTTCTGTGATTTAACGTATCATTTTACAGATTTACAAGTAATAAAATGCATAAATGAATAAAGTAATTAATTGTTCAATTACAATTTGTTTTATACAAACTTTCAAAATGTATGTAATGTTAGGTAATTATGGAAAAAAGTGAAATTGACTTCTTGAATATCATTAAATGGTATGATCAAAGAAAAACTATTCCTAGAATTGCTACCCCCTCCTAAGTAAATTATTTTCTTGTTGATGAAAGTTATTTATTTATTTTTTTAACAAAGTTGTGTGCATGAGACATTATACAGGTGACATTAAAAAAAGAATATAAATTTTTCTTACGATGTTTTCAGGCCGCAATTAGTTTTTAAAGCCTGTACATCCAGAAATTGATCCATTCATAATATGAGTTCTCAGATTGTTTAATATAATATAACCCGAAATAATATAACTTTGATATGTATGGCGTTTTTGGTAAACTATAGAATAAAATATTTTTCTTTTACTTGTTACAAAATATATATTTCCATATTCAAAATGTTAATTCTATTTATTATATGGTTACTAATGTTTAGTTAAATATTTTAATCTTGTCACCAATGTATTCCTTATTTAAAAATAAATAAGTTAGTATTGTTCTCTAGGCGACTACAATTATTAAGATCCAGTACTAGCCTCACATAAATGGCTTTATGCCGAAAGCCTTAAAAAGCAAATTACGAAATTACTATATCCGAGGCACCGAAATGCAGAACTCGTATCCAAAATCCTTATCAGCACATCCAATGCGTAAGCAACGAAAACGATTTCATCCAGATGCTTAATAGTCTTTGAGAGTGTGTTAGTGTGAAGTTTACATCAGGGAAAAGTGGCAACACGTGCAGCATGAGGCTTTGTCATGTGGAGAGTGTCGAACCTAAATGAAAACGTCTGAAAGTAAGGGACGGCAAACACTAGAGACGCCATCAGGGGAGGCGAAGTGCTCCGCGAGGGAGGGGAGGGGGAGAGGAGTGGGGAGGGAGCCGCGCGCGCCGCCGTCCGCCTCTTTAACGTAGTACGCCGCGCCGCGCTGCTTTTTTGTCGCGTCAAGTGGCATCGTGCTCGTCGTACTCCCGCGCCGCCTGCCCTTCTCCTCCTCCTGCCGCCGCAAAGCCTCCTGCAACACTTCCTTTTACTGAATCTCTTTGCCCTCTAGGAGATTAAAATAGTTTTGGCGTAGATTATTTTTTCGCCGATTTACACTCTTTTTGCCACTTTAACTTACTGTACACACATTTCTTCGAAAGATAAAGGGCAATGAAATATAACTGTAATCAATTCAAGAAAACTAAGAATATGTAAGTAATGCATTCCAAAACTAAACAGGAACTTTATAATAATTCAAAACTATCATACAATTCCCTCGCTCCAACTAATACGGTGTCCATTATTACTATATTAATATTACTGTTGAATCTACAGACGGGAATTGACACTAGATAATGTCAACATTCCCATTCCCATTAACATTATTTGCAGTGTTTAAGCACTATTTGCAGAAAAAGAATTCCGTATTTTATTAAATTGTTATATTTGCCTGTTCAACCAACTTCATGCGATCATTTAAAATTAATAGACTGGCGTATATAATGTGATGTGTCATGTAAATAACTTTCCGACTTCTGTATGGATGTTGATGGACTTTGAGGGTGATGGACATTCTACTATTACTTCTTTCGGGAAGTAAGAAATCCATTCGGGTATGCCACAACGCAGAAAGGTAATATTCGCGCAACTTTTCTTGAACGATGACCTTGCTTCCCCCTCTCTGGCACAATAACTCGCAGCGAGCACTGATGACAACATTCCAAACACATCTTCACTGGCACGAAATAGAAACAATTTTCTTTTGAAGACGAGAACTTCTCTCCGTTATTTCCTCCAAAAATTTAAATAAATGACCGAAGCAGGTAAAGATCTATCACAGGAGATACCCCGAACTCCTGAGAAAGTTAGAACGCAAATTATTGAGAACGTTGCGAAGGAATGACTTATTCTCCAGAGATAGGTATTGCTTCATAAAATCTAGTGACTGATTTCGTAACTAATTCCCCCACTTTACCCGCATTCTTCAGTCCATCGTTCAAGATAAGTTGCGCGACGTCCCTAAGAGGAATAAACCCTTGGCAATGTTTCGCTGCGAGCTAGATGTCATTTTTCTGACATATAGTAGTAAATTTCAACGAAGTCAATGATATGTCATATATTATGTGGTTACCATTAAATATTCGTACAATTAGTCTCTCGTACAACTTTACCTTTCGCGTAAATGTTTGTTCATAGAGAAAGTGGAGGAAATGTTGACCTTCGAATCTTTTTTTACAAAATTGTTGTTGCAAGGGTCAATAGCATGCTGCTGGTGCTGCTGCTGCTGCTGATTATGATGATGATGATGATGATGATGATGATGATGATGAATGTAATGAATTTGTGAGCTGAGAATCGTAACATTTAGGTACACGCATGTGATTGAAACTGCCATCAACTGTGATGGTCCATTAAGTAGCTCTGAATATGTGAAATCTAAAGTATTTTTCTTTTGGATTTGATTTACTTTAAGGCGTTTAATATTGTAATTGTATTTTCATTTTCTGTAAATTTTATTGCCCACTTCATGGCTGTCATAGATGGTCCATGTTGATCCATTCTACAGTAAATTCTCCTAAACAATAACGGACTCCACTGCTGATACTGTTAGGGAGCGCTTTGTCAACTTCTAGTTCCCCTCCTTAGACTTAGTTATCTCAACCATCTCTTTTTTCTCCCCTACACAATCTTTCTGGCTTCTTTCAGGGTGTTGCCAACGTAATTTTCCACGAATCCAATAAGTGATTGTGATAACTAGTTATATTTTTCTGCTCTTCGGGAAAAGCATTATCTGGAAAGGATTTTGTAAACTATTTTAAAAATATATGATTTTTGATGTATTTAGTTTATTATATATAGGTACATATCTTTTTTTAATTCGCTTATAAAATTGGTAAACGTATAGAAGATTGTTTGTTCTTTCCTACTTGAATTAAACTCTTAAATTCAAGAAGGACCATATTTCATGAAATAACATGAAGGGAAATATGAAAAAAGATTTGTTGTTAAATCAAAAATACTTTTGACTATCTAACTGTACTTTCTCTTAACTTCTTAGATGAAAGAGAAAGTTATATAATGTTGCGAGAAATAGTTCCTACTTTTCTAAAAAAACATTTTGAGGGTCCCGGATAACTACAAAAAAGAGTTTTTCTAATCCTATAAGTAGTAAATTATATTCTCAATTAGGTAGTATAGTCAGAATCTATATTTTTGGGGACAAAGAATCCGAAAACAATCGTTATCACCCAAGTACACGCCAGGTTCATTTCTTTGTGATCATTTTACCTGTTAGCCTTAAAGGTATTTAGGATTTCCCCAAAAAAGAATATTCCTTTATCGATTCATTTGATGTTGCGATCCAGAAGGATATTTGAAAAGGTTTTTTTTTCAGTTTTGGCGGTCATTTCGTGAAGCTTTTACATTTTCGAGCTTTTATAAAAACTTCAATTTTTTCTAGTCATTTGTGTTTGAAAAAAACTAGAAAAATTAGCACAGTTCCGTTTTTTCATTTAAGCATTGAAATTTCTTAACTTATAAAATAATTTTTATCGCATCTTCAACTACTGTATTTAAGTCGCAGATCTTTTCTCAATGACGTCTGTTCTTTAAAATCAGTGCTTCGAATACTATCATGCACATTTTTACTTTCTCGCACTTATTAACGTTAGAGGAAAAATTATTGCAATCCGGCACCGGAAAACGGAGAATTTTCGACACAAAATCTCATATTGCCGGGCCCTGGTAAGGAAAAAGTGGATGAATCCAGTTTCTAAATGTAGAAAAAATTCTTCTAAAACGTGGTGCAGCTAGAATTAATGTATTTTGCGTAGTTCAAACGAAAAATCAACTGACGACAAAATGTCGATCCGTCCGTGTGGGCACAACTTCAAGGAGCTTTATGAAAATTACCCCCAAATTTTAAATATTTTTTTTAAAATCTCAAAGATTTGAGTCGATACAGATCAACACAGGTGTCTCCAATTTGAAAAAAATCTTACGTATGGTTTAGGCGCTAGTAATATTCACAGACGGGCGGATACTGACAGACGGACATTTTGAAAAAAAAATACTTTTGGGTATCAGGGAACTGCAAACCATGTATTTCCCTAGAAATCTTGAAAACGATTTTCCGCTGCAGTAAATAACTTTCCTTATACTACGTTTAATACTCTGTATATACGTACGTGTAGGAGAAAGTAAAAATATATTCACATAATTTTCTTGAAAATGCTCCTAATTTTTTCTTTAATTTGTTTCTCAAATAGTGCAAATTATTTTTATAAAACGGTGCATGTCAATTTTTCATTATAATTTTTGAATTTTCGAATATTACAAAACAATATTGGTTCTTGTTCACGGACGGACGGAATCTTTTTTTCTTTTGTTGCGTCTGAATCTGACGCAACGCGTCACCAAACACATAGGAGGGCGTTGAACGCTTGGTAGGAGTAATCCTCCGTTAACACTTTTATTATTATTTGGAGTAATCCTTCGTCAATTTGTTGGTCTGCAGTACAGCCTTGTCGAAGTTAGTCGTTAAGAGGAGCACTAAGTAACATCTCCGCGTATGCGCCTCTCCTCGCGCACCTGCGTCACTACACAGCGGCCAGAATTGGGAAAGAATTAGGATAGGGGGTAGGGTTTAGGACACTTCACACTGATTGGACTAGCTCTTGTGAAGCAGCCAAACTCGTGTTATCGGGAAAAATTTCACATGAAATTGACCGGGAACCGACGGGAATTGAAGGAAATCGAAGGGAATCGAATCCAGACCTCCGTGCTGAAAGGCGTGCGACATCTCTGAGCCACTGAGCCAGCAGACATTTTCACGTCATTCGACTTTTCGGTATCAAGGATCCACAATACATGAATTCGTGCTACATCACGTGATATATGATTTTTTCTCAAAACGTAGCAACAAGATTTATCCACTTTTTCGTTACCAAGCACCTAGAATAAGAGTTTCTGCCGAAAATGTGCTGTTTTTTCGCGCAGGACTACAAAACTTTCTCCCTACTCCCTAGGGGGAAAGTAAAAAAACTCCTTTCTGGGCCAATACAGGTAGCCAAGTGCCAGACGTGGGTCTATCTTGGAATCCGGCGGATTTTTCTGCAACTCTGTGATTAAATATTGGAGTATAACCTCCCTTTTTAGTACATATATGCTTATATAGTAACAGAAACAATGGATTGGACCCCATAAATCAATTTCAATAAAAACTGGTGTTAAGACCTTCGAGAATTTTAGGATGCAATTATCATAAATACGAGGTGACATTTCTAGTTTATTTGGACCGAAAAAGAACAAGACATAATTTTTACAAGACATAATTTATACTTCAAACAAAGTAAAATAAAATGTTAAATTTATGATAACAAATAGTTTCTCTAAAGTGCGTTAATTTATAGAATTCTACCAATGAAAATAAATATCATTCTGCTGAGAAAAATGTTGGTTTTATACGATTCCCAATTACACGTATTGTCTACTTGTCACAAAAACTAACTTAAAGCAATTTTCAATGGTTAGTTTCACAAATAGTATGAAATAAAACGTTTTATAATTCGTGGATTCGACTGGGTAGACATTCATAAAAACTCAACAGCAGACCTTTTTCTTCAACCAACTTCGTTATTAATAACCCCGCAATTAATACATTTCTCCAAATCTACCATTTTGCTGTATTATGTACTGTATTTAGTTTACAGGAAACTGTCTTATCTTATTTTTTCAAGGACAGTTGTTATCTTCAAAAATGCATACCATTCCCGACTGCTGTTTACCCTGGAGCTGTCGTTGGCGAATAATTGCATTATTTAAAAATCACGAGTGTTTATCTCAGATGCAACAGCTTTCAATGTAAGCTTCGACTTTGGTCTTCGTCCAAAAAGTTGATAGTTTCTTCTTTGTAATTCAGCTTAATTATTAAGCTCTATTTCAGGAAATGGATGTTGGTATATACCAGAGCAATGAACTCCATGAAAGTTGACACATCTAGGTGTTTTTGCACCCAGAAGGTTTACGTGCTGTTAATTTTGTTATAACTCTACTAGGCGGTGCGGCAGAACAAAATTCGATTCATTATAATTTCATTATAACATTATAACCGGACGCTTTATTATAACCGGACGAGCGCGCCACAGAGAGACAGAATGAAGCTGAGAAAAGCGACGAAAGTCAAAGAGTGACGGAGACAAACACAGAGAGAGAGAGAGAGAGAGAGATAGAAGGAGCACGTAAGTAAGAGGGACAAAAAGAGACAGAGAGACAGAGAGAGAGACAGAAAGAAACAGTAGGAAGACTGAGAGAGACAGCGACAGACAGACAGAGATAGGTAGTCACAAAGATAGAGAAGATACAGATAGAGAAGATACAGATAGAGAGACAGATAGGCAGACAGACAGAGGCGCAACGAGAAACAGAGACAGAGACACGGAGAGACAGACGGAGGAGGAGAGGGAGAGAGACAGAGAGATGGAGAGAGAGAGACTGGAATTTTGTATTTGTATTCTGGCATGGAAAATCAAAGAAGCAAACTGCGACATCAGAAAGAAAATATGAACTTTTCAAATGTTATTACAATCTGCAGCTGGTGCTGAAGACGGTATACACAGCCAACAAATTTATTGTGTTACGAAGATTATCAGATGGTTGATGACATTGTTGGCAACTACTGGCTGCAAACACTCGTATTTACCGTTGAAATAAAAGGGACAGTCGGTTTGTGAATGTTAAATTCTCAGAACATGGTCATTAATTTGATTACTCATGTCTTCTATTCACTTCTAAAGCAAGTAACCAATGAAAGATGTAGCATGGAAGATCATTGACAGAAAAAAATTAAACATGATTTCAAAACACACTGATTTTTTTAATTTGATAACACCTACATGATTTTCTAAAATACTTATATATAGTGGATATAGAAAATATTATAATTGCATATTGAAGATGCAAGTAAAAGTGGTCTAAAACATTAGTTTCTTACGTATACATTTTTTATTTATGTAGAACAAGAATATGATGCTGAATTATTTTTCAATCAATTGGATTTTCTGAATGTTTACCACAACCTATGATTTACAATTCTCCTATGACAAATTTTAAACGTGTCTTGCCTTCACAAAAAATGATTAAAACGACATATGTGGCGAAGATAAAACTGTAACCAGTTTGAATTTTGAGCCTATAATTCATATTTCTCGATAATTTATTTTGTACATTTATGTAAATATCAATTAGAAACTCAGAAAGAATAAAAATCTTAAATTGTGTTGCCTTATCAAAGTATTAGCATGATCTTTTGAAAATAGAACATTTAAATACCTTTGTTATCATTCTTGTTTCCTCATTAATAAACTATCACAACAATTACATCTCAGTTTAAAAAACAAAATATGAATTATATTTTAACATTTTCTCAAACTCAAGTTTGTAATAATATGTGTGTGGAAATATAGTTAGAATATATTGAATACAAGAGGGGAGTCTATCCTGTCAATACCATTAACATCTATGAGACACAATTAAACCATAGTTTGTTCATTCAGAATTTTTTATCTCAACCTTTACTGAGCTGAATCAAAAATAAAATTGACGCTGCTTCAAATTTAATGAATTAAAAAAAATTGCCATATATATCTCTAAATGTGGGTTTGTAGAGATTAATTTTTTTACTATGCACAATGAGAGAGTTAATGAATGAACAAGACTGTATTGCATTGAGAGCCCCAGATTTGCCATGAAGGAGCGGTCGGACTGGCGCGAGCTTCGAATCCCAGTGCTTTCGGAGAACAAGTTAATCGCACGCTCAGCCGACATGTTGGGTGCGCACTCGATCCCATCGACGGAGGAAGCGAACGGCGCGGCGGAGGCGGAGGCGAGGGCGGCGCGGCGGCAGGCACGACGCTCGGTCCCTCCGACCCGCCCCCGCCGCCGCCAATCGATGGCCACCCTGCGCGCGACCCCGCGGCAGCGGCAGCGGCAGCGGCGGCGGCTGGCGGCCGGCTGCGTCGCGCCGCGCGCGCCCACGGCGGCCGCCCGCGTAATTAAATAAACATCGGCGAAATGAAGGCAATTACACGCGCGCGCCTCGTAGCTCGCCTTGCCTCGCCTCGCCTCGCCTCACCCGCGATGCTGCGCTGCCGGCCGCCCGCCCGCCCACCCGCGCGCCCGCCGGCCTGCTTCGGCGAGCGAGCGAGCTATCGACCGCTGTTTACTTTCGCGTCGTGGTGGCCGCCGCGCCTCCGCCGTTTGCATGCGACCCGCGCGCTGCCCCTGCAGCCCCGGCGGCCACCTCGCACCTCCGCCGCCGCCGCCGCCGCGCGAGCGCAGCGCGCTAAGTGCGCCTCGAGATTAACAGGGCGCGTATTTTTCTTCGGCGCCCGGCGCGGCGCCTGGCGCTTGCCGCCACCCGCGTTATTTGGTGCAGCTATTTTCTTTTCGGCAGTAACTTACCCGCCGCGGTTAAGCATCATCGTGGGAGCAGGGCGAGCTCCGGCCTGAACTCCCGACCTTCCCGGCACATTCATCGTGCTCTGGCGGAAGGCGCGGGGCGGAGCCGAGCGAACGCGCTGGACGGAGCGGCGAGCGGCACCGTCCCCGCCCCGCTCTGCCCGTTCCCTTCCGCTCCTCGTTCGCTAGGGCCGCCCACACCGGCCCTCCGCCGCTCGCCACCTCTGGCGCGGGGCGGTGCGCTTCCGCTTCGAGAATAAAAAGTTATTAATTGAAGATCGCGGGCGGGCGATACGCTGACAGATTGGAGGCGCCACTGACCTGGAGTGGAGCGCGCGCACCGCGCAGCCCCGCGCCGGCACGCCCTCCCAGCGCCCCTCCACGTCCCGCGCGACGCCGGCGCTTTGTTGCGCGCCCATTCATAACAGCGCATACAGCCACGGGCGCGGCTGCGGCAGAGGAACAGCAAGGCGGCGGCGGAGGCTTGCACGGAGGCAGCAGCAGCAGAACGCACACACCTTAGCATCTTATAAATCTCGCCAGAAAATTACAGTGCGCAAGATAGCAAGAAGGAGCGCGCGGCGCGGGCGCGGGCGCGGCGGAACGAGCGGGCGGCGGCTGCGCGGCGAGAGCGAGACGGAGGGATGTATATATTCTTCCCGCGGGGCGGGCCCGCGCGGAGGCGGCGGGGCGGCCGCGGGGGGGGGCGGGGCGGCGGGCCGCCGGCGCGCGGGCGCGGAGGCGCGTGGAGGGGCGGGGCCGCCGCTCCCGCCGCGCGCGGCTCCGCGCCGGGTGCTTTGCGCCGCGTCTTCGCTTTCCCCACTCGGAAGAAAAGCGTTCATAAATCTGCTGCGAATATATTGTGCGACACAAATTCCGCGGATCCGCCTTTACTTCTCCGCCTGCCGCGCTCGCCCCCGCCCCGGCCGCGGCTCGCCTCCTCCTCCGCGCCACCGCCGCCGCTTCCGCCGCCTCTGCCGGCGCAGCTCCTTCTCTGCCGCCTCGCGCGATGCCGCCACCGCCGTCGACGCGCCGGGTGCCGGGCGTGCGGCGCCTCTGCGAGCGGCCAGCGCTGCGCGTCGCGACTCGCGCGAGATCTTAATTCCGCTCCCCCTCCACCGCCGCCGCCG
The DNA here is from genome assembly GCA_017312745.1 of Gryllus bimaculatus. Taxonomy (NCBI): domain Eukaryota; kingdom Metazoa; phylum Arthropoda; class Insecta; order Orthoptera; family Gryllidae; genus Gryllus; species Gryllus bimaculatus. The sequence goes on along the minus strand of BOPP01000120.1, from coordinate 327,437 downwards.
ACGGCGCAGACATCTCCCCCTTCCGCCGTCTCCGACGTCCGAGGCGTCGTCGTAATTGAGACAAAGCGGCGGCGTGCGTTGGCCGGTGCCGGCCATTCTTTTCCATTTTCTCCCTCGCGCTTCGCGGACCGCGCGTTCTTCAGAAGTGCCCCGCCGCCGCCGTTCCTGCTGTCGCCCCCGCCGGCGCCGTTGGTGCTTGCCGCTGGTGCTGCTGTCGCCGGCCGCCGCTCATCTTCCCGGAATGAATCCGACCCTCTCGCCCGCCTCCTTGTGCCCCGCCGTCGACCCACCGCCGCCGTTGCGCGCCGCCCCGCGCCGCGCCGCGCCGCGCCGTCGGCCGCTGCCCTAATCGCGTTAGCGCCTAACCGCGTTACGGGCCGGCGCGGCGCGGCGGGATGCGCCGGGAGATGAAGGCGGCGGGCGGAGCAGGCGACGGGGCGCGAGGGGAGACCGCGGAGGTGCACGGACGGCGGGGTCGGGGTCCGGTGCGCGACGCGGTCGGGGGGTGGGGTTGGGCGGGTCGAGGCGGGGACGGGGGGGTGAGTGGTGAGGCACGGCGGAGGGCGTGGGACGAGCGGCCGGCACTGCGGCTGTGGAGGGACAACGGGGTTGAGGGTGAGCTCGCCGCGCGGGTGTGTCGCCCTGCGCGGGGCTTGTTCGCTGATGGGCCGACGCGGGAGTGCACTTTGCCTCCTGATCGTAATTGGAGATTTGCTTCGCTACTAAACAAGCTCTTCGTGACATGTTTTTAAAGTTTTATTTCATTGCATAGATTCGTACACCTAATGCTGTTTAGGACTCTCCATTTATTTTGAACATATTTTTCAAAACATCAATTAGGATAGGTTAGATTATTGAGAAATTTCATACTCGCTCGTAACGGTAATGTAAATTCCTGCGTTCGCATTCATTACTAACGCTCAAGGATGAAAGGTTAGTTCTTTGTGTAGCGTAGAGCAGCCTTAGTTTGAGGGCTAGCGACAAATGAAGCATATTATTATTTACTAGTATTATTATTATTATATTATTATTATAATTATTATATTATATGGAATTAGGTTAAACTCAAAAAACTCACAAGATTTAAGAAAAGTTTTACAACATAGGTGAACTGTTTTTTTTAAAGGTACTTGTTGTCTCTATGTCGAGCAGAGAGCAAATATCACTGTATTTTATAAACCCATCAACCACACTTTAATGCTTTGTAATAAAACGAATGCTTTATAATAAAATACTTTATAATATGTGCACTATTATTCCTTATTATACTTATTAGTTTTGTGTTAGCTTAAAGCGTAATACATTGAAAGTGCCAGATTGGGGGGTACTGCTTCATGTTGACGGGTGGCTGTAAGAAAGGATTGACCTAGAACTTGCGTATGTGTAAGTAGGATTTGGGCAGATGAGTCAACGCACAGGAAGATGAAGTCAACGTGGACATCGTATCTGCTAAGAAGTAGATTACTGGCAACTGCAGACGTTCTGTTTACCAAAGCAGTGGGATGATTCAGCGCCAGGGCTGCGAAAGAAGGCGGAGCAGCACCCGGTTACAGCAGAGCCGCGTTAGCCGAGATGACCACTGCTATCGCTGCATCTCATCCCAGCGTTGCGTCGCGTGGGCCGGCTGAGGCATTGTCTCCGGGCGACGCGACGGGCGAGTAAAATGTACAGGAGGCGACGGTGGCCAATCACCATCGGCCTGCGCCTCGCCCCGCCGCCGCCCGGCCCCCACGGCCGCGGCCCCGCAAAAACCATCTCGCGGCCGGGGCAAAATAAACAAGAAGCGTCGGGTCAGCGGGAGCGGCGGGGCGGGCGAGGGCGGGGCGGAGCGGAGCGGGCAAGGACGGGCGGCGGCGACGCGGAATGAGTTAGCGCGGGGTTTGACAGCCGCCAGGTGCAGGGCGTGGAGACGCGGGGCGGGGCGGGGCGCAGGCGCCGGGCGGGGCTCGGCGGCGAGCGCCGGGCGGTAGCGCGAGGCGTTGCAGGGCGATGCGGGCGATGCGGGGCGATGCGGGGCGATGCGGGGCGAGTCGGGGCGATGCGGGCGATGCGGGGCGAAGGCCGCCGCCACTGCGTTGTCGGGGGCGGCAGCCGCCGGGCGCGGGCTATCAAACTTTGATTAGTTCTCCGCCGGCTGCGGCAGTCTGCGCCGGCGGCGCCCGTCCCGCTCCGCCCCGCCCCGCTCCGCGCCACACGCCCCCACGCGTCCGCCGCCTGCGGAGAGTAAGCTCGGATGGACAGTGGTCATTTTTCTCGCGGTTTCAATCTACGGCGGACGGACTCGGGAAACTCGCCGCCTCCCTCTTGCTTTATTTCTTCCCGCTCCTCCTTTTTCTTTGTCTTTTGTTCGGACGGGAGGCCGGCCGCGCCGCGCTCCGCCCGAGAGAGGGGAGGGTTAAGGGTTGTCCAAACGCGCGTGCGGAAGAGTTCCGGCACGGCACGGCACGGGCGCCGAGGGCGCGGCAGAGCTCCTGCGACCGTCTCCGCTGCCTCGCCTCAGGCGATTAAGGAAATGCAAAGGCGACGGCTCTTCCTCGAGGTAGATGCGACGCCGATGAGGTGCACGCACGCTCTCGCAGGCAAGAGGCGCGGGTGGGTTAGGTCCAGGGAAGGACTGGAAGCACCTGGCGCTGCACGGCGGCCGAGGCCGGAAACGGGTCTGACGGAATGTACGCGACCACTGAGAGATGTGAGTCTGAAAGAAGAATAAATTATAGACAAAGGACTCTAGTACTTAACTTCCGACCTCTCCACTTTCAGAAATATTCCAATACTAGCAAAATACTTGCGGGACTTTCCTCATATCAAATCTTTTGAAGAACAAAAATTATAATAAAATTCTATAATTTTCTATTTTACTTTACAGTACATTGCTATTAGGGTTTGATCTGCTCTGCTTTCCTCGGGGTCTTGAAGTATTTTATTATATCTATGTTTACTGAGTAGGTGCATGTACCCACACCATACATTGATTAAAAAAAGTTGGTTTTAATAATAATTCTGACAGTTCTTATATTTGGCCGTTGTGCTATTAATAGTATATAAGAAAGCAGAGCCGATCAAATTCTAACAGCAACTGTATTGTAAAATAAAATAGAAAGAAAGTTATAATATTTTATTAAAATTTGAACCAATTACATTACAAATAATTTAAACCGTAGTTTATATAAAATTGTTGTTTTTCTTCTTTCGAAGGATTTGATATGAAGAAAGCCCGATTAACGCCCATTATATTGTTAGTATTAAATAAACCACGATGTTTAAGAATACTAACTTCAATGTAATTGGTTCGAGTTTTAATAAAATACTATAATTTCTTGGCGGAATTTATCAGGAACCATCTCGTAGGTATCAGTTTGCCACAGTATACAAATCATGTCCCTGTCCATCAAACCCCTGTCCATCTGGCTCGAGTCGAATCTTTGTAATTTCATTCTTTAAAATTTGTTGGTACTTTACATAAAGCCCTCCAGACATTTCCCAAATATTCAAAACCAGCTTCAATTTTTTTTTTTTTTGTATTTCTTGGAAGAATAGAATAGTCGGCATTGGTCCGATATTCACGGTTAACTCTAAATTTTCGAAAATTTCAAAAGCATGAATTTTTTCGGTGCCTTCCTACAACTAGGTAATTGAAAATACATATTTTTACTTCAAATTAAATTTGTTTCATAATTAGTTCTTTCATTAAAGTCATGTAGGTTTTTTTGGAAATGTTAGTAGTTTCCGTTTATATTGCGGACAAAATGTGTAATTTTAAAAACACAAAAACAAGATTTTCCCTTCAATGGCTCCAATTTTTTTCTTTCACATTTTGGCAGAGATAGTGGTAAATGCACTCTGAGGTGACATAAACGTCACATTGACTATTATTTTGCTTTTTCAAAATTTAAAAAATGTAATATTTGACGTTTCTCTCTTCGTAAATACTTGTATGAGCGGCTATTTGTACACATTATTCTATTTATAATTACTTTTTTTTAAAATAAGATCATATAAAGTTTCTCCAAAACTCAACTATTTTCTGTGAAAACTACTAACGCCATTTTCTAAAACCAACTTCAAATTTTGTGCTCAAAGGGATAGTGCTAATTGCACTGTTTAATGTGTCGTAAAGTTCATTTTGGAGTATTTTTTCTTTTTTTCAAAATTATACAAATGATTCTTTGAAAGATCTCTCACGGCGTAAATATGCACATTTCCAGCAACATGTAAACACTATTGTATTTGTAATGTGTTTCCAATGACTTCTAAGACAGTTTTCGTAAACTAAAAAAAATTCTGTGAACATTAACTTTGAATTTCGAATTTACAGTAGGACTTAAACGCTATTTTCTTAAAATCGGTTCTAAATTTTCAGAGAATTGCCATTTAGGACAAGGTTTTACTATTTTTTAATGTTTTTAAACTAATATTTTCGATCTACTCTTAGGAAACGAAAAAATAAGAAATGTGTAAAAAAAATAGTTTGCGCGACGATATATGGGAGCAAGCTGCATGTGGCAAGTCTGAATAACTTGCTGAGACCAAAGAAACAGAAATCTAGTACGGGAAAGTCGCATTTGTAGCACCACTAGTTGGTTTTGTATTAAAGTTATAGAGTGGCATTTTGTGAAAAATGGAAAAAACTAATTGAGTGGTAGGAAGCCTAGATGAAGACGTGACAAAAAAGTTTATTGCATTGAAAATGCAAGTTTGCAATGAAGTCAAAATAACTTCAAACTTATACGTGAGGTCTACAGATTTTAATATCTGCCACAATATGAAGCAGTTTTAATGACAGAATTTGGAAAATAATTTACTTAGCAAAATATTACTAGTCAGCTATTATGCAATCTCTGAGATATCAATTTTTGAGTTGTGAAGTGAAAAAAATAGTTCAGAAAACTTTTATGAAAGAATTTGCTATTTGTTGAAATTCATCAACACAAGAATTACTTCAGCAAGGAAAAATAAGACAAAATATTTACAGTCAACATATTTACAGATTTTGGAATGTTAATGTTATATTAGTAAGAAGAAAATAGAAAATATTTTAGATGGAGTTTTGGAATTATTTGTAGTACTGTGCAATAAATTGTGAACAATCAATATCACCCTAGTTTTTATTTTTCTGGCTAGATACAAATTTTCTTCTCTCAGTAAGCCTTTCTGCATGTATCCAGAATTTCATATTTAATTTGTGTAACTTTTGTACTGTTTTAGATGAATAGCTTCTGGACATTTTCATGAAAAAGAATGAAATAATTATGGCATCATTTAATTTCAATGGACAACATTCATTCGACATATAATTGTTTTCTTAAATTATGAAATAATTATACTTCACCTGTTGTACATTTAACTTATTGAAGAAGAATTTAAAATATATAAACACATCCTTTTTGACCATATTTAGCGGAACGAAGCTGTAGTGTCGAATGTAATCGGTGCACTGTTCCTTTGCGGTCGCTGATCAACGTCATAAGAGGGCATTTAACAGGGAGATGTGCTACAGTATAATGCGTACGTAATAGTACTAGTATTACTAGTAGAGCATTTTTTATTGTCAGTAAAACATATGTTTACAGAGAAAAAACACACAATGATAAAACAAACTTCGACAGAAAATTACAATCGTGAATATAAAGGTAACAATAAATTACATAATGAATAAGAAGATTTAAGATTTATTTAGTACAAATATCAGTAAGATCTATATGTGACGTAGGGGAGAAGATCATCTGAGTTTCTTGAGTTCCAGGATCCCTTCCCAACATTTTAACTATAAAGAGCTGAAGATGAGTAAAAGTTAAAGATAAATAAATAAATATATATATATATATATTCTTTTTTCGTTCCTGAGTTAAAGAAAACTTATTTGAATCGGTAAACGAATTGCAAGAATGATTTTTTTAATTGCTAACCAAATAGTAAGTCGCCCTTACCTCTACTCCTACCATTACAAGAAAAAGGAGAGATTAACAAAACGTGCGCGTAGTGAAGCTACATTTACGTCCAGAAGCAAAACAATCCCATCAAGCAAAGCAAGTCCATCTCAGCATTTGCTCAATGTAGCAGGGATACTGGACAAAATTTAATCGAGATGGGGATCATTGTCCCAGAAGCTGAAGTACATTGTTTGTTACAAGCATATGAGGTATTTTAAACAAATTATACAATACAAATATAATGTAATTCATTATTTATCCCTGTTTTGTTAAAAGAAATATTATTTTAATTTTTGATGATCAGTTTAGTCTCCCATTGTATAGAAACAGTTATGCAACAGAAAAGTTTTACTTTTTACATAAATTTGTGTACCGACTTCAATTGTTCATCGTCATTTGGCAATGCGTTGTACGTACATGTATTGTATGTGGATGTTTGATAGTGAGCTGTTGATACTGACACACTATAAACGTGATTTCTGCGACATGTTATGTAATTTTAAATAGAAAGAAGATATCAAGATGAAAACATTTCTAGATATTAAGTATATATAATGATATAAAATATTTTTGGTTCATCTGTAAAATAAAAAATACAGTAACTGGGATGGTATTTTTTATCAAAACCCGGTAGCAGTAAACAAATAGAAAAAGGAAATTATTAAATATTAAATATTATTAAATATGCGCAACTTGGTTAACATTTCTTTCTTTTCAGTATCAAATAAATTGCATTGCAAAAAAGACATGATCAATGGATTCAAAACCTTCACAACATTCACAATTTTCACTACTGACAAGTTGATGTTTATATAAACTGCTACTAATGAAACGTATGGTTTCTTTGAATTTGATTAATAGTGACAACAGCTTTGCGTAGAATATCAAACAGGTAAAACAAAGGTTTCTTATCATTGTTAAATGTGATATACTGGATATCTTGAATCAAATTTCTTTACCTTTACAGTATTTGGCTGCATGCCCGAAGTTCAAATAATAAGAACATTGACTTGGGCGAGGCACGAAAGATTTTACTTGAAACATGAAATATGTAGATTTCAGTCGGGAGCAACAGACTACCGAAAGTGATCAGTACAGTTTGGCTCGAGATTCATTCCTCACCACTGCCCGCATGAGTATTTTTATTCTTCCAGTTAAACCTTTTTATTTCCTGAATTTATTTTTTTAATTGGGAACCTTCTTTAATTTAATTTAACATTTTTTAAATGTTTAAGAGTTTGTAGGAATCTGTAGGAATTTTCTTTATAAATCCTTTTCTTTGGTTCTACGCACCGATGCTAGCCTCTGGCAAAATATTAGAAACTTGTTGACAAATAATGGTCGTTATGCATCTACCAGCATATTATTTAAATTATTTTTCTGCATTTGTGCTGTTTTAATCATTAGTAAACTTAAAAAGGACACTGCGTCAAATCCTAAAGAAGAGCCTGTAAATATTTTGTATCTATGAAGCATCATAATGAACGTGAACTTGTAATTTTAACAAAATAGAAAATAGTGATAAAAGCACCTGGAAATTGTGAAATTGAGACAAATTGTTTTCAACTATACAGTAAAATGTTCAATAACTAGTATCCTAAATTTTTACTCCCAACAGTTAGTGACAATTTAGTAGACGTAAAGTTGAAGTGACTACAGGAAGCGTTTTCTTTGAAGTGACGTTTCCTTATTTCATTTCTATGAAAAAACTCAAAGGTTACTTTGGTGACGTTAGCAAACTTTGTTAATTACACTCTAAATTATAATTTTACTACGATAATTCTTACGAAATTAAGAAGAAATTAACATAATCATAAATTTTTGGAACAAATGTTACAATATTTGTCATTTTTGTGTATGGCTTTTTGAGTCTCAAGTATCGTTTTGTTCTGTTGACGTATGTTGTATATAGCGGAACCAGCGATACACCACTCAGCCGGGCCACTATACTCCCGAATGGTCTCCTAACATGTGTGGTGGTGTAATGTATTTCTGTATAAAGTGTAAGTGAAGAAGATAGGACAAGGAAGAAGGAAATATTGCGCATAGTTCGAAACCCGTTTTGATGGAGTACTGCTCCGGCATTCGCCTGATATTGACAAGAGAAACCACAGAAAACTGATCAGGGTAGCCGCCGCTAGAAAGAGCGTTCAGACAGCGGCTGAATTCGACATAGCTATCTAATTAGTGTCCTCCACCACCACGAGAAAAAAAATTGAACCGTCGGGACTCGCAACGGAGAACCTCCCGAACGAAGTCGTGATAGAGGCTGTGGCAATGAGACTGGCAACTGGCTCCTAAATTCAGCTGTTTTTCCCCTAGTAAATGAGCACAGGCTCTACCCTACTTCCTCCAGCACAAGACGTCCAAGGTTTCTGCCGATTTTGTGACAAAGTGGTCCGAAATGGACTGCATGGAAAGGAGAGAATCCATCGCGCATTACGCGGGCGCACGTGCCCGCCACCTGAGCGCCGGTAACGCTACTCGGCCCGGCCCATCGCCGGAAGTGGCGTTTACTTAAGCAGTGTTTACAGCGCGTGCGAGCCCGTCCGCCCCCACTCCATCCCCACCTCGACCCCCGCACCCAGGATAACCAAACAGCCTGACGCGGGCCCGGGGGCGGGGGCGGGGGCGGCGGCAGGGGCCAGGCGGAATTTTATTTTTCAGAACGATGTAAATGTTTTCCCCACTTCCTGCGAGCGCGTGAGAGGTTGACGCAAGAAGCAGACATTTACACACGCGCGGGCGCAGCCGGCGTGCCAGATCGCGTTTGATGTCGGCTTGAGTGGCGGGATAGGGCTGGGATGGGAGGGGGAGGGGAAGGGAGCGCGGCTGCGGCCACCTGGCGACCCGCCCTGTCCTGCCCCCTCACCTGCCACCAGGAGCCTCTGCTTCTCCTGTCTCGTTTTCGGATGCGTCGCTTTCACTTTCGCCCACCGGCTCGACCGCTGGAGTTCAGGCTACTGCCTTTCCGTTCCTCGCATGCGAGGAGGGCACATTTGGCCTCTCAAGAAATTCCGGCAGAAAGAAAACGGAGTTTTAGACAGTTTCGACCTTCTATCTCCATCTTTTCTGGTATATTTTCGCTCACTTCATAAAATTGATAGCAAGGAATGATAACGAGTAGACTTGAACGAGGTGAATAAAGTGACGAATAAAGAATGTATCTTGATGTGCGACCCCAAAAAACGGCAAAGTTGATAATGCTCAACTAAGAACCAACTCAACCAGTCATTGTTGCAAGAAGAATCGAAATAAATAAAGGATAAAAGTAAGATGTTTATGTAGAGATATAAAATATATTGACCGAGAAGCCGTAGGTTAGAATGGAAAAATTATAAGTATGATGAAATAAGATAGGATGGATAGAACATACACAACTCATTTGAATAATACTGATTTTAACCGGCAGAAAAACAGTAAATATCTACCAAAAATATAAAAAAGTTTCTGCTTTATAAACAACTGATTCTCATTGAAGTATTGATTAAAAATCGTCTCAACATAAACCGCCAATTCCTGTTGGCAATCACCACTTGATTAGAGCAGCTGAACACGAAATAGTGCAGAACGAGCGACTCGCTCCACGAGTAATAGAACCACAGTGGGTCAAAATGGCTGCAAATGCGCACAGCACATTTTTGGTTTTTGGCGAGAAAGAATTTTAAACAAGAAACAATAAAATATGTAACGCCTAAAAATAACTGTATAATGGAATAATGTACTTATTTTTATAGCAATTTTTATATACCTATTTTTACTTGTGTTGTTATTTCTATGGAAGCTACAACTGTATCTCTTCAAGAGGAATTTCTACTTACGCTGAGAATGAAAAGCATTTCAATAGTTACATACATTTTTACATACTCCAAATTCTGCATTTTTATCCAGAAAGCAAATTTTCGACAATAATTTCTTTTTGTTTTTTTTTAATTTATGTATTTGGTGATTGCACACAAGATGTGACTTCCAGAGCCAATTGACCATACTCTTCGGCCTCAGAAGCCTACGTGTTCATTTCCTCCAGTAGATTTTCCTGAGGACTAGTTACAAAACATGACTTTGTTTGTATAATTCTTTCGGGACAAATTTCTTCGCATTGTGAATGCTTTGGTAATCCAATTACAATACGTTTTACAGTTCTTTATTAGTAATCCTATGAGTTTCCTATTTTTTGAATACCCTACCTGGGATAAACAAATAAATAAATAAAAAATAAATAGGCAAAAAAGAAACAAATAAATAGATAAATAAATTGATAATGAAATTATTATCATTTTATTAGTCGGAATTCGCTGATAATCAATTTTCTAAAATTGTCTCTAAAAATGTAATGTTAGTAAACATGAAGGACGAGAGAAATATTATGTTACAAGAGACACATTTTATATTGTGAGAGATTATTTCTGTCTCCATTCCTTTGCAAAACAATTTCACCAGAGTTTTGATGAAAATATTGAAATATTAACGAATATCATTTTTAATGAATTTATGGCTTTATTTGATAATAAGTAAACTAAACTTTCTTATCTAAAACTATGATTGATGAAAATCTTTTTGGATCTTTTGAAGCGATAATAAAACTATTATTATTATTATTGTTATTATTATTATTCCTTGTTCTGTTCATTCTGCTCCACTGTTCAACGTGAGTGAGAGGGGCAGAACGCCAGCAGGCGAAGCGTGCATCGCCAGGGACGCGGTCACAATGGATCAGCGCGGGGGCCGGGAGGGCGGGGTGGGACGGGGGAAGTCATAGTGCGTTATCACCGCCGCCGGGCAGTTATGATGGTGGCGGTGACCGCAGCGCGGAGCGGTGGCGGGGGCTAGGGCGGGGGCGGCGGCCGCGACAATAACTCTGCGGCGGAATTAGCGGCGCTGCGCAAATGTTTTGTCATCAAATTACGCGACTATTGAAACCGATCGCTGCGGCGTCATCGCTAGTTTTGAGGTTTAGGCCTCGCGATAGGCGTCGCTGGGCGCACGTGCGCGTCACCTCCCCCCCCCCCCGGGGTCGGGCGCGGTCAGCTGCCTGCGCAAATTGAGCGGTGATTTTGCAAATTGCTTCGCAGGATTATTCCGCTTCTCGTGGATAAATCGTTTCGAAATTACTGCAGGGGCTCATATTAACAGCCCCGACTAGTGATTGTACGTTATCATAAACGTCGTTGCAGGACTTTTACGACAATATTTCTTTGCTTTCCTTGTTTCATTCACGAGTCAACATGTGGCAAATAATTTCTCGATTTTCTGTTAGTATTGACACGCATTGAATGATCCTTCATTCTACTAGCTTCGTCAACTAGTGACTCGAGCCTCGCGAGCCTGGCTCGCATATGCACGGGGGGGGTTTTTGGAGGGGGTGGGGGCGGCGCGTCCGTGCGCCAAGTTTTGTGCTCACGCACGAGGTTTCCCGCTGTCTCCAGAACCCCCCACTGGCTCCGTACACTCTGTTATATAGGCGAGGCTCACGTGACCTACTACGTCACGCCACCCCCTCGCTTGTTATATACAAGTGAAAAGTTTCTAAAAAGCCGGAAGACCCTCCAAGAGCCTGTGTCTCCTGTTTCCGGTTCTTCCCTTTACGGAAAAACCCTTCTTCCTGTGGGCGAGGCTAATCCTCTTGCCAAGCGGTCCCAAATAGAATGCCAACGAGGCACGCTGGCTAATACGTTACAATAGATCTGCCAATGGCTTATTTAATCATGTGGAAGAAACAGCAGTGATGGCTGGAGAATTCAATGTCCTTAAAGCTAAAATGCAAAAGAAGTATCCTGGAGGACTTTTTGTTCATTGTTTTAGTCATCTGCTAAATCTTGTATTAGTCAGCGATGATTATAAGAGTGTGTGGCATTTTCTTTCAAACTTTGAATGGACTAAGTTCTTTCATTTCAAAATCTACGAAACCTACCAATGCTCTTAATGACTATTACAAGACGAAAATCCCAAGAAATCCACCAACACATTGGAATATCACTTCCCAAATTGTAAATATTGTAAAAGAAAATCATGTTGTGTTAATCCATTTTTTTTTCAAAATATACCTGAACAACTCATACTCACGGGAAAGTTAAACTGATGTTCTCGTACCAGAGTATTTCGTATTTCTATTTTCTCAGTGAATTTTAAACAATATTCGTTTTACAAGTATTCTCGGAGATTTACGCCTTCACCGATGTTCTTTACTATATTCTTAAAACAAAACATTTGGATATCCTGTATTGTGCCAAAAAAGTGAAAGTGACGGAACAGAAAATTGAAAATGAGAGATCCAAATTTAATGAATTCTGGTCTCGCACCTGAATGACAGGTCTAAAAATGTACCGCGCAAAAGGAAGTGCATTTGCCCTGAAGATAATGAAATGAAATACAAAAAGCTTTTGGAAAGGTTTGGAAATCTCCAACTATTGGAATTCATTTCGTTACTAATTCCAACAAAATTTGCGTTTTACAAATCAACAACCCTTTACTCTTTGGAGGATTTTATAATAAAACATGAAAATTATTTTGACTTATTACGTCTAAAAAATGGACTGACAGTACTGTATTTTAAAAAAAAAATTAATAAAAATAGCTTTGATGTATAAAATATTAAACAAAATAAGAATATTTAAATATAGTCACAGTGAAAGTTTTCTGCTACAGACATTATTATTGGCAAGCAGATGAATAATGTCTGATATTTTGTTTTGTGGATCACAATTAATAATTTCCTTCTACACAAATCCACAAAACAAAATATCAGACATTATTCATCTGCTTGCCATTAATAATAATCCTTCTGTAAAATATCTTTGCAAAATTGAATTTTACTTATTTACGGTTGGTTTACGAATAAAACTATAATTGAGTGTGAAACAGTATTCAGTTCAGGGATGTTAAGGAACATGCTAGAGTGCATAAATTTGCAATTTCTTAGTGCTGTAAAGCTTTCACGTTGTTTTCAAGAGAGAGATTGTACAGATTTAAGTGTTTTTTTGTTGTGAATATATTTGATTATTTTGAAAATTAGAATTGTGTAATTTTACATGAAATACTAATGTGAGAGAGGGTAAATTGAGGGTATGAGAGAGGGTAAATTTATTTTATCTTCTATTGACGTTATTCAAATTAATGTTTGTATCCTTGAAAAGAACTTTGCACACTGTGCTTTAGTAACACTATTAAGGTCAAAGTGCTACAAAGACAGTATAATTGTAAATGAATGTGTTAAATTTTGAAAAGCAGAATGAGGCAAGGTATTTGTGGTGTGTGATGGTGTTATCTACTGTGTAAAAATTGAATAGCGTTGGGGATAGTTGTGAGCCTTGTGGAAGTCCTGCTTCTATTGTGCCTGGGTTGGAGCTATGATTATATATGGTAACTGTGAAAGGTCTGTCTGATATAAATCGTGTGATTATGTTTAGTATTACTCCTGCAACTTTTGTTGAACGATGATGATCTTGCTTCCCTCCCCTTGACTGAATAAACAGTTGAAGGCAAAAGCTCAGCCTTGATGACAACATTCCAAACACATCTTCATTGAAATCACACATCAGAGAAATAGAAACAATTTTCTTTTGTAGGCGAAATCTTCTATCCATTATTTTCTCCAAAATATCTAAAGAAATGACCGAAGCAGGTAAAGATCTATCACAGGAGATACCTCAAACTCCTGAGAAAGTTAGAACGCAAATTATTGACAATGTTGCAAAGGCATGACTGATTTTCCAGAGTTTGTCATTGCTTCATAAAATCTGGTGGCTGATTTTGTAACTAATACCCACACCCTACTCGCATTTCATCAATCCAACGTTCAAGAAAAGTTGCGCGAGGAATATTTAGGCGTTCCTATTGTTTTGAGTTTGTAGGGGGCCAGACTCTGTCGAAAGCTTGAAATACATCTAGTATTGCTATTGTGTGTTTCTTTTCTTGAAAAGCCGTGTGATTTATTCAGTTATATTTTGTAATTGGTGTGCAGGAGATATGTGTTTTATGAACCCACATTGGTTATTTGGAATAGCTGCCATCTTTATTAGGTGATTGTTGAGTCTTTCTAATATTATTTTTTCAAATATTTTTGAAAGATTCGGAAGGAGACTTATCGATCTACAATTTGCTGCGAGGCTGTGATTTATGTTTATTTTAGGGATCGGGATTATGTTTGATATTTTCCAAACTATTGGGAAGTAGCCTATTCTAAGTGATGAATTATAGATGTATATGTTTGCAATTGCGGGTGTAGGTAGGTTCTTTAATATTTCGTTGCTAATTAGGTCATGTGTAGGTGCTTTTCTTTTGGACAATTTCTTATGAGGTTTTTGACTTCGCTGGTTAATATGAATTTTCTTCTCTGAGGGACGTCATAGTTTGGTGCTCCATTAAAATGAATTATTGCCTGATAGTCTGGTTGTATGGATGTATTATTAGATTTGAATGTTTGCGCGATGTGCTTTGCTAGCGCTTCTGCCTTATCTTGTGGGGCGTATTTTATACCTTGTGTAGTGTTGATATGTTGTATGGTTATTTTTTTATTTAGAAGACTTTTGAAAAATATAGCGATTTATTTGAGGTATTTATTGATTGTATTTTGGTGTCGAAGGATAGTTGGGTGTGTGTGTTTATTTCTTTCTTGTTATTTGTTTGAGGAGATTTAATTATTATTTCTGTTGTGCAATTCTGTTGTTGATCCATAGCCTTCTAGTTTCATTGCGTGTGTTGATTATTTGTATTATTTACTTGGGAGGTTTTGTTTTTGTCGGTTTGATAAAAATATGTGGGTTTGTTGTCTTGCAAGTGCTTTATTATGTTTATTATTAATTCATTTATTTGCATCACAGATTTTTCTATTTCCAGGGGTGAGTTTAATATTTTGAATTGTGGTGTCTTGAGCCTAATTATTTTCGTAAATGATTTCCAATTCATGTATTGGGTATTTAGTACCGGAGTTGGTGCATGTGGGGGAAGAGTTATTTTGGTGGTTATTAATTCTGGAAGATGGTCTGAATCCACCTCGAAAACTGGGGTTGAATAATATACTGTATTTTGTTAGTAATTGCTGACTAATATATCTGGATGTTGACTGCTGTCGTGTGGGAAGTGAGAAGGTTCGCATGGCGTAAATATGTTCAAATTTAAGCCCGATATTATTTTGAGTAGTTGACAGCCTGTATTGTTGGAACCTCTGCAGCCCCAGTTTATATGTTTTGCGTTTAAATCACCTAGTAGAATCATTGGCGTATTCTTTTGAAGAAAGGAAATTACGTTAGTGTTTTTTTTAATGTGGGTGTGGTTTATATGCTGATATTACGATTGTGATTATTTTATTTACTGGGATTTTAATAGCGATTGTTCCTACTCTGGGGCGTAAGGTGTGTCAGTTTGCGTATAAGGAATTGATTTTTCAAGTAGAATGAGTACTCCTCCTTTTTGATTTACTCGGTATTTTCTTATGACGTTGTAAATTGGTACGTTAAATGTCTTCTCTGCACTGTGCGTTTCGATGCATGTGATTTGAATTTCATCTTTTAAGAAATTGTTTAGTTCATTATTTTTGTTTGAGGTGTTATTAGCGTTTCAGTTAAGTACAATTGATTCCTTGTTATACTGTTCTGGCATTATTGTTATTAAAGTAAGATGTGACTGAATTTTGAATACTATTTATTATGGTTGGATGATGCTATTGAGAATGTCCATTAAACAACTTGTAATTTTATTGACAGTAAAGTGCATTATTGAGTTAGTGTTGTTATTATTACTACTTTAAAATTTGCATTTGTGTGTGTGTGATTTGATAGTTTTGCTGGTTAGTGATTGGGTTTTCTTGATATGTAAAATTTGGTATGGGTCGATTGTATCGAAGAGTAGGAAAATTGCTAGTTGTGATTATGGAAACGGAGGTAAAGTTATTTGAATTCTCCTGACGAGTATTGGACTTGGAGTTGATTTTGGGTCTTAATTTTTTTTAAATAATTACATTTGCATTACGGATGCACGTGTGGGCATTTGCTGTTGTGGCACGTAGGTGTTAAGTTTTTGTGGGCATTTTACAGTGTAATGGTCTTTATCATAGAATGCCTATGCAATTTCATTATTACAACTATTTCTTGTTTGGCCAAAGTCCAGACATCTCAAACATTGTATTGGGCCATTTGTTTTATGTCTTTTTTCAGTTTTGAAACACAGGTTACATATTTGATTGATTTTTTATATTTCCTCTAAACTTTGTTGTCCGTCAAACTCTGCTGCAATAATCGGAATGGGAATATTGTCTTCGTATAATCTTGTGGCACTGATCAATGAAGGAAATTTTAATAAAAAAAACCTTCGTATACCTCTTCCTGAGTTACTGACTTATGTTTTTTAATACTACTGAAAATGTATTGTTCATGGGATCCTTGTGAGTGTGAAATTCTCTATTTGGGCTTAATAAGTATTTAATGTGTATTCGTGTTTCCTCGTCGTCTAGGTAGTTGAATCTTTTGTCTTGATCACTACTGATTTTTCAAGAGGAGTTATTGTTAATAGGTAAACTATATTCACTATTGCTGGATTGTATTTTCGATGAGCTTCCTGGGGGGATACTGACACCATAATCTCTTTTTACACTGTTACTGGTCTTATCAGTTCTTTTTGGTATTGGTGGGGTCGTGACGTTTTGGCCGCAAGGCAGGCGGCTGGCCGCGTCGGTGTGGCTGACCTTACTGGAACCTTGTGCTGGATCGGCGGCTGGGGTTCCGTTTCCATGCTGGGGGTTTGTTGTCTGCAGATTCTGGCTGGGTCCATTGATGTGAATGAAAGAGCTGCCTGTTGAATCACTGAGGGCGTGTAGATCCCCGGATTGGTTGTTACTGTAGGTGACTTCCATTTCAGCTGTGTTGAAGACCATGGCACCATGGCTCCCGCTATGCTCTGACCGAGGTGAGGGTTTGGCGGTTGAAAACTGCTATTAATATTCAAAAAGCAATATCACGACTTTATATGGGTTTACTGCACTTGTGACGTTTAAAAATAGTTTGATACACAAATTTGAAGTCACCGATACTGCACAGATGCAACGTCCTGAGCGCACGATGCATACTGGTCGCTGGCTCAGCGCGGAATGACAGCGTCTTAGCCACGTGCTAATGTTTCAGCCCCCAAACTGTGACCTTCCTCTGGGAGAAAGCTCGCAGGCGCCTAGGGCGAGGCGTTGACCGCACAAAAAAGTACTTGACTACTAAGGCCTTAGTTTTTTTAACAATGACACAGTAATAGGAAAAATCTGAAAACATTCCCTTGTGTTCTGAGAGGAATTTTTAAGATTTTTCGTGCATAGCCCACCTACACTTCGATTTCTAGGGATTCCCTATCTAGGAATCTCCCCCATCGTAGCCAGTCCCTCAGCCGGGTCAAAATCTACGCCCCTGACTGGCCTCCTGCCATGTATGTAGAGCTGTGTATGTAAGTTTGTGTGCATTCAAGTAAGGGGGAGGGGAAAGAAAGACCAAAGAGATATCGCGCGTCGTCAGTGATCATATGTTAAGGTATTCATCGGAGAAACCACGGAAAACTTCTCATCAGAACAGCCAACAGCTGAAATTCTAGTCCAAAGAGTAGCTAAATGCGACCTGGATCTGCAATTAAGAGTCGAACATCTGTCGCCGTCGGGATTAGAACCCTAGGACTTTCCGGTCAGCGAAGTTGCAGAGACAGCAAATGATGGATGAGGAAAATCACGAAAGTCGATCGGCAGCCGCACGGTCGCACGACGGTTGTTGGATCGGTTACTGACACCGCAATGGAAGTTTATCACGATTGAAGTGAATTTGAACTGGATGTTATAGTCGCTGCAAGAGAAATGGGGCATAGCATATCTGAGGTCGCGATGAAATTTGGATTTTCGCGTACGACCATTTCACGAGTGTACCGTGAGTGTCGACAATCACGCAAAACCATCAACCCTACAGAATCGTTGCAGCCAAAAAGATCGTGCAAGGACGGGACTGATAACGACATTTTTTAAATTTATTTCTACCTTCTCGGCATTTCTGCCTTTCAGGGGTGTTCATTATACAATATTCTACACAATAACTTTTAGGGATGGAC
>BOPP01000120.1:254170-309416 GCA_017312745.1 Gryllus bimaculatus | reverse complement strand
TTAGTATCAGGGACACGTCCTACCTTGATTACAAAGACTCGCATGCGCGGATGACCGCACTTGTGCCAAAAGATTCATCCTCCCCTTTCCTTCCAATCCTTCTCATTGTAGGCGTTATGATTAGTGTCGTGGCGGGTGTAATTTTTTGCTTTCATTCTGGAATATGTAAGAAGTGCACTCATTGTATTTCGCAAGAATGAGAAATGAAGGCCTGAAAAAGGCTTTTAGATTGCTATGAACGAGCGGAGTAGTAATATCCTATCAAACTAAAGTGGTAAAATTATTCAAAAAAACAGCTCCAACCACATAAAAAACTAATTTGTATATGTTGAAATAATTTTGCTTGTTTATGTCCACGTTCTAATAACGTTTAGTGATACTTTTCACTCCAGAGCCTTTAATATTCTTGAAAATTGATATGTTAAACTCCTACACGATGATATATTACATTCATACATGCACACAACAACGCTGCAAATATCTAGGAAAAACTTGGATATCTTTGGAAGTCACCACTAGTTTAGTAATATCACAGAATGTCAACTTTATAGTTGATTTAAAACAAAACAAAATCTTCTGTTGTTCTTTTTTATTTTTATTTATTATTTTTTAGAATATTTTTATTTTTTTGTCGCAGTCACGACTTAAGGTATTAGCGACAACATTTGAATTACAGGTGTTTACAGGGAACCCCCCCAATTATGACTTCATCTTCATTCATTAACAAAAGTATCAGAATATTGGTCATACATAATACAGTATCAATATTTATCTACATACATCATCATACAGCACAATCAGACATGGTCATAACATCTTTTCGAGGGTTACAACATCATTTCATTAACATAGTCACCAAATATAAATATAACATACTTTATGCTACATACTTGTAACAACAATCATTCAATATGCATCGCGATAGGTCGTAACACATCAGCTCGAGAGATACGGCCGGGTCTTACCATAACGTTATATTTCAAGCATGACATTTTGTGTTTTTGCAAATTTTGACAATCTGGTTCGAAGGGGGACAGAGGTACAGATTTTCACCATTTTTCTTTTATTAAAAACATAGTTCTATCGTGATCATATTTACGAGAAGCACATAATAATATGTTCGATTTGATTAGTATTACTTGCACATATCACGTATGTGGTGAGGTATTCTCAGCAAGTACGTGTGTGTAAATTTTAGAATACCAGTTCTGTTCGTGTAATTAAAAGTTGTTTCGTGTCTAGTCTCTTGGGGTCCGCATTTTTGTGGTTAGTGATAGGAATAAATCGATTGATTTAAGGGTATTTACTAGACTTATGACATCGCCCAGTTATCGGTTCCCATTGCTGAGCATCTTCTTTTCCGAATCTAGACATCTTGCTTGGATAGCCGGGTAGTCACCACTGTTTCCTTGGAGATCAATTAATTATCTTTGTAGGTTCATTATTGGTATTCGTTGCATATAATTGGATACACGTGAGTAGATAAAAGAAGAAAAATTACTGATAAGCCTTGAAATTAAAATCATATTGAAGAGTTCTTTAATTCCAGCCGTCGTTTTGATTGGTTTCATCATATATTTTAGAAGATATCTTTAGGAATTTTGTAGTGAGGATAGTGGCATCGTGCTGTTTTGCGTTATCGTTATTAAGCGCTCTCCCAGAATTGCATTGGATTGAAATGTTTTCCTGACTATCAATGTTCATAAACCGGAATTCTCCAAAGAGTGGATCCGTCACATAACCTCAGAAATGCCTGTATTATGCGCCCTGTCAATGAGATAATTGTTAGTGTTTTTTTGTTTTATCATACGCTCGCCAGTATGAGGTCCATTCGTCTAAGTCAAGTTTTCTGCTGAACTCAACCAGGATCTATCGACTTCAATATTGTGACGTTCAGGGATTAGAGCGGGGATCTTTGACTTTCTTAGCGGAAAGTCCTCGAAAATTGAGGGAAGCTGGAATAGCGTACTTCTATTATATATAGAGAGGTATAGAACAGTTGATTCCACTTCTAATTCCAGAAGATTACATCGTTTACGTATTATGTTATTTAAGGAGTTTTGCATAATTGCGATTTATTACAGGCTT
Source organism: Gryllus bimaculatus (assembly GCA_017312745.1). NCBI lineage: Eukaryota > Metazoa > Arthropoda > Insecta > Orthoptera > Gryllidae > Gryllus > Gryllus bimaculatus. The sequence goes on along the minus strand of BOPP01000120.1, from coordinate 307,328 downwards.
GCTCTTCGAAATGCTGAGTTAGTTTCAGCCGCTTCGAGAGAAATACTTCAATTGACTTGGGTGAATGCAACCAGTGCTTATCTGATCCGCAATTGTGCAGGTGTCCAGTTCTTGAGGAGTTGAATTGCACCTGAATTATATACAATAGATCCGTATCTACTCTTACTTTCTTATTAGGCTTTGTATGTAAGTAGTAAGGATTTTATGTCTGATTCTCAGTTGTTTTTGATTTAGTCACTTCAGGATGTTAAGTCGATTTTTGCATTTGTTGCGTGTGTTTAGAATATGTTCTTGCCATGTGAGCCTGTGCAAATTATAAGGCGCCAAGATTTTTGTATGTTGACGTCTTAATGCTTGTGTTGCCCAGATAATTTCGGCAGAAGGGGCTTCAATTTTTTAGAGAAAATCATACTTAGATTATTTAGTCAGATTGAAACCGGTTTTCATTGACCATTGTAATTACATTTACAGCAGTTTGCATTAATTCATTGTTTAGAATCAAAGTTCCTCCTTTGCATAGAAACCCATATCATCGCGATTTTCCCACTGAGCTCTACAATTCACATCAGCTCATTTATGCGATTCAAAATTAGAGTCACACTTAGACTATCCTTGAGGTAGCCCATTATTAAGTTCCTTAATGTGAATAAATTATACCATATAGCGACTTGCATACATCTGTTGCCAATAGTGGTTAAGGACTTTAAACATATTGCCGCCTCTATACCAATCCACTCAGAGGGACTCCTGCATTAATTTCAAATCTGTTTGAGAGACTTGAGTTAATACGGACGGAAAAATATCTACCTTTAGAAAACTTCTGATTAGATGGAGTAGATACTTGGGATTTCCTAGTTGGCGCAGTTTGTATAAAAGACTATCATGCTAGAGTTTATCAAAGGCTTTCTCAATGTCTAGGAAAACTGCAATTGAGTATTTTTGCTGTGAAATGAATTTGCAATATATTCAGTTAAACGGAGCAATTGGTGGGTGGTGCTATGTTGAGATCTGAATCCGAACTGAAAGTCTAGGATAGCGCTAATTTTTGTTAGGTAAGTAGATAATCTGCTGCGAATTAATTTTTCAAATACCTTTGCGATTGAGGGTAGGAGGCTTATTGGTCTGTAGCTTGTAGGAAAGCGAGGATCTGTGCCTGGTTTACAGAAGGGTAAGATTATAGAGAATTTCCAATCTTTTGGAAAGTGGCCCAGTTTTAGACAGGAATTCAATAAGGCGGTTAAAATAGTAATAGCTCTTTTGGGTAATTCTTTAAGAGCTCTGTTGTTAATATGGCCGTGACCAGCTGATTTTCGGGTTTTCAATTGCTTAATAATTTTAGATGTTTCGAATGGGGATATAAATTTTATTTATCTGGGACGTTATAGTCTGGTAACAGGACGTTTTTTATAATATAATTAGTAAAGGAAGAATTTGTATTTGGGTTTGGAGAAAAACTATTTTGCAGATATTTACCTAACATATAGGCTTTCATATGATCCGTATAAGCTACATTTGAGTTGTGTTTCAGGATAGGAATGTCAGTAGTTTCTTTACATAGTCTTTTTATGGTTGACCAGAGTGGTCTACTATTAAGGTGTATTAGAGCTATGGATCTTTGAAAATTGCTTATTCGAATTTGATTTAATTTGTTTTTTTATTGTTCTCCCTAATTTGTTAATTTTTGCTTTAGGGTCATGTCTGCAGTTGATTTGCCAGAGCCGTCGAAGGTTATGTTTACTTTTAATTAGGTTTAGAATATTCCTTGGAATCGGATATCTATTGTTAGTGAAAGGTCTTGCGAAAGGAGTTGCTGATTGTAGCAATGCAACGTAGATTTTCTGTGTGATATTAGTTACCTGGTTGTCTATTTCATTTGTTGTTTGTATCTGTTCCGGGTAGTGAAGGTTTACGTCTAATAGGTCTCTAAATTTATTCCAGTTGACGTGCCCTTTCGTGCCCAAAACTGTGAAGGGATTATTAGACTGCAAGAGGTTTGAAGATTTTAGTTCAATGATGACTGGGCAACGATCTGAATCTAATTCAGGAAGTACGGTTTGAGATGTAGGTAAGTGGAAGTTTTTAGACACCATTATGTCTAAAATATGTGGGATAATATTACTATAGTACGGGTAGTGTGTTGGCTGTCAAGGTGCTATTACATCTAAGTTATTGTTTACTGCAAATGATTGCAATTTAGTGCCTTGCTGGGTTGTGCAATTGCATCCCGAGGCTTGGTTTTTACTGTTTAGGTCTCCTAGTAGAATAACGTTGGTGTTGTTATTAAATATTTCCTTGTATTCTTTTACTGGAAATAGTTTAGTCGGAGGTTTGTAAGCTGTTATTATTGTGTAATCTTTATTATCTATGGTTACGGTGACTGACACAGTTTCCTGGTTAGAAGTGTTGGGGCTAAGTGACCGTTGATGTTTGACTCGGGTTGAAAGAGCAATCAAAACAAAACCCACCGCTGCAACATTTGAAATTCTGTCACTTCTATATATTTTATAACCAGAAATTCGAGAAGAAAAAATTCTATTTGTGATTGTTGTCTTTTAATTCCGTTTGCATTCCAATTCATTAAAGTGATTTTATTTGCCATTATGGAAATTTATTCGCACTGACTATAATATTTTGAATTTGCGGGATTATAGCTGAGATTACTTGTGATACTATTGTGGTTATTACTTGGGATACATCAGTTGGCTTCAGCTTCGTAACATCACATTTCTGAATAACAGAATAGGTTATTTGTTTAGTGCTTGTATCATCTAGGTCACGAATGTCAAGATCAAGGGCAAGGTAACAAGCTTACTAAGGGTTGAACAAATTGCTCGGGAGTAGCTTGCCACTTTTTGGCACATGACTGTTTTTGTGATAAGTTAATTGAAGGAATTTTGTACAAATTTAGCAATATTAATTCCCATCTTCTGTTTATAAGAAATAATCCATTAAAAAGAAATAATACATCAATCAAATTTCAAAGTTTTAATTGAGACTTAAATCAAGCGTTTTGAATTGAGAGAATCTTGTTTTTGTAATCGTGTTTACTAAAAAGTGATATAATAGCATTAACTTTACATACACAACATTTTGTTTAAGACTTTAAATAGACAAAGATTCTTGTCTGGTAAAAAGCACTCTTCTCCTTACGGAGAATGCTAGAATATGTGAACTTATAGAGACAAAACGAAAACAAAAAAGAATTCGCCAATAAAACATATTGATGCCTCTCCGCAAAAATGTTAAAACAAGATAGAATTTTAAAAAAAGTAAACCTGAAATAGTAGTGAAAGTAAAGAATATATGCATAATTCAAGTCTCTGTTGCTTGATGCATAACAAATCTGGCTAACACATTTTCGTATAAATTCACTATTACGCGCCTCGCACCGCTTCAACTTGTGTGTGTACACCCCTTTCTGGATTTGGAGGGGAAATGAGAGCTGAGTCAGGGGAATCTGCACGTGCTCGCAAAAGCTCTAGGCTTCCCATACGGGCAAGTAGCTTGCACAGGGGTTGTTTGAGGTGCCTGATTAGACAATAGTTCTTGCAATAGTAGCTTTCATTTCCATTTCAATATTTTGACGATTCTAATTGTTTTGTTACATTACATGGCTTATTCTATGTGCATTATTTCTAGTTTCTATAAAATAAGCTTGAAAGCCTGCAATTCTTTATGGAGCAACAATGTGTGATTTCATAATCCTTCTTATTGGCCATATGTCTTCGTATTCTAAGTACGTGCAAAATGAGCACAAGGTCTCCAAAACTATAAATCAACTAATGATGCTACAGAATGGCACAGACCTTTCCATATTAGTTTTCTATTTCTTGCGGTCTCGGCTTGCTATACGAATTCGTCACATACTCTTGCTAGCTGCCATCTATCGTCGCCCAAAGTACATTTTTTTGCAATTTTTGGTTTCCTAATAGTAGAACAAAAAAAGATTTCAAGAGTATTATAGAAGAGTAAAACTTGTTATAAATGACAATTTTCTATGAAAAATTGGAGCCGTTTTTAAGAAAGTGACGTTTAACAGCTGTAAATTCTAAATTTGAAGATGTTCTTCACAAAAAATTTTGAGTTTTCCAAACACTTAATTTAAAATCATTTAAAATGCGTACACTTACAAATGCAATACTGTTTACAAATTCCTAGAAATGATAGAGATATTTTTAAAAATTATATTTGCATAATTTTTGGAAAACCCCAAAGATACCCCGAAATAAACTTTATGTCATATTAAACTGTGCAAGTAGCACTATCTTTTTGAAAGATTTTAAAAATAAATTTCGTTTTTGAGAAAAAGGCGTTTGAACGTTTCTGAATATCCGGACATATGTACTTTATAATATACTGTGTACGAATTGCCGCCAATGTAAATAATAAAGCCGTGAGAGACGTGCACCAGAGAGACGGGGGGACGGATGGATGTTTTGAAAAAAATCGGTATCAGGGGACCTCAAAAGCGTCTTTCCTTTGAAATCTTCAAATCGATTTTCCGCCATATTACATAACTTTCCCTACTCTACGCAGATTACAGAGTTGACTTACGGTGTTTGTGCACTAATCCAACGATAACGCCCGGCATTTTCATGTACTGATTTTTGACCGTTTTCCGCAGACAGAAAATCCTCCTCCGTAACCGTACATTCTGTTTGATCCCCCTTTTGAAGCCTCCCAGGCCACTGCCTCTCCCACCCTGGGCACCCCATCACTCTCGACTTCGCCCCCACAGCGCGTAGCGTCGTCTTTCCGCCCCTGCCCGTCCTCCCGGCCACCCACCACTCCGGCGCTCTGCGCCCAGATAGGCCGCGCCGCGGTCGCTCGGTCTCTATTCCGTGGCGCTTTTTGCTGGCCCAGCTGTTCTTGCTGGCTGACGCGCTGCTGTGCTGGCGGCGGTGGCGCTGCTTCGCAAGAAGCGGAAGAGGCGACGCGGCAGCACGGGACGAGAGAAGCGGGGAGGGGAGTGGCGTTCCGAGCACCGGAACAGCGGGCTAAGCTTTATCGAGCCCCTATTACACGCGAGAGCTGCACACGCGTAATAGGCGCCGTTTGTTATTTCAAACTGATACCGTAATTCGATTAACAGATCCAAAACGCTCGTAAATCTGCTTCGCGTCGTATTCGACAAATTTTAGGGTGGACTATATTCCTTTAGATGAAGAAAATTGCTCGGAAAGGCATGGAAATTTACCATACATTTACGAAATAATTCCATTTATGAAACAAAATAGATGTAAATTATTATGTAATCAAAATCAACATTTTATATCCTGTGAATTTTTGAACTATTTGTTCGAATAAATCCGCTCTTTTACTGTAATTACAAATTTTTGTAGCATCCACAAAAATACAAAAGTATTTCTGAAGAATCCTTTCGTTTTGTGAGAAAGATATACATATTCTTCACTTTCTGCTGTAATGCTATTTAACATCTTTTAATATTTTTTTGAATTTTAAACATGTGTAATTTATGTGTAGTATATGAGTTTTTAATACCTAATCAAAAATACATTTCCATTCGTCGCCACTTGATCACTTTGATTACGTCTTCTCCACTGGTTAGGTTCGTATGCACTAGTACTGAAATAGTTGGATAAAAATCTTCTGATATTGGGTCATTGTAATAACATTACAATGAAATGTTATTAAAAAAGAAAAGTTTGTACCATTCTGTAGCACCACTAGTTACTTTTTCCAATAAGTACGTATCTACGGATAGTTATGTAATGCTGCGGCAAATCTATTTCAAGATTTCAATACACGTTTTGGTGTCCCCTGATAGAGAAAAAGTGTTGTTTTTTCATCTGTCTGTTTGTCTAGCTGTCTGTGAACACCACTACCGCCTAAACCATAGGTAGATTTTTTCTAAAATGAATATATCCCGGCTGATCTGGCTCGAGTCGAAGATTTGTGATTTTGAAAAACAATCTTTAAAATTTGGGTATACTTGACATGAAGCGCCAGGGACATTTTAAAAATTCTCTCAAAAATATCTCCAAATTTTTTTGTTACGCTTTTTGAAACAATAGCGTCAAATACACTTATAAAGACGGCGTAGGTCTCATTCTTACTGTTAACTCTAAATTTTCGAAACTTTCAAAAGATATAATTTTTTTCGGCTCATTCCTACTAATTCAAAATTAAAGATAGAAATTTATCTTTCAAGTATAATTTTTTCTACATAGTTAGTTCTTTCAATTTTTAAAAATTTTGGTATTTTTCTCGCAATATCGCATACAATACTAACAAATACTGCATGCAGTACTAAAGAATAACAAGGTTTTCTCGAAAACTGCTCCAAATGTTTTGTTGTGATTGTTGTGTTGTGATTGTTGTGTTGAGTGGTTATGTGAGTTCAAATGGCTCCAAATGATGTTTCTCAAAAAAAATTCATAAAATGTAATTCTCATAAAAAAATTCTATGAAAAAGAGCTTTGAATTTAGCATTTACAGAGACCCTTAAACGCCATTTTCGCACAAACGGCTCCTAATACTTCAACGAAAATTTCCTTATCAGACTTATAATTTAAACGTACATACGTACAAACTATACTTACGGTAGACAACTTATTTACAATATTTACAGGCACTAGCACTTACAATCTAGACTTACGTACTAACAGTGATAATTTTTTAGTTTGCCAGTCAACCTTTCACTGGCTCTGGCCAGTTCCTTTTTCTCCGCACCCAATCACCCGCTGCTTGCCCGTAGGGGGCACGCGCTCGTTTCTTCCATCGCAGGTGGTGTCTCTGTGGTCGGCGGTGCACTCCCTTCGCTGCGGAGCGGGGGCGATCGGCGCTGCCAGCCCTTGCGGGGCGCGGGTTCGGTACTAATGTATTTGGCCATGTGATTGAAGTAGTACGCGGCGCTACCCGATATTGCCGCGGGGACTGTGCGTTCACGCAATTTCTTCAGCATGGAGCCGTAGGAAAATTACTTGAGGACAGCGTTGGTACCCTCGTACCATTCGCCAAAGGCCCCTTCCACAACAGGGACGTGTTCAACCATCCGATAGTGCTGACCAAGGAGTTGTGCATGAATGTGAGAATATATTTGCACCTGCTTCTCACCCGCCGAGGCGAGTCTTCCTGCACGAGCCTCCGCGACCGCTGCATCGACGACGACCGCGGGGTGGCCTAGAGCAACCTGCAGGTCAGGCAGCGTCCACGGCGGTGTAGCGAAGGTGTGGTGGAATGCGATTATGACGCCGGGTCCCTGCAGCGGACGACTTGCGCTTTCGTTTCCACAGCGGAGACGTTCCAGTTTGGATATTTGTTCAAAATGGAAACAACAACTGGAATGCACCAACAAAACTGTTAAGAGAGCATTCTTTTGTAATGTTAAAAATGCCATGTTTTTCTAATTCACAAAAACGTAATAATTTCTTTTCAAAACGTCTGTACTAGCGTCTAAACCATGTGAAGAATTTTTTTCCTAATTGAAGACACTTTTGTCCATGTGGCCCGGGTCGATGCTTTGGGAGTTTGAAAAACTTTCTTCAAAATTTGGGGGTACTTTACTTAAAGCCCATTGTTCATTTTCATTTTTTTCAAAAATAGCTAACTTTTCCATAATTACAATATTTTGATTTCTTTCGTCGAGTTCCTACAACTACAAAATTAAAGATAGAGATATTTCTTTCGTATGATATTTGATCTCCACAATTAGTTTTCTTGACCGGCATGTACATTTTTTTTTAAAATTTAAGTAGTTTTCGAGCAATATGGTTGGGAATAAGTACAATTTAAAAAAACACCGACTTCTTTATATCATTAAAGTAATTTTTCGGTTTCACTGTCTCAAAACCGAATAATTAAGAAAATTTGAAAAAAAATTGACTTTGGGCGGCGATAGATGGTAACTGACAAGAGTATGTGGTGAGCCCGAATAGTGAGCCCAGACCAAAGAAATTATTAAACTAATACGAAAGTCAATGCCATTCTGTAGCATCACTAGTTAAAAATAGAAACAAGGCCCATTATCTGGCCGCTTAATTTCCTACACTATGTTTCTGGTAATTTTGTTCTATCGACTTAACGTAAAGTTCCACTTACCGACCGATATCCGTAAGCAATTTACAGGTCGCCGTCCTTGTTTAAAGATGTTGGATGAGAACTACTACTTCAAGAAAAGTATCATTTCTTTATTTTCCTTAAAAAAAGAAGGGATTGCGACAAATATCGAGCAACGCAGAGCCGATATTGCAAATAATGAATTGGTTGTTTATTTCCTTTACAGGCTCTTTGGGAGTTAATGCTCTTCTGTAAATGGAAATGTTCACCATGAATTTCGATGGCATGTAGAGGGATCGAAGATGATACTTTTCTAGCGAATCAACATATCTGGAAAATCTCACATGATGTATTTACACATGTGATAATTGTCCACAATTGCTAGGCAATTCTTAAGCATTAGCGTTCGTTAAGTAGTCTGCCAGAAATTTTCTTCATTGTGTGAATTACTGAACACAAGTAATCCGGTATTTGCCTCGCAGTCAGGGGCAAATATCATCCGAAAAAATTAATGAAATTTCCTACATTAGCTCATTGGATACTAGTGGTGCTAAAACACCACGTATTGCGTAAACGCCACGTCCGCTGTATTTTTATGCAAAATTATGCGAAAAGTACTCAACTTATCGAAAAATTGTACATGATCTTATTTCAAAATCTATCATTAGAGAAAATTTTAGTTGTTGGAATTTTTGAACTTTTACAATTTTTTTAAAAATTAGATTTTTAACGAGAATGAGATCTTTATCATTCTCTTAAATGTCCTTCACACTATTCTACAAAAAAATGTAATCAAACACGAAGTCATTTTTTTTTTAATTTCACAGGGGCTTATTGTAAAGTACCACCTAAAATTAAAATAGCGGTTTCAAGAGGGGCCGCATCATCCGCCAGATCGATTCGAGAATATCAATTTTGGAGAAAATAGGATTTCCGGTTTAGCTGCTAGCATTGTTCATAGACAAACAGACGGATGGTCGGACAGACGGTCTTTTTGGCGTCATTTGATTTTTGGGTATCAAGGGTCCCACAAAACAGGGAATGAACACACAAAACCACACGCCATAGAAGATTTTTTCCAAATTTATCCACTTTTTCGTTATCAAGATCTTGTAATAATAGTTTTTCGTTATCAATATCCGGTAATAATAGTTTTTCTGCAAAATTCGCCATTTTTTCACGCAGCATTACATAACTTCTTCTCTACTCCGTAGGAAGAAAGTAAGTGACCGTTTTGGATCCTCTGGATGTCCTAGACGTTTGGAACATTTATTCTGAGACTTCATATTCAGCGATCTAATGGCGTTAACAACTATACTTTTAACAACTTACTTCTTAAAATATAGAGAAATGCTAAAAAAGTCGAAGCATTCGGTTTCGATAATTTTTTTGTCACATAGGAGTAGCTCATTGTGACATCATAACCATTTTATCAAGGCTACACTAAAAGAAGGTAACTGATACTTCGCCTGAGAAGAAGGCAAAGCGGACGTGTGACGTCGTAGAAAGTCACAGCGACATAGCGACGGCGGAGTGGGCGGGGCCGCCCCGGGCGCGCAATGCTCGTCGCCGCCGCGCAACGCCCGGCTCCTTTTACGTGAGGCAGCGCAAAGGGCGCGTGGGGGCGGAGGGGCGCGGCAGAGGGAAATCGGGCCGCCGCCGCCGCCGCCGCCGCCGCCGCCGAGGAGAGATTTCGAGGAGGGAGGTCGCGCGGGGGCGTCGCAGCCAGGAATGCCCTGCCGCCGCAAGTGACACCTAATTGCGCTCGCAACGCCGCCTCCTCCGCCCCTCTTCGTACTTCGCCGTGCCGTCGCTACCCTCGTTCCGCCACCCCTTCTTCTTCTTCTTCTTCTTCTTCTTCTTCTTCTTCTTCTTCTTCTTCTTCTTCTCTTCGCGTGCCCCGCCCTGCCTCGCGGAGCTTCACTGCTTCTACCACTTACTCGCGTCGCACATGCCCAGAACTTCTAAATGCCGTGCGCTTCTTTCCTCCGCCTCCTTCACATCCTCTGTCCCTCTCACTCTACCTTGTCCCAGCCTCCAAAACTCACTGCTCTGCTCGCCTCCCATCACTCGTTTACCTACTCTCGTTCCTCTCCACCACCCTTTCCGTTCTCCCTACTCACTGCACCCACGCCCAGTCCTCGCATATCCCTCCTGCCAGGCCTATCCCCTCCTATCGCCACCTTCGACTCCCTCTCCGGCATTGCTTTAATTAATGCAAGAGTCCACCGCAGCGCGGCTCTGCAGTCGCGTGCCGCGGCGAGCGATTCCTCCCGCGGGCAAAACATTTTTCGTGGCGGCGCAAGAACGCGCCTGCGTCAAAACGTGCGAGCGAAGGGCGCGGGGCGTACCTGCGGGGCGCGCCCAGAGGAACGCGGCGGCTGGCCGCGAGAGCGCTGCCGGCCTCGATATGCGACCGCGCGGGCGCGCACAGCCCCGATCAAAGTTCGCGTGGAACGCGCCGAGCGCTGTCGGTGGGCGTGGCTGCCCGCGGAGGGCGCGATGCCACAGGCGTTGCGCGTGCGTGCGTTCGTGCGCGCGTTAGTGCGCTGCTTGTGGCCCGCGCTTCGGGGCGTGTGGAGACAAGGCCCGAAATCAACGTTGTTTTAATTATTAATGACTTTATGTCGATATAGAGTAAATAACGGACACGGTGGAAGGGCAACCAATCAAATCCGTTATTTATGATATCGGGAGGGTGTCGTTTAATGTTTTTCGTATCCATTCCATTATTATTATTATTATTATTATTATTATTATTATTATTATTATGAGTTTTGTTCTTATAGATTCATAATAACGCTTTTTAATACCTGGGAATTTAAGAGACAATTTATAGAATGTATGAACATATTTGAAATCATTTGTTTTCTTCATTATTAACTCTTAACAGTTATACAAATTTCATAGAAACAATTAATAAATGAACATTCATTACAATCTCAAAACGTAACTTTTTACAATTATTTATGCTAATTCAAAATTAGAAGACTGACTAATTGACTGAGTGCTTATTATTGTAAAAGTTCCGAGGCAATACTGATCGTAGGGTTTAGCAAATTAATTTTTAAAATACGTTAATTCGAATTAAATTGAAATCAATCTGCAGTGCAATGTCCTTGGTAATTCAATTGTTCGCTTAAAGATGTCAAAATCAATGTTAATAATGTCGTGAAAGAAAGTTATGGCGTATTTTGCTAAAAATTTGTTTGGGTATGGGTGTTTAATCAATTTCACCAGCATAGATCAATTTAGGAGTCGTTGGTTTAATTTCTGACATTATAACTAAGATCGCAGGACCAAAACACGAAACAAAACGTTATTTAAAATATCTTTGAATCTTCTGGCGGGATCCGAAAATAAATTATTAGTTCCCCAGACGCGTCGAATGACATCTCGTACGTCTACGGAATCTCACACGTCCACACATTGGCACACCCAAGAGTTTTCCTAGCTTTATCTTAGAATGACATTCCATTCCGGACCAAAGAGAATATTCAAAGTACGAAGTAGTTGTACGTAATGCGCTACTTCCCAAACTTTTTTTTTTTTTTTTTTTTTTTTTTTTTTTTTTTTGTTTTTTTGTGCCTGAAGCTGCTTTCCGCTCGTGCTGTATCTTCCTTCCAGTGCATCTACATCTATCACTGCTCGAACTTTTTTTTCATATTTACTCAATTTTCACTTTCATCATTGCAGGACCGAAATATTACTTACAGATTATTATAGACGAGGAAAATCTCTTTCTACGTTGAAGTTTTTATTGAAAAATTGTAGCCGTTTTTATGAAAATGGCGTTTAAGCGTTACTGTAAATGCGAAATTTGAAGCTCTATTTCATAGAAAAATCTTTAGTTTTCATATATATTTATTGGAAATAATTTCAAACACTTCCACTCAGAAATTCAATAATTTATACAAATTGCATGAAATAATATTGCGAGAGGGATATCTAAAAAAATTACATTTGTGTAATTTTAAAAAACTAAAGAATACATCAAAAAATGCCATTCTAAACAGTGCAAGTAGCATATCGTACGAGACGTTTGAACGAAAAAACAAATGCCGTTTATGAACAAATACCCTTTTTAAAAAAATAGCATGTGGATGTTTATGAAAATGCGGAAAGTTGACCTCATTTTCAGTGCAAATGTTAGTGTTTTCGAGAAACTTTATAAGTCATTATTTAAAGCACAAGTACTCATAAATGTAATAATATCGTCGAGAATGTAAATATTGACACCATGTAAATGTAATATGGTAGATGTAAGATAAAAGAGAGACATGTAAATTACACAATTTTGTATTTTTCTAAAAAAAAGAGCAAATGGCGTTCATGTCATCTTATAGAGTACTTCTTGTAGAGTACATCTTATAGAGTACATTCCCTACCAAAAGGTTAAAGGAAAAAAAACCTACTTTTGAAATATTTGAAAATTCAAAGTTAGTAGTGACAATCGGACCTATGCTACCTTTATAAGTGCATTTCACTCTCTTCTTACAAGACATGTAAAGAAAAATATTGGAGCAATTCTTTAGAAAATTTTGAAAATTACCCAGGGGACCCTAGAAAATTAATGAGTTTTTTTAAAATTGCAAAGGTTCGAGTTGAGTCGTATGAACCGGAGAATCTCCATTTTGGAAGATATTCTTCAGATTAGGCGGTAGTTGTGTTCACAGGTGGACGAACAGACCGACCGACTGACATTTTGAAACGAGTGGCGCTACAGAACGCCACACACGTTCTCGTACTAATTAGTTATCGAATTTCTTTAGTCTGAGCTTGCTTCTCGGACTTCTCAGATTCCTTCCCTATTCTTCCCACCTTCCCTATTCTTGTCAGATGCCATCTATCGCCGCCCAAAGTACATTTTTTAAATTTTTTTAAATTTTTCGGTTTCCTAATGCTTGCTCCGAAATATTACTTGAAGAATAATATAAGAGTAAAAGCTAGTCATATCCACAAATATTTGTTGAAAAATTTGTAGTCTTTTAAAACAAGTTTTTATGCAGTTTGAAGTCATTTTCCACAGAAAACTTTTCTTTTTCGAAAATCTTTATTGGAAGTAACTTGAAGCACTTCACTCACAAATGCAGTAATGTATACAAATCGCTGGAAATGTACATATGAACAGTGTAAGAGATATTTTTTTAAAAAGTCCCATGAGTACCATTTTTGAAAAAATGAAAGAATACAACAAAATGAATTTTAAGTCATATTAAAGAGTGCAAATGGCACTATCCCTTGGAAAAGGTTGAAAGAAAACTTTTGAGAAATTTTTAGAAAATAGCATTGCTGAAATGTGGAATTTTGAGGTCATTTTTTCCAAAATTTTTTATAAATTTTCGAGACAATTTATGAGAAATAATTTGAAGCACATGTATTCATAAATACAAAAATATTTACAAATTTTCGAAAATGAAAATATTAACGACGTGAGAGAGATTGCAAACAATTTTAATTTCTATAATTTTGAATAAACAAAATAATAAAACAAGCACTATCCCGGCCAAAAATGTGAACCAATTTTTGACCAAATTTAAACTTTTTAAATTTTGCTGATATTGCACGCAATATTGGGTGAAAACTACTAAACGTTTCAAAAATGTACGTGACAATGAAACAACTAATTATGGACAACACATTTTATTTGAATGAAAATTCTCTTATCTTTAATTTTGTATTTGTAGGAAGACGGGGAATTTTTTTTGTTGAAAATTCAAAGTAACAGTGAGAATCTGACCAATAGCATCTTTATAGGTGTATTTTACTCTATTCTCACAGAAACGTTAAAGAAAAGACCTTAATGAAAGAAATAATTCTGGAGAACAAATTTCTTGTAAAGGAAAATCCCCATTTATACATTTTTATTTGTTTGTAAAGAAGACAGCATCAAACTTGAAACTTTTGCAATTTTTGAAAATGAGGAGTTAACGTTGAAAATCTGAACTGTGCCATCTTAATGCATCTTACGCTCTTCTTTCAAAGAATTTAAAGAAAAGATTTGGAATATTTTTGAGAAAATATTACTCTGTATATACGTACGTAAACAAGGAAGTAACTAGTAGTGCTACTAGTGGCACAGGTAGTGCAACTAGTGGTCTTGGCAAGCTATTCGGACTTGCCAGACACTCTTGCCAGCTGCCATCTATCGCCACCCAAAGTACATTGTTTTGAAATTTTCTTGATTTTTCGGTTTTATAATAGTAGAACAGAAACATTTTAAATATTAAACAACAGAGAAAACTCCGCCTAAATAGCAACTTTCTTTCAAAAAGTTGGTGCTGTTTTTCTTTTTTTTTTGTTTTGAAAAATGACGTTTAAGCGCTACTGCGAATTTAAATTTGAAGGATTTTTTAACAGAATTTTTTTAATTTTTCGAAAAACTTCATGACTCAAATACATTAGTTCCATAAATTGGTGGAAATGAGCTTATTAACGGCGGAAGAGTCCTTCCAAAACAAATTACATATGTACAGTTATAGGAAAAACAAAAAATACCTCAATATGAGATTTACGTGAAATTTAAGAGTGCAACTAGCATTATCCCTTTGAAAACTTTGAAAACAAATTTTGGACCCGTTTTTGAGAAAATGGTGTTTGATCGTTTCGGAGCACAATTTTGAGTTAGTTTTCCCAGAAAACTGTTGAGTTTTCCAGAAACTTTATTTGACAGTATTTAAAGAATATATACTTATAAATATAATAATGTGAACAAATTGCCGCTAGTATAAATATTAAGGATTTGAGAGACACGTCAAGAAAGTACATTTTCGTTTTGGGAAAAAAGAATTGAGCAATATGGCGTTTATGTCATCTCATTGAGTACATTTAGTACTATCCTTACCAAAAATTGAAGGAAAACAGTTTTTGAAAAATATCTAGTTATTGTAATTTTTAAAATTGCAAATGTTGCACGCAATATTGCGTCAAAAGTACTAAAGTTTCAAAAAAAGTACATTACCGTAATAAATGAACTAATTAAGGACAACAAATTTAATATGAAGGAAAAATCATCAATTTTATAGTTAGAAAAATGTATACTTCTAAAATTTTCGAAAATTCAGAGTTGAAACCGTGAAAATCAGACCAATGTCACTATTACAAGTGCATGTTACTCTATTGTTACAAAATATTTCAAGAAAAAATTGGAAGCCATTTTTGATAAAATGTTCGAAGGGCTTCGTGTAAAGAACCCCTAATTTTAGAGAATATTTTTGAAATTCTCAAAGTTTCGGCTCGAGCCCAATGGTCAGAGAATTCTTCAATTTGGAAAGAATCCTACGTTTGCTTTAGGCGCTAGTAGTGTTGACAAACGGCGGGCAGGCGGACGGTCAGACGGACGTTTTGCCGTCAAGTGTATTTTCGGTATCCAGGACCCACGAACCATGGATTCTGGCCACACCGCGTGTTAGGGAATTTTTTTCTTAATTAACAACTGGATTTATAGACTTTTTCTTTATCAGGGCCCCGAAATTAATTGTTTTCTGCATAAAATCCGCTATTTTTTTGAGCAGCATTAAAACACTTTCCCTATACTACGTATATTACTATACGTATATACACAGGAAAGTAAAAATCACACAGGTACACTACATGAGAACAAAGTACTGTATTTTACAGTTTTTGCTTATAGGAGGCGGTTCTAATTTAAACCGAACTTATGTTCTCAATACCAAAATATTTACTCAATACCAAAAGGGTCTAATACAGCAGTGCAACGCACAACCTAGAAAGCATTACTTCATTCCTGAAACTAAGAAGGCTAGCGTGTATTGGCAGCAAAACAAAACTTCACCGTGGTTGCAGAATGCGAAAATGACTGCTTCAGCAGAAAAAGTTACGTCTTCATTGCTTTGTTACATGAAAGGAGTCATTTACAGAGATTTGTTTGTTAAAAACTTACACAATTTATGCCCTGTTCTACTCTCTGGTCTTGCAAAAGAAGTTTATACTCGTATTTATATCAAGACGGCGAAATCAATCCGTCAAAAATGTGATTCTCCTTCATGACAACGCCCTACCACATACAGATCAATTTATTCAACAAATTCTGAGTGGAAATCCTCCCCCACCAGAGAGATCAGACTTATCACCAAAGCGATGGCATCAGTTTTGGAGGCAACGAAGAAGTTCAGAATGTCAGCACACACAACCAAAATCATTATTCTGAAGATGTTCAAAAACTCACAAGAAGATCGCAAAAGTGTATCGGCTTAGAAGAAGAGTTTGTTGACAGTTAAAGTTTTTCTTTTAAAATTCATTCAAAAAATGTTTTAATGAATGTCCTATTTATTATTTGAACCACGTAATATGTGAGCACTAGACACCATCATATACCTGACACTTACCTTAAAAATGTCAAGAATAATATTTTTACAGCCATATTACTTATTACTCTCAAATATCTAATACTATTTACTTTTAGAAAGAGACTCTAAACTTTATTCTTGACTACTTACTCTTGTCGGGATTTCCATCCACTGATCTCCAGTTTTGGAGAAAGAACCCCTTTACAGTATTTGAGGAAAACTCCGAATGTGTGCGTTTGTGCGATTCCGTCACTCACAGCTAGACCACTTGCCGTGCACCAATCGAGACGTATGACGTGTCATTCGACGCGTCTCGGTAAGCTCATGGGAAAATAATTATTTATTTGTGGATCCGGGTAGAAGAGTGAAAAAATTTGCAAAAACGTGTTTTGGCCCTGCGATCTTAGTGGTAATGCCAAATCAATATATGTAGGTAGCGTTGATTAAACACCAATACCTAAATGTATTTTTTGCTCAATATACTATAATTTTCTTTCATGATGTTGGCTTTTAATGTTAGATTCGCATGCAACATACATAACGATAAATAGATCAATTAAAGAAATTGAAGAGAACACAAACGAGATTGAGTTTGTGATGTTTTAATCTTTTCAGTAGTTAGGGGAGAAAAATATGAAAGTGTGAAGAAAATCTGGGAAAGAATCAAATGTAGTTGTAAAAGATGTTGCGCCAGAATTTTCGGAACTAATTGGGAATGATCTGCATTTTGCATATGTGCTCATGCAAATATACTATGTGCACTTTTGTGCATATTAGCGAAAAACTGTGTCTGTACTAAAATGTATTAATAGCATCATCAAAAATGTATTATTATCATCATCAAAACCTATGAGTGATTGTTACGGCGATTACAATTTTGAAATTGCAATAAGACTAGTTCATATCCCGTATGGAGGTAACACTCAACACCTTTGGGTGTTGGGAACTTATTTGAACGGGATTATAACATTACTACGATTCATTGGTAAGTCCATTGCTAGATACTAAAAACTTATGTGAACAAAGCTGGGCAGGAAAGAAATGAAATATGAAAGAAATTTTCAATACATGAAAATTTTGAAACAGATGGATTCATGAGCTTCCGCTGCTGGACTCATTTGATTCATGGCTGTCCGGGATGAGCCGCGTCAGCAGAGTAGCTTTGAAGAAGGCCACATCACGATGGGTGAAGCGACAGGTCGATTGACAGATACACGGCTCCTTAAACCAAAGAAGTGGAGTTATAATTTTTGCGATTAATATAATGAATGGTGATTTCATTTATTTAAATTGTGGAGAACGTTCATGTATCAAATACTTTTAGGTTACATCCAACATTTCGCATGTTTCTGAAATGAACCATATCTGGTAACAATTTAATTCGAATATTCACGTATTTTTCTGTTTATATATTAATTAATGTAATAATAACTACCGGAACGACAATCAAATTCCCAAACTATTGGGGGACCTAAACCTGATACTTTAATTCCCTCATCATCTCCAGTGATTCCCTCGTTATGATAGGTTTTCTCATCTACAATACTGTCCAATACATGAAAGAGAACAATTAACATGAAATTTTATTTCAAATTTTATAAATAACATATATGGGAAATCGAAATACCTAATACACTTAATCCTGACATTTTATTTTATTTTATAGTGCACCGTGAAAATTCACAGCATAGAATATTAATTGTAACTGATTGTAAACATTTTTGTTACTTTCCTCATGTATTCACCTTTGCGATCGTTAAACATTCAGTGACCACCCATAAACTCAAAAATACGTTAGCTGCATAAAACATTAAAAACAAGAAGTGGCAATAACTTCCACTCACGTAGGCACTCTAGCGCTTTTAGGAGTTCATCCTCAAGGCATCCCAGCGGCCTTAGGGCGCTGTCCGGGCGAGTTCTTGCCGATCGCCCATTTCTCCGCCCGCCCCCCTCCCCGCCCGCGCTTCAAAACGCGCCCATCGCCGGCGGCGGACGCGGTGAATAATGGACCGTCGCTGACGAGGCGCACCATTAATAGAAACGAGCTGGTTAAAGCGGGAGGAGCCGTTCCCGCCCGCCCGCTTTCCACTAGCCTCGCCACGCGCCTCCCGCCCCCACCCCTCGCACCACCGGCCCGCCGGCGCCGCCAGGTGCGTCCAGCCATCCGCCACGCTGCACCTCGCTCCGGCTCGCCCCTCCCCTTCTCCCTCTCCGACCCTCCGCGCCACCAGAGCGCCGCCCCGGAACCGCTGCCCAAGATGGCAGATTCTATCTTGGCTATTTTTGTGTTTTTTTTTCTTCGTCTTCCTTCCGCGCCCCTCCGCCACCGCCCCCGCACTCCATCCCTTCTCAGCCCTTCTCCTCGCCCACCCTCTCGCCGCCCCCTCCGCAGCCGGCAGCAGGTCCACTCGCACGAGACTGAAATGCGCATCCACCATTCACCCTTCTTTTTTTCCTTCTTCTCTTTTTCCGCGCGCTCTCCTTCGCCCACCCCGCGACCCGCCGCCGCCGCCGCCGCGCCCCACGCCGACTGCCCGCCGGCTCGCCTTTGTCTCTGTTGTAGCCGCGGCGGGGCGGGCCAAGTTTTCTCTCTTCCATCAATCCTTGTTGGGAGCTGATGGACCCTGCGCCCTCGCTGCCGCCCGCTGGCCGCCCCCTGGCGCCCGGAGCAAACCCGGAGTGGTCAGTCAATACTCGCCACCCCGCTGTCTACTAACTCTATCGGCGCTCCCTTCTCCGAGCTCCGCCCTGCCACCCCGCGCGCCGCCGCCCGCTCGCAATCCAAGTAGACAAACTCGCCTTTCTTGGGCGCGCTGCGCGGCGCAGCGCCACGCGGCGGCGGAAGGAGGAGATGGCGAAGCAGCGGAGAAAGCGTAGAGACGCGGACGGGCCGCAGCGATGTACAAGAAACCATTACGACCTCCCTAAATAATCCATGGGCTCGCCTGCGCGGCCGGGATCCGCCGCTGCCCCCTGCCGTCCGCTGCCACCCTCCGGACGGAAGGACAGGCCGCCTGTGTATTGACAAAGGGCTCCTGCTGCCGCCGCCGCCACCACCGCTGCCCGCTGCAGCGGCAGAAGCGGGGCCGCGGCGAGGCGGAGGGAGCGGCGGCGGCGGCGGCGGCTGTCCGCTCGTCCGCTGTTGGCAGCGCGGGGCGGCCTTCGCCGCCGCTGGCCGGGCACGGGCTCCCGAACCGCGCCGCAGCGCCGAGGCGCATCAAACATGCATGCTCGAATCTGCGGGGCGGTGGCGGTAGCGGCACAGCGCCGTCATCGCTGGGAGCACGCGCAGCCGCCGCCCCGCCCCGCTCCGCTCCCCGCCCCGCGCCGCGACTCGTCCATTTTTAACACCGCCTCAATTACTCGCCGTGATCGGACAGCGCCGCTTTGTCGGGCCGTGCAGAATTCAGGGCGCGGATCACGCGACGCGCCCCCTCCGCCGCCGCCGCCAGCGCGGAACGGCCGCGATTATTCGCGGCGGAGGCGGACCTAACTGGGCTGCTCAGACAGCCCTTTCGTGGCGTCACTGCCTGCGAACTCCAGACAATAATTGTCAAACAAACTCCAACCAAACAGCAATTTTTTTATTCTGTTAGTTCTGAAATAACAGTATCTTCAATTACATTTTCACAACAATAAGAAACTATACTTTAGGTCCAAAGACTATGTATTAAGATGTGATTTGAATTCCTTGTAATTGTATGAAAAAAACGCAATGCTCCTATCAGTATCGTCTTAAAATAAAAGAATCGAGCATGAACATTTTGTATTGTTGAATTAGCACTTCCAGGCCATCATGCTTTGCTGATAATATATGTAACTAATGTTATTGGCATATTTCAGATGTAGTAATAAAAGGGTAGGATATGCTAAAAAGTATTGTAAAAGATCAAAAATCAAGTGAACAACATTTGGTAAAGTATAATTAACAGAGGCAATTAGACCCATAATTTTATAATTTAAAGTGAATGAAGTACACTTTCTATACTTTATTTTCGTAATCTAGTATGCAAGAATCCGTAATTATCTAAATGTTGTTTAAATTTACCATAACGGAACCTTTTTGGAACGGAATTTAACCCAAGGGAAGTAAACCAGATATACTGAATTATTGTTTTTCAGATTTGAGTTGTTACAAACAACTTGTGTCATTCTTACAGAACATTAAGGCTTGTGTATTAAATTAAGTTTTAATTCTATTAATTTCCATAATTATTTGTTAAAATTTTAGAACTTATTCTCTCGAGTACCCTTTCGTTTTCCTTTGAAAGAAACGAATATCTTGCAAAACAGTTAATATATGACGTTTTACTTGAATAACTCTTGCATTTTGTATCTTTCACCTGAATACACACAAATGCAACAGTTAAAAAACCGAACAGAAAACAATAGAAATAATAAATGTCTTTTCATGTAATATTAAAACCGTTAAACTTACTATTAAACTGTTAATGCAATTACAAATTTCAGTATTTAGTCCTCAATCCAAATAAGATAAATACGAAAATTTTTGTGTAACGATAATTTAGTCCATAGTGATTTTTTGGCATATTTTGCAGGTCTCTCATGCTAGTTTGTCAAAACTGCCACCTGGAACACCATTAGCATTTCTGTAGTGAAATTACTTCCACAAAACCAATATTAAAGGGAAGTGTTTCCTTAACTATCAGTATCTCTTACTTATTTTAGATAAATATTCAATTTACTGCAACATTTAGAGAAGAAACTATTACTACGAGAATTGTCTAATGTTGAATATATCTGAATTTTAAGTACATAAAATTAAATTATAATATGGTGATTCTTTTGCAAAATGTAATTCAAAAAATGATCTACAAGTATAAGATAAAATGTTTAAGAACAGCAGCTAATTTTTATCAGTAATTTATATGGATAAGCGTTAGAAGCTCTATGCAATTACCATCACCTCAAAGTTTCTTGAATACAGTGATTTCTTAAAAGTAACGTAAAATGTAGTGAATTGTATTAAGTCTCTGTTCTTTACATTATTTTAATGTAATCAAACGAGTACTGGTGTCCTATCCTTTCCCCTCAATACCATATATAAATATTTATAGTATATTTTCATTTTAAGATCTTTTGCTATAAGAAATGTAAGGGACTTATTAAAGTTGAGAAATCGTATGGTTATTATGATTATTATGATTATTATTATTATTATTATTATTATTATTATTATTATTATTATTATTATTACCCAACATTGTTTTTCTCGGTACTGACCAGGTTCTTTGACTGTGTGCCGGGTTAACAACCAAGACACAGGTCAATTCATATTTTGTCGTAATTTATAAATTTTCGCACAATCCTCCATCCTCCACAATTTTGAACGTTTACTTTGGCATTTCAATAAGTTTCAGATTTTTATGGATGTTATTTGGTATAACGTTTGTGCACGAAATGACCAGAGGAACAATATGAACATTTTGGAGATGCCATAGTGCCTTGACTTCTGCTGCTGGTTGTGTGTATTTTGTTATTTTCTTCTGCATGTGGTGATTGAAGATTTGCTATTTGTGGAATGTGTCAAGATGTCAACCAGGAGGCAATCGTGATGCCAATCGTGTGCCGCTTGCGAACAAAAGTTATGTCTGCTCTTATGACACAATAGCTGAAAGCATCATGAGAGAATAATCTGAAATTTTTCATACATTTAATTAACAACTTTCAATAATTTATCTCAAAACAACTTTTAATTTCGTAACGTAAAATTTCGAAATATATTTATTAAATTGTTAACGTAACTATAGTTTCGTTAACGTTATGAGCATAGTAGCATTTTAGATTTTTATCATTATAATTTGAATGAACTCTAAAATTGGGCGATATATTTTACTACGGATTTTAATACCGGATTAAACTTAAATTTGCAGCAAGTAATATCCGCAAGTAGTGTATCCTTTCTAGATATCTCCTTGATATAAGTAATATGCGTTTTTGCTAAACTAAGCTTGTGATTTCGTACATTCTCCACAAATAAGCAGGAAATAAGAAAGGTCGAGCTCCTCCTGCAAGAGACATTACGGTTGCACTTAATGCTGCGGCCAACAACCATTTTGCGAGACAGAATGACTTGCTCTCCCGCGACGACCGTCAAGGCATTGAGTGCGACCTCGCCGCGCGCGACGTCTATTCCGGCAGACGAGTCGCTGGAATCGCTCCTCGCTTACAGGCCCTTCCTTCCCCAATCACTCGGCGAAACGGCCGCTTGTCCGCGTCCCCTGGCGTCCCGCTGGCCGGCCAGAGGCGGGCGGCGCGGGGGGAGGGGGGGCGCGGCGCAAGGCGAGTGCGGCAACGCCCGGCCGCCCGCCCGCACGTCTTGAGCGTCGCTCACTTGTACCGCGCGCCGCGCGCCGCGCGCCGACGCCACCCCGCGCAGCACGGACCCGCTCGGCGGCTGCCGTCCCCACACGCGTTCGCCCCTCGCCCGCGCCCCGCGCCGCCGCAGGGCAATCTTGCTCCCCCATCAATTTTTATACGCCCGCGCCCGCCCCCCGGGTCGCTGTTCTCCCCCCTTTTCACTGGCGCCACTACCCTTTACAGCTAGCGGCCTCCCATGGAGCGTGCTTCTATATTAGAATCCTAAATTTCACATTCCCATCGCGTTCGGAACAAAAATTGACAACGTCCCCGTCCATTGGTCAGAGGTTTTTGCCCTTATGGTAGTAGCGCGGGAGGGCGAGGGCGGCTGGCGCTGAGGGGGCGGTCGCACTCGCGCGGCGCGAGGCGGCGAGAGAGATGGAGAGCGAAGCGCCCGCGGCGTAATGGGCCCCCGCGCGGGCCGGGCCGCGGTGTGACGGGGCGCAGGCCAGCGAGGCAGCGGAGGCGGCGGTGGCAGGGCGGAATTGGCGCAATTGCGACCTCCTGCGGCCCGTCTCTCTCCGCTCGATATTAATATCTGAATTTTCTGTCCCGCCGCGGTGAAGTCAGCAACACGTGTCGGCGCGCATGCGCGGACGAGCGCCGCGCCGCTGATCGGCGGGGGAGAAAAGCAGCGGTCGGGCGCGTGGAAGCGAAGGCAGCGGTGGGCGAGGGTCAGCTGCTTATGGACAGCGCGGCGAAGGGCGCTGTGATTGGACGCGGTTCGCTGCCCGGCTGCGGCGCTCGGCCCTACGTTTGGATCCCACTCCTGCCACCGCCATCTGCGTGTGGGGACGTCGGCGGACGACGCTCGGCATCCGGAGGTCGCCCCTAATCAGCCCGCCCCCCGCCCTCCGGGCCCTTTTGCGGCCCTCCACGCCGTCGTCGCCGGCGCTTCATTGACAGAGCGGACACGCCGAGGGGCGGAGGCGCGCTGCGGTCATTCTCGGGGGGCGGATTTCCGCAAGACGCGCGCTCCGCCGCCGCCCTCGCCACCACCGGCGCCTCCGATGGAAGCGAAAAAACGCGAAGAAGAAGAAGAGGAATTTTACTTTATCTGTGGTTGGCTCAAAAACACGCCATCGTTTCCATTTCTCTCCAGACGCGTTTTTTCCCGGCGCCGGCGGCGCAGAGGCGGCCGGAGGCCGCGTCCACGAGCCGGCGAGCGAGGGAGACAGACTTATGTTCTGCAAGGTTTTGTCTCCAGCCGCCGCCTCACCCCCGGCCGCCCCACGACCCCGGGGACACCGCCCCCTGCGCTGGCTGCCGCGTTTCTTGTGCGGAGGAGCTTGTCTCAGCAATTTTCAATTTCCTCGTCTTTTTCTTCCCGCGCCCGCGCATCTCCCGCCGCCCCGCCCCCGCCCCGCCGTCCCTCCGGCCGCCGGGCGCGCCGTGCGCAGAATATACAACTGCCTGAGACACGCTCAATACAAAGGCCGGGGGGTGGTGGGCGGGCGCCGGGAAGGCGGGGGCGAATGCGCGAGCAAAACGCTCACGGCCGAGGACGTGCTCGGCATCCGAGCGCCTCGCAGCCCCGCCTTCGCCCGGGCGAGTTGTCGGCGTCGGGCGGAGGCGGGGCGGGGCGGGACGGGCGGCCGGAGGCCGGAGCGCAGGTAGACCGCGCTGTCGCGAGCCAAATCTTTCCTGGGGCTGCGGAGCGCTGCGGAAGCCTCGGCCGCCGGAAATAATGAGGTGACGCAGCGCGGCGCTACGCGGCACCGCGTGGCGCTCCAGGCAGCGGGGGCGCATTGGGATGCGGCGGCGGCGGCGGCGGAAACAGCGGCAAACAGCGTGTGTCAATGTTGGCGCGCGCCCGCCCGCACGCGGCCTCATTATGCGCGTGTTTGCCCGCCGCCGGCCGGTTCGCCTGCGCCGCCCGCGCCCTCCCCCCTCGCGCCACCGCTCTCGCCTTGTCTTCGTGTGGCCGCGCACTCGCACAATCGAGCCTTTGAACAGCCATCTATTGACGATCTGCAACACTCCTCTCTGGCTTTGAACTAGCGCGGCCTACACACCAGAAAATCGCATGTTTACACAGTGTGTTTGAGCTTTAAATGCAGTTGTCTATAGTGATTACTTAAAGTACTTAATTGTATATTATTGTAATGTAGTGATCTACCATTTGTAATCTAATTTTCTGGCACTTATATTTTTGTTTAATTATACATTATGAAAATGTATCGATCACAATATTAAGAAAAGTTTATACTATGTTTACATCTATAAGTGCTAAGAGAAACTAATGCTAGTATGTGCCGTTACATTACGAAGTACTCTAAACATAGTTAATATTTTTCATTGTTTGGAGAAGAACGTTTGTTTGTAATTATTGAAGTCTGTTATTGTGTATATAACCAAGCCGTTCTTTCCGGCATATTTTTCTCGCTATTACTTTTCCATTCACCGAAAGGGAGTTCAGTCACTCCCCTACGGTGTCCTTGAAACTGCTCCCCGTGAACACAGTCCAATGGGTACTCTCCGCCTCCGCGCGTCGGCGCATATGAGACCGCTTCTTCAGCGCCGCCCCCGCGCCGCACCAATCATACCCACGTTATGATATGGAAAATCATAAGCGGCGCCGCATTGGCTCGCGCACCGCCAATCCCCCGCCGCCCGTCATATCAGTCCGCTCGCGCATTGGCCTGGACGAGGCGCCTCGGCGGCGGCGGTGGCGGCGCCGCGGCAGACCCTCCGCCTCGGTGGCAGCGCCTTCGATCAATACACACGAGCCCGCCGCCGCCGCCGCGCCGCCGCCTCCGCCGCGCGCGCTACACAACACACTCTCTCCCGTTGCTTCCTCCGCGCCCTTCTGCTTCTCCTTCGGGCGGCTGCTCCTCGTCCGCCGCAGGTGGCGCCTCTAGCGGCGGGCAGAAGAAGCGCGGCGTTGCGCGCGTATCATACCCGTGCGCGGTTGCCCCACGGAGGGTTGCTCCTTGAGCAGGCTGGCCGCGCAGGCTGCAGTGGAGTGGAGTGGAGTGGAGTGTGGGGTGCGGTGGACGCTCCCCGCAGCAATTTCTTTCTTCCACGCCATGAAGTACGGAAGCATAGAGCACGCGCTGGACTTGAGCTGGGGGACACACATGACTCTGCGAGATGCTTTCGGAAATGTTTCTTGTTCTGGACGTTACGACGAAGAAAATGATGTGGTGGTTTACTAAAATGGATGTCAATTCTGTACCGCTTGCAACTGCAATACAGTTTTTGGAAAGATACGTTGCGAACTTACACCAATTTGTTTAAAACAAGCAACATAGATCTTCAGAACAAATGGCCCTCTTTTCATTGAATGTCATCCACTAATGATTGCTCTCTAATGAATTATTCACATTATATCATTAATTTGTCTTACAATTCACTTACATCGACATTTAAATATCCCATTCAACATTTAAACGTCTGAACATTTAAGCGGATTCAAACACACTTTCTTTAATGTAGGTTTCATCCCTTAAACTCAAATTCGAATAGTTATTTTTTTATAACGTTACATAATACAACAAGTAAATAAGATAAATGTTCTCCATAAATAGACTTTCCTTTTAAAAATATGTGTTAAAATTAACACAATTATTAATTGTACATGTATGAAATATATGTAGATACAAAGGTCTGCAGATCAATTATTTTTTACAACCTAAAATTTTAGTGTAGCGAAATGAATTCTTAGTCACGAATATCGAACGGGAAAGAAATAATTTAGAAAAAAGGTTTAAAAAAATATTCGCTGGTTCGGATAAACCAAGAGCGGGGGATAATATTCAGCACTGGCCCTAAGCTATTCAACCTGCATGCTGGTAATATTACGTGTTTATTGGGTTGATCATTATGTTCGTGTAATTCTGAATATTTTAAATAGTAATAAAGACTATTATTAAATTCTAAAAGAGTACATCAAATTATTTTAGAATATGATATTGAAGAAAACTTACGTAAAGGAAATTTAAAAAAATGTTCGCATCTTGATTAAAATTGCTGATATTTAAGAAATTGCAAAACTCTTTATATTTAAATTACTAAGTGATAGCTTAGAAAGGAGTTTAAATTTTCTACACAAATAAATAATGTGATTTTTCCTTTAAAGGAAATACAGTGAGTAACAGATATTTTATCATTTGTTTATTATTAGTCGTTTTTATTTTTCAAACTGCAAATTTTGATAAATCATATAATTAATATCATGAATGCTTACGTAGCGTTATTTCTTCCTTATTTCATTGTGCGAGTTGTAATCTATCTACTGAAACCTATCGATATTTCGTCTTCGAGTATCTGAGTATTTGGTTATTGCTGGGATAGCGACTTTCCTCAAGTTCCGAGGGTGTTTTTAAATGAAAAGATATAAAAATCTATATAAATGTAATGACCATCGTCTTTAAATACATGTGCCTTTCCAAAAAAATTCAGTTCTTATAATTATGTGTGTCCAATGTTTTTAAGTTAAGGAACAGCAGTATTGCCTTACCATTGTCCTCTTCAACATAATATGTAAGATTTTAAAAAATATTAAACATTTTAATTACATTTTCAGAAATATGTACAATTCCCGTGTTTAAAGCTGGTTCACTGTGAGCAGTGACTTTATTGTTCCGGAATATGTAAGCTTCTCTCATTTCATTAGTTTTCGGGATTTAATACTTTGTACTGAATATCTTGAACTTTCTTTTTTCCTACTCCTACTGTCTATTTTTCAGGACTCTAACTACAAGAAGTCAAAATAAATTATTTCACAATAAAAATTATTTGAATTAATTTTGTTTGCATTGTGTTTTAAAATTTATTACTAAAATCAGTATTAATTGGTGATGCTAACGACATGAGTCCTTAAAAGACTTCTATAATAATGTAATTATAGAAAACATAGCAAGTTCCAGTAAACAGAGGTCAATACCCAGGACATGTTATGAAGAATGTGTGTGTCTCTCTTTGCTTTTATATCCAGAGTGAACCATATTTTTCATACAATGTACATCAACATCTAAATTCTGCGCTATTTGTGGACTATTTCCCTTATTATGCCACAGGCACGTATTATGCCGCACTCTTTTATTACATTTGATTGCCATTGGTGTCCCAGTCATCGAGGTAACTTTCCAAATCCATGTTTACAGAAAAGTGTATGTATTTTGGATATTTAGGTTTTCTCATTGTTAGCATTCATTCCCCATTTATAATTATATTCAAACAATATTGACTTCTTAGCATCATCTTCGTGGACGCCTAAAGACAACATCGACGTAGTCATCGTTGTTTTTGTCGTCGCTTTCGTTGTCGTTGTCCTCCTCAACATCCATCAAGTCGTCTTCATTTGGATACTCGCAAATATCTGTGAGCATATGTACTAATTATTCTTAACAAATACTAAAAGATGTATGAATGGATTTAAATGAACTTGTTATCTGTTTTATTTCTAATCTATTTTAAGAATAACTTAAGACATCAAATCACATCCTTTGAGTTTATTTATTTTCCATTCAGTAACTTTGAAATACAAGAAATGGGAAATTAGATATAGAACTTCCCATGACAAAGTGATCTGAACGAGATCATTAATTTTCGTGCGTACCTGTGCATTTGCAGTAGGCGTGCCTGGCAGGCTGCGTAGATCCTAAGACCTCAAAAAAGAGAAGCATGCTCAGCCTGACACCGCTTTAAAGTCATCGGTGTCTGAGATTACCACTCAATCAATGGCGCTACGACAATTCTTTGTTGCCAACAAAGAAAGTTTATGGCGTAACATGATATGATGATGTATATTTGTCCATAAGTTTCAAGCTGTATACACAAACATCGATTTGTTACCTCAATTCCTGGATCAGTAACGACGGAACAAAAACAGTATTATTAGAACCATAGTATGAGAAGAAGGCTTTTTCCCAGTGTGCCTACATCTGACTGCAAGAATATTCTTAAAGACCAAATTGACAGATCCCAGTGTGCCCGTTCATCAAAACTGACTGTACAATTACTTTCCTGCTTGCACTAGAATACTGATCAAATTTAATGAACAATTCTCAACAACCAAAATCTGGACACCCATAGGGTCTTCACCCATCCACTTTATTAGCTGATATACCTTATATGGATACATTGTTATTACTTCTGGTCATACGTCACAAAAAAGACACATCTAAACAAAATCATCACTGTAACTAGAGACACAAAGATCCTAGACGACGATCAGCCACTATGAACAGGCCACAAACACAGACAACTCTTAATAATTTTACACGTAAAAACTAAAATACAAACACAACCTCCAGAACAACACCAAAATTACACACACGAGTACTGAGACGAATGAACAAAAAATATTAACATATACCTTATAACTCACAGATCTCACAAAGACCAAATAAACACGCTAGCACACGGACCCATCAACATCGAATACATTAAACAATAAAATTGACGACAGAACAACTCAACACAACACACGGACACAATCATAACACAACACTCACAACACCCCCACACACACAAGAGACGCCTTCCATGCGATGGTGCATCGATTTCCATAACCTATGTCCCGGAAAAACAAAAAAAGAAATAAACACAATAAAACATATAGCAGAATGAATGGATACGAGTCAACATGATTGACAAATAATAATGCAAAAAAACAAATACACTAATATCCGAAACACACTACTCTCACACCAATGAAGAAACAACTACAGCCAAGTACCATCAATCCTTTATAGACCTTTCTTGAAAATAGCTTCCACACTCAATAAATTTGGTCAAAAACTTCTTTCAAACAACACTATACATACATACTTAACAACACTATGCAACACTAAAGGACACATTCCTACCTATATCCTTTGCGGAGTATATGCTCTCACGTGCAACAATTGCAATGCCATAATACAGGTGACAAACAGGCCGTAAATTCACACAGAAGAATCAAAGAACACGAAACAAGCATGGAAAAATAACACTACCACAGTCCACACTTTGCGGATCACCTAAATTTAAACAAACACGCAATTTGATAAAACACATAAATTTCCGAATCTAGAAATTGAAACAGGTACTGGAACAGAATAAAACTTAGAAGCCTTACACATACACACCCCTCAAAAAACAGAACATGACATGTCTTAACCACAGATCCCTGAACTCTCTTCACCTCTGCTAAAGAGGACAAAGTGTACACCCTAAACCCACCCCCCCTCCCCACCCACTAACCTTCGCTCGCCCGACCGTCTCTCAAGCATCCACCAGCACCCCCGCGTTTTACGACCTCACCCCACCCCACCCTCTTCCCGCCCCTCCCGCTGCCGCACGCCTGTGCTCTTAACAAGACACACGCTCAAAATTCGCAGAACTTTGTTTCGGCCCAGAAGCTGCAAGGTATGTACGATCCAGTTTGCTTACGCATCTTGTAGACAATACTACAACCTGTTTATAATATTGCATTTACACTTTTAGCTCTGAAGATGATCGCTACGCGATCGAAATGATCATAAGTTGAATTAAAATATTGATACCTGACAATATCTTTACTTATTTATCAGAATGATTATTATTGAAGTATTAAGTTGAAAGGGCAGGAATAAATACTTGGGGGCATTCAAAATAGATTCGGGCAACAATTATTTTGTGTTCATTCACTGAACGAACAAATACAGATTATATACAGATATTCCCCGGCAATGTTAATGCAATTTCTCCATCGTTCTGGAAACTTCCGTATTTGCGCAGCAAACTATTCTGTAGGTTATCACGGCGCTCCTATGGCCAATTCGCATGAAGTTCGTAATGAGTGTTTGGTCATTGGTGGCGAAGCCCGCATGAGCCCCTTCATTGCGTCGCATAGGAAATAGTTGCTAGGAGCAGATCCAGCGTATTCGAGTGAAGTGCACGTATTAGTATGAAGGATATGGCAGCAGAGTAAATCCTAGTTTAAGCACGGTGGCCATGGTCTGGCGACTGGCGTGGAGACGCACATTGTATTTTTGAAGAAGGCCAGGTGCCTATTTTCCATTGCGGCCTTGATGAATGTGTCATCGGAGTTTGTGAAGTAAACACGTCCTGAAAGTTAACAGGACCATGTCATCCAATAACAAAACTTTATAGTCCATAATTTGCCGCTTTTTTGCCGTTTTTAAGATGTGGAAAAGAAGAATTTGCCGCTGGTAATTTTCCCAAAAAAATCTGTGTTCATGCTGACTTCCAATGGAAGTTAGCAGAACCACACCTCTAAATCCGCTTCTATTGCAAGTGTATACACAAAACTGTACTCCAAATTTGCCGCTTTTTATTTATAAACGATTAATGGAGAATCAAACTGATATCTCCATTCTTTCAAAAAATGTTAACAAAAAAACAGAAAATGAAAGCTACGCTCCTCTTGCAAGCGCATTCGAAGAAGAAATGAGACGCCCCCTGTAATTCATCAGCAGTAACAATTCATACTCTTCGCCAAAATTTGCCGTAAACCAGTGCTAAACATAATCTCTAAACAAAACCTTTGCCTCGGACCGATTGGACACAACTACCCGTGTTCGAATCCCAGAGTTTACCCTCCTACAAGAGCTCTGCACATGTAAAGACGCCCATTCTTCCTAAACCATCAGCCATAACAATTAATACTCTAGGCCAGAATTTGCCGTAATTAAGTTCTAAGTATAAACTGTAATAAAAAAATTTGCCGCGGACCGGTTAATCTCAATTACGCGAGTTCGAATCCCGCAATGCCGCTCTAAGGAACGTCCTGTGCAGGTAAAGAAGACCATACTTCCTGAACATGCAGCCATAACGACTCATAATCTACACCAAATTCTAACGCAATTAAGTACTAATTACAATAAGTAACAAAAGAACTTTCTCCGGACCGGTTAGA
Organism: Gryllus bimaculatus; assembly: GCA_017312745.1. Taxonomy (NCBI): domain Eukaryota; kingdom Metazoa; phylum Arthropoda; class Insecta; order Orthoptera; family Gryllidae; genus Gryllus; species Gryllus bimaculatus. The sequence continues at coordinate 275,771 of BOPP01000120.1, read as the reverse complement.
ACATATTATCGGGGAGCTGTCGTAGGAGAGCGGAATCTGAGATTCGAACCCGGTTATTTTTTGTCAAAGATTGTATTTAGTACTTGTTTGCATGAGAGACAGACAGAGAGAGAGAGAGAGAGAGAGACGTTTTCCAGCCCAAAAAGCGAAATTCAGGTCCATCTAGCAACCCTGCGTATTGGGAGGAAGCTAATCCACCAGAGTTATCCCAACCTATTGACAAAACACTGTCGCCATTTTTCTGTGCCCAAATAGTCCCGGCCGTGATTTCTTGCGACGAGCTCTCCCAGTATTCTCCCTCCACATTCACTGGCGTTTTTGTTTTCTCGTGGAAGCCTCGTGGAACCTTGACTCGTCGATGGTGACCAGACGCCAAAAGAACTCCGCTGTGCATCAGCACTGTACTGTTTAGCTAACTGTCGCACATCCACACACGTGTCTGTTTCTGCGCAACTGTGAAGGTATGAGGCATCCATTGTGCACACATCTTTATCTCCAAATCCTCATGAATAATGGTGCGGAGGGTTCCCTGTAATAGGCCTTCTCTAATTCATCAAACGTGATTCGCCTGTTTGTTATTATCAAGTGATTGACACATTGGGGCATTGTTTTGTTGGCGTTTAATTTTTGGATTCACAGTGCTTTTGTGTTTTTCAGTACAGTCCCTGCCATCTTTGAACTCTGATACCTAATAAAACACAGATGTGCAACTTGGTGATATCTCCCTACATATAGCTGCTAGCCTCTTGTGGATGTCTGAAGCAGTCACTCTTTCTGTCCAGAGAAACAACACTGTCCCCCGTTGCCCATGCTTGTTTGCTTTCATGTTGTCTCATTGATGACCACCAGCGTACGGACATGTCGGTACATTTGCTGCTTCAATGTGCTATCTATTGGAAGCAGCAACACCATATGGTGGGAAAAGACCTAACTCTAGTCTAGTACCTTCACGCATTCCTCGACACACATTTCAAACTGCTACTTTGCAGGAGTTATAGGGGTAGTGGCAATCAATATTGATCTAACTAAATTATATAATACTATGAGTTTATTTCATTCACGTTATCACGTTGAACCCACGAGTTCAACTAACGTGATATAGTATTTTTTCCGTAGTTTTACAATTATAGTTTGATCAAGACTAATGGGAAAACGTAGAAAATGTGATTTAACCCTTTAGCATTAAAATTACTATCGCAAAAGGGAAGAGAGTAAGAAGAACTTTTTGTATAATTGTTTTCCGTTTCTAACCACTTCTTATAAATCTCACTGAGCTCTCTTGCAAATGAATTTACGTAATTGGCACTATATTGGCTGACGTTTACAATAAAACTTGAGAAATTTTGATAAACATTTAGACCTCGCTTTAAATGAATGGTTGCAAATGAACTATAAGACAACAAGAGAAGCGCAGGTAGATTTGAAATGTTTTATAGTTCAAAGATTTGAATGATAGTCGGAATATTGCCTTATTTATAAGTGAACTTTGCTCCTCACAGGAAATAATTTTAGAAAAGTTTTCCTTAGTATTGCCGGAAGTTAAATCGAAGCCTACAAGTCACTTTCTTCCCTTAATTATGATTGTGATAATTATATCTTAATGATAAAGTTGGCAATTTTAAATTTGAGACAGTCAGGTTTATTTTTTTCTTCCCGAGAGGGTCTGTAAAGTGTCCACGCTGTCAACGAACAACGTGAGAGAGCGGTGGGTAAGCGGCGAGGAGGTGAACAGCGAGGTGAGCAGCAAGAGGTGACGTGGGAGAGCGGTGAGTTGGGTGAGCGGGGAGGTGAGCGGCTAGAAGGTGAACGGCGACGTGGATGAACGGCGAGGTGGGTGAGCAGCGAGGTGGGTGAGCAGGTGAAGTGTGTGTACGGCAAGTGTTTTTTTTTCAGGGTTTCCTCGAGGGATTTCCGTGATCTTTGAACGTCTTCTGAAATCTCCTGAATCGATTTTTAGTGCTGGAAAAATCGTGACGTAATTTTGATGTTGACCCCAAGACATAAGACATATGTATTTCAGAAAAATCAACCCTAGATCGCTTGCGATGTATGAGAGTTGGCTAGTTGTTTCTGCGAGAAAATGTTCTGTTCTCGGGGTCTCCCCTCGCTAGAATGAGTTCGCACAATGACGCCACTCACCGCGCCTCGCCGCGCCGCGCCGCGCCGCTCGCCGCTCGCCGCCCCCGCCTCAGCATCCTCCGCACTCAGCAGCCTCAGCATCCTCTGCACTCGCCGCTCACCCACACACAGCCCCATCGCTCAGTGGCGAGCGCCTCCCCGCCCCGCCCTTGCCAACTCGCCGCATTAGCATCGGCCTCTCGTGCGTAATCGATCGACGGAGACAGAAGACGCGCGGGCGCGCCGCCGTCGGTCAGCCACCTGCATGCGCCGCCTCACAGTGGAAGGTTCATCTTCTCAATGGGCGATAGTGGATGCTCCGCAATGCGAGTTTTGTTTTCTTTACATCCCCGGAGTACTTCAAAATTATCTCATTGACCCTACAATGTCAAACGGCTTCATGGAAATTATTTAAAGCACAGCATATTCTAAATTTAGCAACAAAAGTGCTTTTCTGCGCTTCGAATGATTGATCTCAATGGGCGAAAACTCATTTCCCGTGTTGTTTTTGTTGAAGTTTTCTGAATCCATTGCACATTCTCTGACATGAACTTTATAAGCTTTTAATTTTAGTAGTCCACCAGCTGTTATATATACCATTAAGACCATTAGATTTTCTAAGCTCTGAAAAATTCTATATTTGAATGAACGTAAATTAGTTTTCCTCAATAGTTGTTTTTTTTCTTTTCTTTAAATGATCCGTACGTATGAAAATAATTCGTCAATGACCATATTCCCCCAACAAATCACCGACGAAATTTTTTAAAAAAATGAAAAAAATCACAAATAATAAGCAAGTAGAAATGTTCCTTTATAATCTTATTTATTTTTCATTCTATTAATCCGCTGCATACAAAATAAAATAAAAGTTTTTACAAATATTACAAAGAACGCTAGTGGCGCTAAAACAGCACGTACTTTCTCGCTCGTAATTTCACGCAAAAGTGCGTAAAAGGACTCGAATTTTCGGAAACTTTTATATGACTTTATTTCAAAATCTATCTGTAAATAACAGTTTTCATTAAGGGAAAATATCTCTATCTTCAATATTCTAGTTGTCGGAAGATGCCGAAAATTTTTTGAATATTTGCAATTTTCGAAAAATAAGAGTTTTTAGAAAAATGAAATCTATACCTCTCTTTAAAACGTACTTCACACTATGCAACAACAAAAATTTAATCAAAAATAATGGGGCCACTTTTTTGAAAATTTGGGAAATGTCCCAGGTGTTTCATGTCAAATACACCCCAAAACTAAAATATCGGTTTCAAATTCAATAGATCGCGACATCAGCCAGAGCGATTGAGGAATATTAATATTGAAGAAAAACGGCTGAATGGTTTAGCCGCTAGCGTTGTTCACGAATCGACGGACAGACGGACGGACAGACGGACGGACAAACGGACGGACAAACGGACGGACAGACAGAGAGACGGACAGACAGACGGACGCACAAACGGACGGACGGACAGACGGACGAACGGAAGGACAGACAGACGGAAGGACAGACGGACGGACAGAGCTTTTGCCGTAATTCGATTTTTCGGTATCAAAGACCCATAAAACATAGATTCTGATTACACTACGTGTTAAAGGATTTTTTTCTAAATTTAACAAACTGGTTTTTCCCACTTTCTCGTTGCCAGGGCCCTGTAATAAGAGTTATTCTGCCGAAAATTGGCGTTTTTTGACGCAGCATTACTCTACTTCGTTAATGGTAGCAAGAAAGTAAAAGCAGTTTCGAATTAATAATAGCAATTGGAAGCAGAATGAGGTAAGGAATAAAATAAGCATAACTGTTTTATGATTATTACATTATCATCACAGTTTCCATTCCAGTAGGGCAAACTTGATTGGTAAAAGAATATGCAGAAATCAATTATTATTAAATTTCTAGTGATAAACATGTACAAATCTCGTGTAATAATGTAACAGGATCATTTTCACTGACATCAATATTTAATTTTTTACAGCGTTACTCTAGATTATTTTATTTGTTGTGCTTGAGCACTGAGCAGTGTGTTAGCTTACATTGAAAACCATTGTGTGTGGTGGTGTTCAGCAGCATTTTTGCTACTGCAAGCAGCAAGTAATGTGTATGTATAATATGTTTCTTGCATGTAATGTATAAGGTATATAAATGATATGGCAACTTAGTTGCAATAATAATGAAAACCTGTCAGTTCCAGATTTCATTCGACTGAGCGTAAAACTAGCTAAGGTCGCGGCATTTCATAGGAATCCCGGGACATGTCGTTGCTCAAGCAACATAATAAGTCTCAAAATGTTCCATCCTTTTGTGAAACGAAAAAATATGTTTAGAAAATATCGTTATTAGTAAAAATTTCATAAATTGTTTAAGACTCCTATTATTCACTAAAACAGGCGCGAATTAAAGGTTTTAATTTAGAATAATACCGTTTTCGAAAGAATAGGTTTTGAGATGTGTCAGTTTTCATGTCAATCAACGATTTCGCTCACCTAAAAGTGGAAACTTTCTTACTGCGCCACTGTTCGGGTGCGGTGGAGCCCAGCGTGAATCAGCGCCAGATGACCACTCGCTCTTCCCCGCCCCGCGCCGCCCTCGCCCTTCGTCCGCGGGCATAAATCAGCCGGCCGCCCACCCGGCCACCCGTCCGCCCGCGCCCAATTTCATAATGGCAGCGCGGCCTAACACAATAAGCGCTGGGCGGGCGGGCGATCTGGCTGACCGTCGGACGCGTCGGTCGGTCGGTCGGTGAGCGGCAGCTGCCCCGCAGCCTTCGCACCGCGCTCGGGCACGCACGCGCGCTGGCGGCCACGGCCGGGGCGCCCCATCAGGCCGCCAATTTTCCACTGCACACCCGCGGATTGAGCGGGTGAATCAGACACGTTAGCGCCAACCGCGTCGCCCCCTGCGCCCCGCCCGTCCACGCCACGCCACTCCCCGCACCGCGGAGCACCGCGCTCCGGAGCGGCCGCCTTCCCCGCTACAGGTGCATCCGCGCCGCGCATTACCGTTCTGATTTCACCCTCCGTCTGTTACGGTATCGTTTTTCTGTGTAGTTCATCGTGTTTTCCTGTCTTCCTTAAATTCGCCCCATCGTGCCTCGCCCGCCCCACCTGTGTCCACCGCCATTGGTCACATTCCCCGCCATATATCGTCGCGTCTTCTTTGCTGTCATGCCCCTTGTTCCGTTCCATTTCACCCCGCCCTTCATCTCATCTTCATATCTCCTCGCTTTGCTCGCTGGTCCCTAGCTGCCACATTTTCCGTTACAGGTAGCCGCGCCACTCATCGCTTGTTCACTCCCGTGTCATACCGTTCTGTCTCGTGTGTGTTTCTGTATAATTTACCTCATCTCATTTACCTCATCTAATTCACCCTCGCTGCAGGTAGTCTACACACGGATTCCTTTGTTCACCCATTACCGATTGCGAGAGATCAGCGCCAACATTATTGTCTCTGAAGCATTGTTGATCGGGAGGTTTCAGTCTCAAGAGGCGGATTCTCGACAATAGCCACAGGCGCCTGCCAGTACAATACACAAATAAACGAGCCACGGACCGCGCGATGCTCATCGTTACTCTCTCCATCTACTTGCTTGCGTTACACTACCACAGGTGTTATAAAGAACTCGTCTTTGGTTTACTGTTTGATAGGTTCATTCTTTTTAGGCACGTAACGTCATTATGCTTCTGGAAATTCGGTTACCTTGAAACCTTAAAACTCAATGAGCCATGACTCATCACAGATTCTGCGTTGACGCCCCCAATGCTACAAAAGCATGAGTAGTTTCTACTTGAACGTCGCGGCAACTGAGGGCGAGGGGGGGAGGCGCAATTTCTACCAGCTGCGTTGCTCTCATTTACGATCCCCTCCACCCGCGAACTCACGCTCTGCAATATCTTCTGTAATGTTGGCGAATTCAACACCAAATGTCTATGTTTTATACCTACAGTTGAAGAATATGCTCTCGACAAGAGAACCCATTTTTATTTATTTATATGTGTAATTACCCACAACAGGGCAAAGCTTCAATTACAGGAGGAATTACAAAAAAGAAATAAAAAGAAGAAAATAATCAATTTCAAATGAAATGACAAAAGTGAATCACAGAAATCTAACCACAAGAATACATTTTTTTACAACATTAATAAAACATAACACACCAGTAAGATAAACAAAAATGGAAACATTGTATCTTCAAAACAGTAATTACAAAAAATATAACAAAAATGCACGCAAAATGCAAAATATAATAAAAAAACACGCAACTTCAAAATACTCTGGAGCGACCAATACTTTAAATAATATATTCACATTTACTGATCAGTCAATATTTTATTTCAATTTTGTTTATATTTTGAATATCACGAACCACCCGATAAGCTCTTTTTTGGAGAAGAATTGGCCGTCTAGGATCACGTGAACATACACCTACACTTAGAGAGGCTATAGGAAGTAAGTATATGTATCTTCTTTTTCGAGGATCAGCATTATGCTGAATCCAATTTTTATCCCCAGGATTGCTAGTTCTGGGGGGATGGAAGATGGCATGATGATGATGAAAATGAAGGATGAATGGACGACACTCACATTCATACACAAACACACCAAAAAGGTGTTAGAAACCGCAATCCTTCGGTCCGAAATAGCTACGGCCCTTAGCAATTTCGCTATTCGGATCGGCCGATGGGCTATTATTATTATTATTATTATTATTATTATTATTATTATTATTATTATTCATATACCATCTTCATATCTCACGTGCCAAATTTTCAGTGTACAATACACATCTTTCTGTTATTCATTAGCACATTCGTCTTAATTTCATGAAATAGTAGTAACAACAAATTAAAAGTAATAATAATAATAATAATAATAATAATAATAATAGTAAACCCCTGTGTGGTGTCCGGGCGTTTTAGTAGAATAGCACCACGGGTATCTCCTGGCGTAAGAGGCGACTACTCCTACCCGAATTATTCATTTCATGTCGTACAACTCTTCCCTCCACCCACAGGAGTCATCGGTTGGACTGAGTAGCTCCGAGGCCCCTGGTACCTATCCTAAGTAATTCTGTCCTTTGCTTCTTTCTACAGAGAGAGATGAGGGCATCAACTGATGTCACTGCAGTCCCTCTGACCGAGAGGTCCTAGGTTCCAGACCTGACGGTGGCAGGAATTTTAAGACTAGCTTGTCAGCTGGTTCGAATTCTATCGCTGTCTGGAGGCGAATTCTAGCGGCCGGCTGCTTTGATCGGTAGCCTCAAGTTAGCCTTACATTTTTGGTAGGGTTTCAGATTTGTTGCTAAGTTATTTTTTATTTTGGTGTGTATGTTCTCAGAAGAACCAGTGTTAATTGTTTCTCTATGTTCAGCTCTTATTTTTTTAATAAAAAATGTAGGAATACTTTTCCTATAGCCTCAATTAGTCTTATATTTTGGGTAGGATTTCAGAATTGTTCTCAGATTTTATTTTTTTTATTTTTGTGAGTATTTGTCCATAAGAACCGATATTAATTGTTTCTCTTTGTAAAGCTCTGATTTTTGGAATAAATGTGCGGGAATATATTTTTTCCTAGAACCTCAAATTAGCTTTAAATGTTAGGCGTAGTTTCAGAATTTTGTTTTTAGTTGGATTTTACATGTGCGCCCCTAGCCCCTTACAGCGCCCATGATTTTGGGAAATCCAAAATAGCCAAAACACGGGAATATAGCATTCAAATGTTTGTATGTGGTTTGGTCAAAATTGATTTTTGGGCGCTGCTAGCTTCAAATGCCTTCGTGGACGGCCTTTGGAGGGGAGCGGCGATGGCTCCGCTGCGCCGTCGAAGTGTCCACACAAACGAATTCCGTGTTCCCGGCGTATTGTCCAATATTTCCTCATTATCACATAGATCTGGACCTTAAAAATTAACTATAAAATTAAACATCAGGCTGGGTGTTACCACAGTATATAGTCTCAATATGGCGCTACCAAAGGTAAAACTTTTCGAGATATATTATCTACGAAAAGTATTTCATCCTCCCTATTTATTTGAACACAATTCTGCAATCACTTTCATTAAAAGTCAATCATGTTATATGGGGTTTCCTAAGTTATTTTGGCGTATATACTGTAATATTATTAATAGTATTATACGGATATGAAGGATAGACGCTCTTAAAAACGAACGGGAGTCGTTTAGAAGCTTTCAGGATGTGGTTGTGGTGAAAAATGGTTTCCTGGACTGAAAAAATGTCGTGTAATTTTCGAAAACGTGAAAGAGAAGAGTTCCAAACCCAACCATTTGGAACAGGAAAGAAAAAAGTTTGGACACGGATTCTTAAATACAATTCCAAAATGTAAAATAATTGGAAAAAGAGGATGCGCGAGATCTAAAATAAAAATTTTGGAACAACTTTAAAGACAATTACAATTCAAAAATATGAAATATGATATGAAAACAAGAATGTCATGGCGGCAGCGATAAGGCACTTTTGGCCTTTAGGATGCTGATGATGATGATGATGATAATGACTGTAATATAAGTGTTCTTTGCAGTATATACGCAACTGCATTCTGAGGGACCAGTTATTAGCTTCCGAGTTTTAAGAGATGATTATTTATTAGCAACATCTACTATATTAAACGGTATGGTAACTGTGAAGATGATATAATATGGTGATGATAGGAGGTGAAAGGACAAACACAAATACAACCATACCCGAGGCGGGACTTGAAACCACGACCCTTCGGTCCGAGATTGCTACGGCACAACTGCCTTAACTATCTCGGCCATCCGGACCGGAAGAAACAGTTTATACTATGAGGAATATTGATTTTGATATTTTCTTAGCGCCAGATTCAAATGCAAAAAAATACTGTCTTAGAACCCTATAAAAGGCTTGAAAGTTCCTCTCAAAACACAAATAGATGTCAATAGTTTTCATATTTTTACTGCTGTCGTTACAAAAATAAAAATAACATTATTTTTCCATTTCCCGCTTTAAATTACCTTGCCTTCTTATATATTTTGGCAGTGACTGCAACAAATCTGTACATTTACTTTAGCATTCATTATACATTTGTGTACATTGTTGTAGCATCTAGATATATTTTGAGTTCGAAATGTTGATATATATATATATATATATATATATATATATATATATATATATATATATATATATAAACATGTTCTTAAAGCTTTCTAATCTTGTGTATATTATGCGCTAAGAAAATATGGTAGTTTTTAGCAGTTTATAAGGAACCATCGGCACAAAACCTTGTTCTCAAGTTCTCTTAGGACGCGAAATAGAAAATATGCAATATCAACTACAAATCAGAATGATTTCAAGTTTACAGATGACAAATTTAAAAATAATCTGTGATTTTTTAATATGTTAAAGCATGTTTCCTTACTTTTAATTTTCCAAAATTGCAGCAAAATTGAAGTTGTCGTTTTGGGAATGAATTTGTGAAGAAAAAACAATATTTTTGACCTTTGACCTCGTATTTCAGCATGGCCATTCTCAAATTACTAGAAATTATTTATATCCAAAGTTTATGTGCCTATACATTCGAAATTATCAAAATATTTATAATTTGTATTAATTTTACAAGTTTATACAATTTTGCATCTTAGTGTTCTGAGAAATAGGACAAAAACACCTACACTCTATTACGCGACATATAAATGAAAATACAATGAACTAAAATAAATGAGCACATTTCTATTTATTTTAACATAAAAATGAAAAAGTATAAGCGTTTTCAGGTAATTTGGAGAGGGCAGATAAAATTTCGGCAATTTTTGCTGTACCTGGTTCGTCGTTTCGTTAAGAGTTTTAAGAGAAGGATGAAGTGCTTATAGTGAAAACGTAATATATTACGTGGACATTACCGATAATACGATAAAATAAGAGCTGTCTTCATTAGATTATAAGTAGAAAAACAGATGGAGAATAAATTGAGTGAATAGGTGTTCTTTCTTGAAGTCGATAAATATTTCTTATGTTCTAGTGATTTCTTGCTGCAAATGGATTCGAAATTTTAAAGAGACTCCAAACTCGGCACGGTGTTTCCAACCATATCACGTCTGTTGATCTAACCTTGACCATAAGGGAGGAAATGATATGGTCTCCGCTCTGGGAGTCTAACAGCCAAGCGACTGAGAGCGATAGTTACATAAAGCTGATCTTAAAAATATTTATAAGTAGAATGTGCTATTTTATAGTGTCGCTTCATTGCTCTTCATTCTTATTGTCATCTAGAAGAAATTTATTTAATATTTAAGTTGAGGAAATGCTAAAGTTGAATAAATTCTCAGAAACAATTCGTTCGATACATAATTCCGTCAGTTCTCAGACATGCGTTCGTCTGTCTTAGCAGAAGAATACGTAATCATAATACCGCAAAACCGCAGAAGATTTTACTTGACGAGAAATGAAAATCCATTTCAAATAATAATGTAGAGAATCTTATAAACAATGTCTTTGCGAAAAGAATCCATTTTATCACATTTGCAATACAAAACTGCCCAAAGGTACTGCGGACGTTAATCAACTACTCGTTCACAAGATCATTCACTTCCCCATATTTTCCTTCAAATAGATATTTTATTTGGTATTATATTACTACGTTCGTTTTCTTTGCGAAACCTAATATGGCATCCTTTGTTATTAATAATTTCACTTATTCATGTCCCTTTGCATCTAAAAATTTTGTTACAACTCGATCAAACTTGTCACAGCGTTGGCCGTCCGCCTACCTATGTGCTCCGGCAATGCTAAATTTTTGAGGAAGAATAATTCAGCCAAACATCTTGGGAAATAAGTAATGTCTGAAAAATGTGTCAAAACGACAGGAAGATACTATACATTATTTACTGTTTTTATGATGCCGTATATGTGTATATTGATGATATTATGATGCCGTGTAAAACGTGTATATTTTAGGCTACATTTTCGTTTTGAAGAACAATTCAAATACTATTTTTGTAATGATGAAACAAAGTACCACGAATTTATGGTGAAAAAGTTTTTTAAAAAAAGATTTCTCAGAATTTATAAAATGTCACTTATACCGTTCTGCTTTTCACCCATTCAATTTTATTCCTAATCTCCTTCCTCCTTTTTCTTTCAGGTCATGGACGAAATTATGTCAAAACCTATAGAGAAATACTTTGCTAAACTAAATTTTTACTGCGTAATTAAGGTAAACATTATATGATATTATCAACCTGCCACATTTCTGATGGGACTGGAAGATCCAAATCTAGCCGAAAATTCTCAACAAGCGCTCGTCTCTTTAAACAGAACTATATTTTGAATATATGCTTTAATTTAACACTAGAATATACATAACCACATATAAATATTAAATTTGATCTATGGGCGTTACATTACTGTGTCCTGAGTGCATTAAATTACATTATCCTATGGGCAATACACAAAAACTCTCATTCAATATTTGCAATGTTTAAAAATACAAAATGAATAATAAAAATGAGACTTTTACTATGTTTTAACTGCACTTTGCACAGACTGCAATAGCTTAGTATCATGTTTTGTCGTGTCTGCAGCTTCGCTAACGGGAAGTCCTAGGGTTCTAATCCCGACGGTGGCGGATGTTCGACTCTACAGATCTAGATCCGATTTAGCTAGTGTTTGGACTAGAATATCAACTGACGGCTGCTTTGCTGAGTAGTTTGTCTTGATTTTTCCGATGAATACCTTGACACACGGATCACAGACGGCGCACGATCTTTCCTTAATTCACCCCCCCCCTTACCTGAATGCACACACAAACATAAGTGAAAATCTCTACAACACATGATAGAAGACCAGTCAGGGGCTTAAATCTTGTCGCAACTGGGGCGATGCTGTTGTGCGAGATTCCTTGATGGGGATCCCTTCAAGACGAAATATAGCTGGACGTTGATCTATAATTCCAGCAGGGGAGGAACACCGCCACTTCCCAAGACATAACATACACTACGCATACATTTTAGTTGACGCCCCCAAAAACACTAAATAATGAATTGATAACAATTCGCTGTATTTGATTACAAAAAATTGAAAAACATGTTCATTTTTTGAGAATGTGTCATTTACTCTGTTCCACCCAAACTATTCCGAAAACAAAATTACAGATTCACGTTTTACTTAGTGGCATATGGACATTGCCAGTAGAGTATATTTTTGAAAAAACTCTCTCAGTTGATGAGCCACTACCCTCCCGCTTTACTCGTTATGCGTATTTTGCTTTTTCCTTTTGTGAAACATAGAGTCGAAGTTGTGGTGGTATGAAGAACGGCACAGACTTTCTCGTACTATTTCGCTTTCTAATCTGTTTAGTCAGGGTGAGCTGTTCGGTTTTCCCTCACCCTCTTCCCAGCAGCTACGTATCGGCTTTAATTTTTTTCTCCACATTTCCTCATATTTTTACTCCCCTAAGACTTGAATTTAAATACAACTTTCAGAACGTCATAGAAGAGTAAAATTTGTTTTATATGCAAATTTTCAGTGAAAAATTTTGAGCCATTTCTGAAAAAACGTCGTTTGAGTTCAAAATGCGCAATTTTGAACACATTTTCACAATAATAGTTTTTAGTGTCCATCATTATGAATCATTTTATGCAGGACCTTACGTAACCTCCCTGCCTTCTGCGAGTGAACCGTTATATTTGGCTGCTCTAGGAAGATTATGGGACGTCAGATTTTCGGCGTCAAATTCTTAGCTTGTCCGGGCAATTCATAACTCTATCGAAGTCTTGTTTTGAGGATCTACATCAATGTTGTTTTGATGAAAACAGAAAAGAGAATATTACATACGGTCTTGGCGTCGACACCCTTGGATTAGTTACGCAATTTTTCGCTAGATACCATTATTGTAAAAAATGTTTCATTTTATTTTAAATTCTTTAAATTATTTTATTTTCATTTACTCATTTAATGATTTTATTCTGATCATCACAAACTTATTATAACCTTCAAATCATATCTTGTACAAAGAGGATATTTTCATGCAACAATAGTCTTTACAATAATTATTGTATTCCAATTATTTCGAATCGAGTCTTATCCCGCCATTACTCAGGCGGTAGAAAAAAAATTAACTTCTGGTTTATTTCAGTACTTGGCACAGACATTTTAACACACGGAATAAAGATCCGGTGTTGCCTTGAAGATGAAGATTCATCCTTTAAATGAAATTTTTGTCCATAATTAGGTCTTTCATTTTTTTGAAAATTTTGGTACTTTTCGTGCAACATTGCGTGCAATATATGCGATGTTCAAAAATACGAAAAGAAACGATTTTCTTAAGAACTGCTCCAATTTATTTCTTTAAATACTTTGTACGGATAGAACGAAATGAAAACTTCGTCATTTTGCTCTATTGTTTTGTTTTTGCAAAAATTACAAAATGTATTTTTTTACTAGCCTCTCACTCACTCACACCTCGTTAATATTTACATTAGCGGCAATTTGTTCTCATTATTACATTTACGAATATATGTATTTAAATTATGTCTAAGTTTCTTGTTAACTAATAGTTTTCTGTGTGACAAGCTCCAAATTCCGCATTTTCAGAAACGCTCAAACTCTCTTTTGTCAGAAACACTTAAAAGCCATTTCTTTTAAAACGGCTCTCACACTTTCAACAAAACAGCCCTAATAGGACGAGGTTTTACTCGTCCTTAATATTCTTAAAGTAATACTTCAGTTCCTCAACTAGAAAACCAAAACTTTGAAAAAAAATCGAAAAAATGTACATACTTTAACGGTGATAGATGGCAGCTGTTAAGAAGATGAGGCAAGAATGTAAAGATTGCCAGACCAAAGGAAATAGAAAACTCCAGAAAGTCTTTGCAATTCTGTAACACTACTAGTTTTCATTTATTTCTTGTTCGGCCTCGTGGCCTTTCAAGGTTCACTATATAATGTGAATCTTTTCTGGATTAAGTATATAATGTGAATTTATTAAAAGCAAATTTACTATTAAATGGAATATCATTAATAAATCGTCGCTAATGTAAATTATAAAATGAAAGAGAAGTAAAAAATATCATATCGTATTTTTAAAAACAAACAAACAAAAGAATAGAGAAAATGACGTTTATGCCATCTTATAGAGTACATTATGTCCCTATTAAATATTTAAAGAAAAAATTTGAAGCCGTGATTGAGAATTTTTTTTTGTTATTTTTTAATTGCACATATTGCACACACATAAACAACTGAAAGTTTTTAAAAAATTACATGACTTTGAAAGAACTAAATATGGATCATAAATTTCATGAGGAAAAATCTCTATCTTCAATTTTGTAGTTGTGGAAAGACGCCTAAAAAAATTGCTCCCTTGCAATTTTCGAAAATTCAGAGTAAACAGTGAAACTCGGACCTGTGCCATCTCTATGAGTGTTTTTCACTCTATTCTTACAAACAATTTAAAGAGAAGCATATAAAGTCTCGTGACTTTCGCCACCCAGCGAGAATGATGGTAAAGCAGTCGGAAGCCGGCTCTCTAAATAAACGTTGACGTTGACAGAGATAATTTCCATTATAAGTGGTCTGCTAACATATGCGTCTTTTAGTAATGCAAATGTTTCTCACACTTTCTTTCTCTTATTCTATTGTATTGTCGCATCATTGCTTGAACACTAATAGAATGTGCCACATTGCTGCTTTAGTGTGCAGAATCTGCGGGTGAGCATCTAGATCACTAATTTCAAAGTGCACAAATTGGCGGAAAACTAAGCACCTTTGGCCAAGTGAGAGGTGTGAATGGTTTCATTAGATTCCCAGGAACACTGGAAAAATTAAAAAAAAAAAAAAAAAAAAAAGAAGAAGAAGAAATAGTTTCAATTTTCACTGAACAATCGAAACATTTAATTATTTATCCGCGATTTCTATTCTTGATGTTACGACTTCATTTTCATACTCTGAGCGTTAGAAGTGACACAGCTTACGTCTTACGACGAGGAAGAATGAAAGGAGCTTCAGTTTTCATGCAAGCCGTTCCAGCATAGCTATTTTTTCTACGCCAAGACCTCGTTTCCCACCCACTTTACGGCAACATGCTGCGAGCCACTAGCAGTAAATGAGCGGCAGCCCATTGGACGTCCGTCATCTGCGCCTTTTGTGGGCGACGCCTCGCAAAGGCCGCAGCGCGGAGGTCGGCGCGGCCACGCACATTTCATTACGCGGCGGCGGCGGCTACAGCGGAGCGCCAATTTCCTGAGCGCGCGTCCACCTGCGCCGGCGTCGGCGACGGCGCCGCGGCACCCGCGCGCGCCGTGACCGGCATGCCGGCCGCGTCGCCACGCAATTAGCCTCGTTACCGCGCCCTGGCTCCGGTCCGCCCCCGCCCCCGCGCCCACCCCCGCGGCCGCCGGCCCGCCTATGCTGCCCGGCAACGTAATTTGCCACGCCGCTCCCCTCCGCTCCCCGTGCGTCCCCGCCGCCGCCGACCCACCGGCCCCGCACTGTTCCTTCGCAATGAATTCGGGGCCCCCCATCCCCCGCCAGCCCTGTAGCCTCCCACCGCACTTGACACGCCATCGCCGATACCACTTTGCATCCGGCGTCGCGCTGCCGTCCCCGCCCCGGCGATTCACTGCGTTGAATTCGCTCCCCGCATCGTCCTCCGCCCTCTCGCAACCCTCCGCCTTCCGCCGGGCCTCTCCGCAATGTATTTGCCGGCGCGGACCGTCCCGTTCCGCGCCCCGCCCGCCCCGCCGCCGCCTACGTGCCCGCGCCGGCCCCGCTGTGATGCGTGCTGGCGCTGTGGAGGGGGAACGGGCTTCAGGCTGCCCCGAGCGCGCGCATCGTACGGGTGGCCACGTCGCCGCCGCCCTAAATAAACTTTCAAATTTTTACTCTTTCACACCTAACCAATTAGCGCCGCCACCCCCGCTAAGAATCCTTTTCCCGCGCCCCGCTGCGCGCCCTTTGTCGCCCGCTGCGCAGGGCCGCGCCCCGGCCGGTTGGGGGGGGGCAGGGCAACGAGCTGGGGCGGGGAGCCGCGCAGAGGGAAGCGCCTTCCCGCCGAATAGCACTGCCTGCCGCACGGGGAACGTGGGCGATCGGGCGGTACGTGCTATGCAAGGTGATGGATTGGAAATCTTCTCCCTTATAAATATCGTGGCCTACTGAAGAATACTTTTTAAGTCTTTACAAACTACGCTTACCAAAGTAATCTCCTTTACACATTATTCAGTAAGAAAACATGGTCTCGGGGTACCATTTATAAGAAGATATCAACACAAAACGATGGCGATGTTGTAACGGTTTAGAGTATTGGACCGTTGAACCCAAGTTTGCGGGTTCAAACCAGATCGAAGCGTGGATTTTTAAGGGTGAACAAATCCTTCGTATGCCTTCTTATAGAGAGGAAGTAAATCCGGCTGTCCCATGTTAGTAGATTTACGGCATGTAAAAGATCCTCAAGCCTATATCAAGCCTCTGAGCCAAATTCGTGGTCAGACGGAAGACCGGGCCTGATAGTCAGTCTCGCCACGTAAAATAAGGCATCAATTCATTTCAATTCAAAACCTCGTAAATATGGTACTGTTTGATAGAAAGTGCACCCCTTCACTCATATTTAACCAGAAAAAACAAGAATTTTATGGATTATTATGGCAATTATTTTTTTCAAAATTATTGGCAAAGAAAAAAAATTTACCAGTGAGAGCAAAAGTGATGTAAATGAAATTTTGGTAATGAAATTACGTTAGATGCACTGATAGGTGGTTTTGACATTGTTCCATCACAGGGAAAAATAGTTTGTCAAACTTCAATATTTCAACGCTAGAGACCAACAAGATGTAGAAGTCACCAACAAATTGCTCATACTGCTGCATGCAATTGTGGTGTAAGTCACAGGTGGGAGGAGGATCGGGAAAAATGGCTCAGAACATCAACTGAAGTCACTGCTGTCCGTCTAACCGGGGGTTCTAAGCTCGAGTCCCGACAGTGGCAGGGTTTTCGACTAGCTTGCCAGCTAGATCGAATTCAGTCGCTGTTTGGAGAAGAATCCTAGAGGCCGGCTGCTCTGCTCGGTAGTTTTCCGGGGTTTCTCCGATAAACACCGGGCGAATGTCATGTCGGAGCAGGATCCCGCCAAACGGGCCACACACCGCGCGTGATCTTTCCTTCCTCGTTCTTGGCGCTTTTCCCGAATGGGGAGATGTCCCGCTGCTGGGAGATACCTGGTTGAGGAAAACGACGGTGGTTCGGCACTGGATCTTGCAATACAGTGAGGGAAAGATCACCGCCTCCTCCCGACCAAAACATGCACTACATTTACGGGAATAATGTCTTTTTTCTTTTTTTTTTTCTTTTTTTTTAGCTGACCTGCAATCAACAGTTGGAAGGAAACAATAGCTTCCAGGGACTGCCAAGAAATAGCTTCTTGTTTTTGCACCCATTACCGAAGAAGCATCTTGGAAAGACTTGTCATTTCATTTAGTGATATGCGCACAGGTCAAAATCGCTACTTCAAAATTGCTCTCACTTGGTTGCAAATCGTGACGAAACCAATAACTGAATGTGTGAAAACCAGAACGGTATAAGTGACATGTTATAAATTATGAGAAAACTTTTCATTGAAGTCAATATCACTATTAAGTCGTATTGATTTCTTTCGTCATTAAAACCACAGTATTTCAATTGTTCATTAAAACCAAGAAACTACATTCCCACTGACATATAGCTTAAAATAAACAGGTTTTTCTCAGAATTAATAAAATGTCACTTATACCGTTCTGCTTTTCATCCATTCAATGTAAACATTATATTGACCACAAATTTCATGTATTATGGCACTCATTTATGAAAAATGACTCCGAGTTTGGAAACACGTTACAAGCTGACAAAAATAAACTTAATTATGTTCGCTCTGACTGGCATAATACTATCCGTTCAGCTCGAAAGAAGAACAGTACGTGAAATGGCAATGCAATTTTTATGTCTACTTTGTTGCTTATATAAGCAATTGTGAGAAAGATTAATAATGCAGCGGTCAATGTAAATTGGCTGCAAATACAGTGGATGCGGTTCCCTATAGAAGAACTTAATTGTAGCAAAAACACATGATTGAACTTCTGCAATTCAGACCTCCAGAGCATCACAATTATTTCAACTCACTGAAAACATTCCTAGTTAAAGAACACATGGAAGTATTATAACTAGTTCAAAGTGAGGTGGAAGCTTCTGTCTCAACTAATTTGCAAGCAAAGTAAACACTGCTAACTTATCCTTCACCAAAATGCTTATTCTTAGTGTCTTAATGTAAAACATGTAATGACTTTAATTTTATTTTTTGCAATATTAACTAATTAAACTTTCTATAAAATATCAAAACACTGTGCACGATATATAAATAATATATAGTATAAATACATGTGTGTACATTTTTTTATGTTTTGCATTAATTTCTCCCATTTTCCCTTATTTTTTATCACATTACTATCACAGTTGAAAATTATGCATGCCAATTATTGAAATATAAGTTTTACTTTGGAAAAGCGGCGCGTGCAAAAGTCGGGATTCACTTCGCGCCCGAGTCGCGTATATAATTTTGTAACACAGCGTGAGGGAAACGCAATGCGTGAAGTAAAGGAATATAACTTAAATATCAAATAACTAGAAATATCTCACTTGAATAAAAGTAAATGGATTCCATTCGGTATCGTTATGCTATTGTTTTTTTGAATAATAAACAAAGACGTCATCATGACGAAAGAATATTGCGAAGAGTTACAGAAGTTCCGCACACGCATCGCGACGTTTTGAAAAAGTTCGCTTTTTCTGCACACGGAAAATAAACACGAGAAAACGCATTTCACGCAGGGCGTGTTAAAAACATTTATTACTCTCTTTATTTATCTTAATATTTCCATTACTCCTTTTCTTATATTTGTTTCAATAATCTCTAATACAACACCATTAATTTTAATTGGGCTCTTGTTACTTGACTGATATTTCAGTTTGAAAACTTTAATGCAAAGTGCTGAAAGTTCCCTCCAGCGGGGTAATTTCGTCCCACTATTGGGGTACACACGGTATCTATTAAATTTCATATTTTGAACAAGGTAGTTGAAGGACGCGCACGCTTTCTTCATCCCTTCTATTGTCACTCAGTTGACTTCGGAATAAAAGTTATCAACGAATTATTGGATAAAAGGAAGTATTTCCTCCCGGGTAATAACTATTTGCATTGGCAAACGAGCCACTTATTTAATTTGGTTTAATAGGGTTACCACACATTCACTTCTTAAAATAACTTCTTCTACAACTGAAGATTGTGCCCTGGCTAGCGCTGCTGATAATGTAAATTAACGTATGTTTACGTAACGTATGTATTTTAATGAAATTAAAATGAACGTATCTAAAAAATTTCGTAGCTGAACAACAAAACAACAAATTGAAAATAAATCTTACGGAAAGCTAAAGATTTCCGTAAAATCATAAAATACTCAATCAACACAAATAGAAGAATCCACTCCTATTTAGACCCTGCAAACAAAAACGTTTCGGTAGTACTCAAAAATGTCCACCTCTCCATACCTGACAGTGAAATCATGCAAGATTTAAAACAAAAACACCCATCCATCTTTAAAATCACACGTCTTCAGAAGGACAGCCATCTAATTCCTGTAATATCAGCCGAGTTCAACGGCAATTCGGGACGGCAACCGAGTTCAACGGCATCCACTGGAAACAATACTGAGCATTAATCAAATCTGCAACCTCAAAGTCACCACCGGAAAAAGATAAAGACCACAAGGTCCACTACAGTGCTATATATGATTGGACTCAGGACACTAGAAACAATTGCAATCACAAAATTTACTGTGCAATATGTCTGGTAATCACTGTACTGTAACTTGACCTGAAATTGAAGCAAACCTCATCTGTATTCTTTGCAAAGGCATTCACAGTGCAGATGTAAGAAATGAGAAATGTTTATACTATAAGGAAATTGTTGAAAAGAAAATCACCCCACCCAATAACACAAGAAATCCATACCAAAGAACATCACCATCATCCCTTAGCAACCAACAAGAACAATTTCCAGCCAATCCCAATCTTCTCTAGGAACAACTACCCTGTAAACCAATCAAGATTCGTTAACAATATGAGATCACAGAGAAACCGTACTCAACATGACTAACAAGATAATAAAAATAATTCCCTTTTAAAAACAATAATTAATTCTATATCGTCCTGTATTAATAACTTCATAAACTCCCTCATACCATAAATAAACAATACAATTCAGAATACAGTAACAGCATTTTTTAATAACAATAATGTCAATACAAGCCCATTGAAAGATATCACTAACAAATTAAAATACCAATGGGATCACATAAAAAAATAGAAATTACTCAATATTTACACACATATAACATAGAAAATGCGTGCATAACAGAGACGCATCTAAACAATAGTATTAAATTTCACATTCCAGAATACAAAATTTATAGAAATGACAGGACTGAACATAAAGGAGGTGGTGTGCTTATAGCAGTAAGGGATAATATAATTCATCATGAAATTAATATACCAAACATCACAGGAATTGAAAAGGTAGTAATAACCCTAAAAATGAACAATGAATGATAGAATATAATAACTGCCTATAAACCTCCATCAATAAAAATACAACCCCAAAATATTCTTATTCTATTCACCTCAAACAAAAAAAACATGAATGGTGATCTAAACACACAACCTGGGGTTGTCGCACTTGCAACCAAGCAGGGAAACTATCACAAATTATAAACAATACCACTATTAATATACTATCGCCTCCTGAACCAACATACTATCCAAGAGACGTAGCTAATCAACCAGACATACTTGACATCGGACTGACTGACGGCAATATCAATTTTTACTCAACTCCGTATCACGAACTCGACTTTAACCATCTTCCGGTAAATATACTTACTCGCCAAATCCCACCCCCGCGATCTCCAATCCCCAAAATAAACACACTTAAATTAAAATGAATTAAATTCCAAAATACAACCAGCAATTTAATACCAAAAATTAAAATTTTAAATAATTCTATAGAAATAGACATAATATTACTAAACACCATAATACATATAGCAATAACAGAAACGCAGTCCACAAATACACAAAGTCATAAAAAATTAATTATTCTGCTCTACATGCAGAAATCAAAAACATAATACGCGTCAAAAACAGGACCAGAAGAATATGGAACCAAACCAAAAACACACAGATAAAAGCAGAACTAAATATATTAACTAATATAGTTAAGAAACCAATAAAAAATCATATAAATCTCAATTTCCAGAACAAGATACAATCTTTAACAGCACAAAACAACTCTACATGGAAATTCGCCAAACAAATACTAAAAAAGAAAACAATAATTCCACCCATCAACTCACCAAAAAGCAAATTATTCACCCCCACCGACAAGGCAGAGGAAATAGCCAATTACTTTGAGTCGACTTTCACACTCAACC
>BOPP01000120.1:208253-246990 GCA_017312745.1 Gryllus bimaculatus | reverse complement strand
TAAATACAATTGTTTTCATAGTGAGTTCTTTCAAGGATCATGTACATATTTTGAAAATTTTGTAGTTTTCGTGCAATATTGGGTGGCAATGTTTGCAATTTCTCAAAAATTACGAAAAATATTTTTTCTCAAAAATGGCCTCTAATTTTTTTCTTTTAATAGATAGTTCTAAATGACTCGCTCATATAAACCCGGTCGAACATTACCGCCATATTGCTCTTTCTTTTTGTTTTTTTCAAAAAAATATAAAAAGTAATATTTTTGACTTGCTTCTCATGTTATATTTATATTTTAGCGAAGTTTGTTTACAATATTGTATTTATGAGTACATTGTTCTTTAAATGATGTAATGTTCTTGAAATAATGACACCAAATAATGTCATATAGTTTCTCTGAAAACTCAAACCGTTTTCTGTGAAAAGAGCCCAAAAACCACATTTGAGAAGCGATCAAACGCCATTTTCTCAAAAACGGCTCCAATTTTTTTATTTCAAGCATTTCAAACAAATAGGGTATATCACTGCTTTAATGGTCTTAAAGTTAAATCTTTAGTATTTTTTGTGTGGTTTTCAACATTACACAAAATGTAAATTTTTTGAAAGATCTGTCCTCCGTTGCATATGCACATTTCCAGCAATTTGTAAAACACTTAATGTACTTGTGAGTTAAGGTTCTTCAAATTACTTATTTGAATTTTCTGTGAAAAAGAGCTACAAATTTCGAACTTACAGTTGCGAAATTAACTTCTACAAAGTGCAATTAGCACTATCCATCAAAAAGTTTGAGCAAATTGAAGCCATTTTTGAAAAAATAGCGTTTGAGCATTTCTGACAATGCGGAATTTTGAGCTATTTTCCCATAGAAAACGTTGAGGTTTCGAAAAAATTTTATTACATTGTTAAAAGCACCCGTACTCATAAATATAATAATGTGAAACAAATTGGCCAGCTATATAATATTACGACATGAAAGGGAAAGTCAAAAATTTACATTTTTGTAATTTTTGAAAAACAAAAGAATAGAGCAATATCGTGTTATGTCATCTTTAACAGAGTACATTTAGCACTATCCCTACATAAGTTTAAAGAAAATATTTGGAAGGCCGTTGGTGAGAAAATTTGGAAAATTGTTCAATATTTTTAATCCAATGCTTCATGTAAATTACCCCCAAATTTTAAGATTTTTTTAAACTCAAAGATTCGACTCGAGCCATATGACCCGGGCTTCTTCAAATTAAAAAAAATCTTACGTTATGGTTAGACGCTAGTAGTCTTCACAGACCCAAACGACGTTTTGAAAGAAAAAGAAAGAAAAGAAAAAGAAAGAAAGGAAAGAAAAAACTACTTTTTTCGGTATAGGGTACCCCCAAAAACGTTTCTTCCTTCTTCTTTGTATTCTCATCTCTTTACTTACATTAACATGTAATACATTACCACATGTCGAGAGTTTTTAGAGCTTGTCCCGGGCTGGGGCGGGCTCCGTTGGTGGGAGACACCGTAGTTGAGAAACTCGCAATGCCGAATCGGTTAGGACGGGCGCGGGGATCTCACCATGAAGCTCGCCGCTACTTCATGGGCGATAAACATGCATAACACTTACGCGGACTAATGACTTCTGTAGTTGACGCAGGCCGGATCACTAATTCAATCGAAAGGGGCTTCGCCCTTCAGAGAGATGTACCATTGTTCTTTCTCCTCTAAGGGTACAGCTCAAAATGTTTGCTTCGTTATCAGTGGCGGCCTCGTCAAGGGGAATAAATGAAGAAGCCTCGTCTCCTACGTACAGTGTCAATTAGACCAAATTATGATAAAAGGGCTTATAAATGAACAACTACTGTTTTTTTAAAATGTCTATCATTTTCCTTTTTAACCAACTTTGGTAGAAAATCGTTTTACATTCGTCGTTTTTTTTTTTATTGTTTGTTCAGACCCGCTTCTGAAACTATTCACTGATTTTAAACGATATTTCTTGCGCTTTAAAATGGTAATCTGTGGTAATTTTATAACTATCGGATTAACACGAACAACAATTGTTAACGGAGAAGCTTATTTTTTGCCGCTGTTTAAAAATCCCGAGTAACCTTTTAGTCATTTGCATTGTGCCCTGTATCAGATGTGAAAGTCAGAACTGGCAGTATCAGTTGTACCATTTTTTGGTGAAAAATCAAAAATTAAAATATATAAATAATAAATATAATGACTTTCATATATAAAAATCAACATTTTTATGCAGTTAATTTCTACAACAAAATTGTTTTCCGTTAATAGATCGGTTAGTGACTTTCAATAACAAATGTGTTGTTAAATCTACTTTCAAAAGACGATTAAGTTGTTTGTCAATTAGAACCATTTTTTTATTGCTTAACATCAGGCGTGACTCCACAAAACAATTTTTGTGGAGTTTGCGAGAGGAACTTCTACAGAACTAGAAATCTAAATAAAGAAGAAGCCCTTTTTGGAAAATTTTAATTATAAAGGTTTATTTTTCAAATTCGCAAGACCTCAAACGGAGGTAGATGGATCGTATTCGAGAGAGTAACCATTTTGAAAAAATGGAAAGTCGCTGTTTTGGTGCTAGTTTTTACATGATTGAAGTATTTGGTACCAGTTCATATGTATTAGATCTTTGGCCTCATTACACTGAGGAACAATGAAATTTTCCGCATCTGAAAAAACACTGCAATCAATCTATTTTCCGATGCTCTGATTTTAGGGAAAGGAACTTCATTTAAATCCGTCACGTTTTCTAGAAACACGCGGGACCAGAATTACGCTGGTTTTCCTCATGCTCTAATCGGCGCTTTGGTAGCAACTGCGATGTCAAAAGCACAACCAGCACCACCACTGTACAAATAAACATGAGTGTCATTACTTTTTGTTAATATTTCCCTTTTAAGGGTTTCGAGAGGGCGTGGGAATGGTTGGGGCGAATATGCCCCACGACTGTAGACTGTTCTTTGCCACAGTAATTACTTCCGGTTTCGTGGTGTTGATTGATAGTTGATTCAGGGCACATGGAAACTACTAAGGTCGTGTCTGTAAGTGTAGCATGCTTTGCTCGGGAAGTGGCGGTGGTCTTCCCCCCAACAGTATTGGTGAGATCGACGCCTACGTACCGTCGGCTAGCGGATTTCCCCAACCAAAATAATGTCCACCAGCGGGGCACCGTCCCAGCCGGGAACAAGCTTAAGCTCCCGACCGTCTCCGGGTATGTGGTAGTGTAGTGCATGTTAGAGTAGGTGTGATGTTAAAGGATGAGGATAGGACAAGGAAGGCAACGATCGCGCGGCGGTATGTGGCCCGTTTGTTAGGTACTGCTCCGGCATTCGCGTGGGGTATTGTTCAGAGGAAACCACGGAAAACTGTGGATTCAGAACAAACTTTTGGTCGCATAGAATTCTCCTCTAGACAAACGATCTGGAATTTCTACCTAGCTAGTTGTCTAACATACTGTTCTGTGGGGACTCGAACCAAGGACCTCCCGGTCAAAGAGAGACTGCAGTACATCAGTTGATGCCCTGAATCCATCTCCCCCGCTCCGAGTGATGCTCACATGAACATAAAAATAATTTATTTCTCTGTTTAATGTAAGTGTGGTTGATATTAAAGACGACAGAACAGATAAAATGAATAATCAAGTCCATTTCAGATTACATCAATGATTTTATACAAATGGATATGCATCGTCTATGTATGTTCACGTAGATATAAAGATTATATGATACAACGGGATTCTCAGCGTTTTGGGGGATTTCTAATAATAGAATTAAATATATACTTTCATAAAAATTATAGAATTAAGTAAAATCCTCGTCCAATAAGGAAAATTTTCGTTTGGAAAAAAATTGAAGCTGTTTATCTAGAAAAACGGCGTTAAGGGCGTTACTGTAAAGGCGAATTTTTGGAGTTCTTTTCCACAGAAAACTTTGTTGAAATTTAGATGTTTGAAACAAGTGTGAAATAGCAATATCTGATTAGAAATGTATAGAAGAAAATTGTAGCTGTTTTTCGAGAAAGTGGCATTTAAACGTGTTTTCTGAAAACGGAATTTTGAGTTCATTTTGACTGAAAACTTTTCAGTTTTCGAGTTAACATCCTTTTTGAGACGACGAAGAATGTGAACAAATCACCGCCCAATTAAAATATTAACAACGTTGAGAGGACAAGTAAAACATTGTTTTTGTTGCCATTTTGGTTAAGAAAAAATAGAACAATTTAAAGTATTTATGACATTTCATAGACTACATTTAGCACTATCCCTACCCTACTTTTATAAGAAAAGTACGCGCGTCGAAATCCTTCGGATGCCCAAGCTTCCATTCTTATTCCGTGTGCCAAGGTGCTCGATAAACCATCCTCACCTGTTTAAAAAAAACTTTTCTTTAAAGGAAATAGACCGTAAAGGTAACATCATTCAGCTTATAGCAGCAATAACTTGTAGCCCCTAAACACGCTGTATCTTCTGATGTCTCATATTTTGCTCAAGATTCATCTCAATATATTATCTGCTCTCAGGCCACAGCCATCTCTATTGTGGAGAATTTGATCTTCAAACTTGCTTTTCTTTGTTTCCCTGAGTTTTTGCGGCAAATAATAGTTCAAAAGTAAATGAAACTGTTGTTACTGTGCCCAGCAAATAATTCTTGGTGTACTGAAAAAAATTTTATTCCCAACCAATCTACTAGGTTCTTTCCTTTTGACGTAATTAAATTACTCATATTTTGATAATTAGTTTTAGTTCAGGGAAATTGCCAGAGCATAATAATAAAAAGTATAGCTGGAGAAAAATAACGACATCCCTTAAGATACTAGATTTATTTTACACAAAAATCACATAAATGGCCTATCAAAGCCATACACCTGACTACCATTAGTAGACATAAATCAAGCTAAGAAATGGGTTTTTTTTCTAGTTTACACATACAGTTCTCTCAATGCTTACCAGTTTCAATTAAAATATTTGAGTAAGTAGAGCGTGATCAGGTGTGGAAGGTTTTAAAGAAGTCTGTTTATGTAATTCAACTGAAAATGGAACAATTAATGGGACTTGTAATGAAAGTGGGCACATAAGATTTACCCCCTCAAAGGGGGGCCCTTCCCTCCCCCCACAGTTTTTCTCCCCCATTTTTTTTTTCAACCCCTTTACAACCACCCCCATTTTAAAAACACAAACCAATTTTCCAAAAAATTTTTTTTTTTTAAAAATTTTTTTTTTTGTTTTTTCGGGGGGGGGGAAAAAAACTTGCCATTTCAATTTCAATAAAAAATGTTTTGTCAATTACTGTGATATTAAGATATCTGTTTTAATCATGCTTAACATTTTTGGAATTAAGCACAAAGGGGTAAAAAAATATAAAATCTAGCCATTTTCAGAACATATCGATCAGAAATAGTTGTCACTCATAGTAACAATATAACCATACATGAAAAAACTCTTGTGTCGTTCACATTTAAACCCTAGTATTGGGGTCTTCTTCAGTACAATGGTAAAATACAATAAAACTACTACGTAACAATATATGTAAAAAGTGGAAGTGGTTATTTTTGGATTTGTGTGTTTGTGTTTGGACATACTCAACAATCCCTTGTTCCCCAACATAACACTCTTTGGTGTTTACATATTAATTATTTGTAATCCCTTCAAAATCATATCATGTAAGTGCTTTTGGCTAATAACGGGGTTTTTGAAACGACTTTTTATAGTATGTATACATTCCTTGTACCTACTCTTAACTCTACACCAGATAGTTTCACTATATCTTTTGTTGTGCTACCAAATTGTGTGATTTCATATCTTATGGAGCAAATGTCACATTTTTAAATTACTACATTCTTTATTTGGTTGTACTGTTGACCCTACTGTCATGCCCATTACATATTAAGTTACATTTGTTTAATTGGATGGCACTCATATCATTAGTTTATGTGTATATCATCAATCTCTCCTGATGATTCTTTAGCTTGACTATAGCTTCAACTTTTGTATGTCACATTGTATGTGAACTTTGTTTGCTGCCTTACTTGAGGTAAGCCAACTCTTTTTATAAAAAAAAAAATAATACTTTCCATTACTTTAATATACATTGTTACATAGTAGTTTTATAATATTTTAAAATTGTACTGGACGACCCAATACTAGGTCGAAACTGTGAACGACAGAGTTTTATCATCAATAATAAAATGTAATAGGTATGTCTGTATTATTGCCTTTATTCTCTTTCACCCATTACACACAAAAATCTATTTATATTATGAACTTAGCTTGTATTCAAATGAGAAGTTAAAAACAGAGCTGATTAAAATAAAGTATCCATACTACTAGACATGATAAAAGGGGGGAATATTATTTTGGGCTCTTCTCTTCCAATAACAGTTAAAAAATCAGACGCTTGTAATGCAAGAGTTTTCAATATTGCTGATTACAATTTGTAGCAAATTGCACAAGAAATTTGGATTCATTGTTTGTTCCTTACAATAGGCAAATTCATGCACTTCTTCATACATGTAAAGATTAAACAAATTTATTAATCAGAGTATCTTAAAAAATTTAATTTCTTATTATTGGAGCGAAAAATAGAGAAGGATTCAACATTTAATTTATTGGCACTTTTTACCATAGTCAAGCAAGGAACAACTTTACATTAAGCATTTTGGCAGCAAATGTGGTTTCAAGGATGGAGTTCCATTAATTTCTTCAAATATATCAAAAGTTCCCCATGCACCTTTCAAATTGCACAGAAACTTCTGAAGCAAGATAAACATCTCCCCTTCTAGAAGTTGTAAAGGTTTATCTTATCACCACTATGAGAAGGATTCTGCGGCCTGTTGAAGACTCAAAATTAGTGTGTGAGACATATTAATGTAAAATCTCTGTGGGAAGATAAAAAAATTCAGAATTCTCGTTATTTCTTAAAAGAAACTAACACGTGCAATGGGGTACATTGTATCAATAGATAAGTAAGAAAGTTAGATTTGAGTAATTGAAATATTGATTGACACATCTTTCTACAATTCACAAAGTATTCTTCCATGTACACTTTTCTTTTCATAGAAGTTGTCAACCACATTATTAAAACAAAAATGTAGTCTTATTTCCTTTTCCAAAATACTATAAATATATCTTTAATGATCAAAAGACAAGAAATAACATTGATCTTCATAGAGTTACAACAGTTTTTATCAACAAAATTAATTCATGTACAAAAAAAAATTGTCAAGAAAAAACACATGATACAAATTGAGATTGACAGAATCAGTCAATACATCTAAGCTGGTTGGTAATACCAAACAAAATATATCTTTTATTCTCAAAAGTTTGACACCTTTCTAAGACATATTTAGAGCTTGGAAAAATAAATATTATACAAAAGGAAAGACAATGAAGCACCACACATGATTACATTTACACTTATCACTTTCTTGACAAGAACTTTTTCTTTTTGTAATTTCCAGTTTTGCCTCTGCCGTTTTCTTCTCTATCTCCTCAGGTGTGCATCTCAGAGGTTGTGATTGATGTCACATTGGCTGGAACCAATTTAAAATTAAAATTTTTTTAAAATGACATGAAGTCAATATATTTTCATTATGCAAGGAAAGGATTACCATTCACTAAATGAAGCCACAAATCATCATCATTTTTTTAAGGACATGTGGAAAAGTTGTGTTGTTGTGGGGTGCCAGTAGCATTAAATAAATAATAAAAATATTTTAGTACTGAATAGTTATAGTTTATACATTACCTTAAAAAATACAAGATATTTGCATATGATAATTATTTTAAAAATATATTAAAAAAACTGAATGTAATTCAGAATAATGAAATTATAATTTTAAAAGAATTCCAACAAAAAAATTTTTAATTGGGATCGCCTGGAGGTGGGACCGCCCAGTGCCTTCCCCAACGTACGCTGTCTGGGCAGATAAATTTTATCAGTGTTTCATTTACTATGGTTGTAATTAAAGAATGTAGGAAAGTTGATAGAATATTAAACAGGAAGAAATTACAAATTACATGTTCCATGCCTCTTCAATTGTTTCTGAATGCTTTTTGAAAACAATAAATCAAGGTGTAGGAGAGAGAGAGACTTCTTCTGGGTTGGGAGCAGTCGCGGGGAGAGCGAGTGCGCCTCGAAGCACTTTATTAAAATTTGTTTAGTTGAAATTCACTGGTGATAGGACTTACTTGTTCACTGGTATTCGCTGCCAGGATTCGCAGTTAACTGAAATTTTTATTCGAACAGGAATCGCATACGCAGAGGGAGACATTGTTGTGTGCTCCGCACCTGCGACGCAGGGCGAAAGATCGCCAGTTATCTACAAAGTTTGCCGAAGAAAGCCTCCAGACGGATCCACTGCTGACGTCACGCGTACTATTCGCAGGACGCCGCTGACGCCGCTGCCTCCCTTTGCTGTTTGAGGAGGGCGGCGACCGATTGCATTCCAGCGAAGGTTCGCCTACAAAGCTCCGCCGTGCTCTCCCCAGGCCCCCCTCGAGCACATCTGCCCACGAAGGGCTCTCAGGCATTGTAAACTGGGGGGCAATTAAACCTTTTGCAGTATTGTCAAAGCGGTGCCCGCGCCACGGCACAAGAAAGGTCCTCATGGGGAACAACTCTGAAATCTAACTATAAAATAATTTTCGTACTCTCTCTAGTTGTAAGCTTTCCTTTTAATGTTATCTTTATTTTTTCTTTTTATTCAATCTTTTCTTTTCTTTTATTTTTTAAGTAACTGCCCCTGGTAAAGCTCTGTCCAGGAATAACGTTTGTCTTTTTACCAGTAATCAAATTGTTTATTTTGAATGCCCATGCATGCTTTAACTTACAATGCCTTCCATCACCGAATCTTAAGATAAGGAAATTGTTACAATTGGGTAGTTTTTACACGAGTAAAGTGAATAGGACCGACTGAGCTAGAACCGGGCCGCTAACCGCGCGTTTTCCTGCGCCGGGAGGTGTTACAATATTAATTTTAAAGTTTACCACTATTTCATTAGAATATTCCAAATTCAATTCAACTACATGCAGTTGCAAAAAGGCCAAGGCTCGTGTTCCCATTTAAACAGTAGAGAAAAATTTTTTTGAAAAATGATTCAAGCTGCTTCGCGCTGGAAGACCAAACG
Organism: Gryllus bimaculatus; assembly: GCA_017312745.1. Classification (NCBI taxonomy): domain Eukaryota; kingdom Metazoa; phylum Arthropoda; class Insecta; order Orthoptera; family Gryllidae; genus Gryllus; species Gryllus bimaculatus. The sequence continues at coordinate 237,870 of BOPP01000120.1, read as the reverse complement.
TCATCTTCCGGTAGGCATATAGTCAACGCCGTATGAGTCCCGTTCGAAAATATAATTATAGTTAAATAGTAATAAAAGTTAATAACCATTTGTTTTATCCATTAAATATCTTCACCACTCTTGTGCGTTACAGCAGGTGGATTACACACTAAGAAAGCACAGAAAAAGAAGTTAAATTTTAAAAAATGCAAATTAATAAATTTACTACAACCTAAAATGACGAAGCGTAAACAAAATTAAAGTTAACTTCGACGTGATTAAAACTCAAAAACAAAACAACTTATCGCAGGCGAACAAACAGGTAAAAAGTCTGCAAAACTATGTCTAAAACTATCCAAAGAATTCCCACGGAAAGATCAGGTAGTCATTTCAAGATTGAGAACGAAACATTCTAAATGAATGCATACTCACATAACGGAAAAAGAACTCTTAAATGTGACCATTGTAAAGTTCTAAATGTATTAATTTACTGCTCTCTGTACAAAATCAGCGGGCAAAACCACAAATTAGTAGCCAGACATGATAACATTCTTAACTCGAAAGATTATCAAAAGAGAATGACTGATTTCGTTAAGGAATTCAATATTTACAATCGCATTTAGAGAAACCACTTATACTTGTATGTACTGTCTTGTATGTATTGAATGTATTCTATGTATCGCATTTAATATATGTATTGTATTTTCGTACTGTTTATGATATGGTTCTAATTTCATATTGTAATTGTAAAATGTATGCGTGTGTGTGTGTGTGTGTTCAGTCGCTAATGACCTTGATGTCGATGTGATAATAAATAAATTTAAATTAAAAAAACACAGATAAACAATCAGAACCTAATTTTCTGAAAGTAATAATTTTTTAAGACAATCACAATTATTTGTGATAAATATATAATGAATTCGAGGTATTGTTTTACTAATGTAATTGTTGTTATGAAAAATTATGTTAATCGAGATTTAAAACAAACTTTATACAATCACAACGGTATTTATTGTTTGAATTTTTAAGGCAAAACGGAAAAAATATAGAGGTTATGCGTACCTTATTTAGCGGGAAAAAAATTATTCCTACTGCCTTGGAACACTCTAATGTATACGACTCTCTTAAATAATATCTTGATCAAAAATGTAATAAATTAATGAATATTAATAAATTAATTAATGACTGCCTGAAGACAGTGGAATAAAAGTGGATAAGTAGAATGGTTTCTTTCACAATTCAAATTAGTGTACCATAATATTCTAATTTTAATAACACTGTAATGTCAAAGAGAATTTCGAAATGCACATGGAATTCCGGGAGATGTGGTGTCACTGGGTAAAAATCAAAATACAAGTAATGTTACCAACCTACTGTTATAAACAGGCTACAAAAAATTAAATTAAACAATATTAATAGTTAATGTTCCAGAAAAAAGTATAAGTAGTTTCCATACGTAAATATATAGCCATGTTCCATTCAAAAACCTTTATTTAGTGTGCTGGAGATTGAGTTCCTAATATAATTCTTTAGCAAGCACTCTCTTCAAAATTGTTTCACTCCTTCGCACATGGGGATACTTCCTTCCCCGAAGTAAATCCAATGTTGTTTTCTTTATGCTTCAAGGTCTCAGTACCCCGAAAATTTAATGCTTTATCACCCGCAATCTCCGAAAAACATGTTTACTTTAGAAATACCAAGACGTACATAAAATATAATTCATGGTACTTCACAACAACACACTACAAAATAAATTGGTCATTGTATAGATGAATAACATTCTAATACATTAAACTCATTAAAAATTATAAATGATTATCTGCACCCAACCTACAATATATTTTATTGGAAAAATCCATCCTTTGTAAAATTGTCAATATTAGTTATTGGAAAGGTCCTATTACGAGTCTTTTTGGGTGTGGTCAGAGCTTCTTGTTTTTTGTGTTTGTTGATAATTGTTTTAACAGACTTTACACCCGCCTGAAAACACACGGAATGTTGAAAAACGAAAGATAGATTTGTTATATTATTATTATAGCTTAACTAATAATAAATAAGAGTTATATATAGTAACTTTACCAATAACTATTTAATTATGCAAGTTTAAAAGAAAAAATTTAGAAATAAAAGCAATAATCTAACCTGTAATAATTGCCAATCATATTGTGAAACAGGTAAAAGTGACATGGATTCCTTCCACTGATTACTTGGCCAATTCACCAAATAAATTTACAGTTCCGTTTTGATGAGAAGTTTTAATTATTTAAAGATTAAATACGAAGAATAGGCTCAGATGTAGTTATTCGATTATTAATGAATAGGGTGCATTAAAATTAATAATAAATATAATAAAATAAATTTTACACAATAATTACTAAATAGAGAAAACTAACCGTTGCTACTAAAGTTATCTCGACTAACGTCACATTGATGAGTAATGAACATAATTGGAAAATAATAAATAAATAAATAAATAAATAACGCGTAGTACTAAATTAATAAATTAAACGAAACCACTATATTCAGATTTATAAAAATACATCACACTGCAAATTACTAATCCTGGTAATAACAGCAAACTAGCACAGAACAACATGAATAGCTTAAATTTTGGCGATACCTGCGAAAGTAGTCATTTTTAATTGTAAACTTAAATTTCAAAAATATATCACTACAACATAAATGTAGTAATACGTAATATACGGTAATTGGGTGAACGTTGGCAACTTTTGATGACACAACACGAAACTATCCTATACCGAGTTTGAGTACATGTCCCGATCCGACTGTGACATTTTTCAAAAGATGTAACGTTTGCAGACCAGCACTATAATACATAACTTAACAAATATTATACTTCTTATATAAGGGATAATCAAAAGTATAGTGATAGCCAGAAAAAACACCAGCTAACGTGACATCTTTCGAAAAATGTCACCGTCGGATCGGGACATGTGGAATCATGAAAAAATCTAGAATCTACGAAGTAAATAAGGGTATCTAGAAGGTAATTGCATTTCTGTTAGGAAATAATAACACATTTCTGTCTTCCTTTGTAGGTCTATTAGACAAGTAAAAAACCTACTCAGGGTTCTTTTGAATTCTGAATTTGTTGGTTTTGAATTCTGTTGTAAAGTTACTAGATTTCTTTTAATTTTACAAATATGTTCAGCCTTGTGGGTGTAATAAAAGTTGTTGAAATTTTCTTTGGTTCGGTTGGTTCTTCAGGCGATTGTTTGTTGAGAAAGTTAAATCGATTGGAAATTTTTACGTTGTACTGCTTTTGGAGGTTTGTATTACTATCACGATGGGTGTTATGCGTTGCCACGCGTTTATTGTCACCTTCTTCCGGGTCTCTATCGATCTTTTTCCGGATGGAGTCCCAGCAGCCGCTTGGTGGGATGCCTGCTGATGGAGCCGAGGGACTAGGGTCCATCGATTGTAGGGCACGAGTGATTCGCAACCATTTGGATATTGCTGGAACTACCTGCCGTGTAAGATTCCATATTGATAGCTGGTGATGGTGGTGCTACACCGTTATGGTAGTTACACCGGTTAGGGCCGCACTAATTAACCCTCGTGTGATGCCATTGTTTTCGTTGCTAATGAATGAGAGAAACGAACGGTTGATGGACGCACTGCACTCACTAGTTTAGAATAATTTCGGAGCACAGATTAAGTAGCACTTTCAATTGTTTAGATGCAATTTGCACTTCACTGGAAAACGAAACATTGCACAAATACTTAGGCCCGACCGAGACTGGTCTGGCCTTACTCGGCGCTGAACGATAGTAGCTGCTGATAACGGAGCGACTGCTCGGGCCCGCAGCTGAAGCGAGAATGTAGGTATCATTTATTTGTTCGTCCACATTCCCCTAAACCCAACATGTTTGCTCGTCCACGTTCCCCTTACCAACTTTTGAGTTATCAAAAACGTACATCTAAATACGGCAATAGATACACAATACATTTTCAAGTATGTATTTTCGATACAAAATACAAATGTATCGAAAATACATATTTAAAATACATGTATTTTCGATACTGCCCAAATCGGACCATTCCACAATTCGACCACGGAAAATTACTGATAATAGCTAGAATTCTCCCCTAATGACCTGATTTTGTGGCCCAGTTAGGGTCGAAACTTCGCCAGCTACGGGATTTACACTCTCCCTGCCAGAGATACTGCTAAGGCAACGGTTGTTGTCCTGGGCTTCCTAAGCCTCTATTATGACCAACATCTAGGCAGTGCGTATGTGGGCTTTTTGCATTATATGGGAAGGTTGTCCGCATTTCTTTTTACAAATACCTGTTTCGACTTTGGTGAGCCAAGACTCCTCCGAAATATTTACTACTAGGGTCGGATTACCGCGTATCTATTCGATACGTTCCAGAACCGTTTTTCCAGAGTTGTTAAGAGTTATATTATACAAGTTAATTCAAAATTTTTTAAATCGCACTTTTGAATTGCATTAAATTGATGCCTTATTTTGCGTGGCGAGAATCAGGCCATGAAGCCTGATCTTCCGTCTGACCACGCATATTTTGATAAGCTATAGAGTATTTTCATGAAGCTCGCTGTACAAATTTTAGACTAAAAGTTACCGAATACTCAAAACAATGTAAATAATGTGCTGTCTACATTGTGTGACGAAACACAAAGTTAATTCCTCTGTTTCTTTTCAGTAAATGTTTGATCACGCTTGATAGAAAAAGGACCATTCTGAATTCGGATTTTCAAACCGCATTAAAACAAATGTACTTAACTACGTACGTTTATAAAATGCATTTTGAAATTCCATGTTTCGGATATAATCTGAGAGGACTTGTATTCCCTTCTTGTTTAGAGATATTTAAGAGAAAATTAACCGAATTCATATGGCTGTGCACCTGCAAACGTGCAAACACGAACCGCCTCTGGTTAACGAAATCATTATGAGAATGACACTGTTTTAGTTTTCCAATGTTTTTATTACTGCACTTTGTCAATTGAATTTTAATATTTTATTTTATCTCAATAGAAAATATACTTTATTTTAGCCATTTATTTTTGAATTTTTGCAGCTGCTACTGGTGAATTATCAACGCTTTGTTTTAAAACAACGAAATCTATAAGCGATAGAATCGTGATATCAATCTTGTAACGAGCCTGTTCACTTTATCGTTCCTCAATTGTGTCTTACCTTGTGATCATATTAATGAAAATGCGTCACATGTGATATTTCACTTGCGTTACCTTTTTGCATTAGCCAGCAATCCAATATCTCTAATATGGTCGCAATTTATTTAAAGACATAATAGTCAATATTTATTTTAAAACAAATAATCATGCATCAATTGCAAGCAAGACATTCGTAAACAACTACGAAAGTTCCCACAAATTATTTGTAATTATATAAAATTCACAACTCTGTAGGACCCCTGGTACGATCGGTATAAATATTGTTTAAATAAATTGGGAAGTTATTGATCAATACCTGTAAGGACATTACCGCGGTTGAACTCTCGAAACCTCAGCGTATTGTTTCATATTTAAAGGAAATAATGATTTTTACGGTACCTACATAAAGAATTATTGTAAAATGGCGTAAAGGAGGCGACATAAAAGAAACGTTGATCACTCACACCCTGGAAACTGTGACATATTTTCTAAAAGTATAAAATAATAAAGCACTTATCCTAGCAAACATATATCAATGTTATTTAATGTCTTATCTATGTAGTCGCTAATGACCAGAGCTGACGATACGACTAAAAATATATTTTTATTAAAAAATTCTTATAATGCCTATTTTTTTGTGATAGAGTAGTTCTATCTACACGATCTAGCAAAAGTTAAAATATTGAGCTTTGTTTAAATGCTTGAAGTAATTGAAAAATCTTTTAAGAACAATTTATGTCCATTGATATATATTAAAGCAAGCCAACTGAGGAAATATGGGACAGCCGTAAATATGGCGGCACTCGGTGTTGAACATTTTGTCAGTCTCATGTAGTTTCTCTTTCGATATTTAAGCAGCCTCACCAGTCGTGCAAGCTGCCCGGCAAATTGTATTGCCTCAGTGCTGCGCTCTACCGGCGAGCTTGCGATACAGAGTTTCGAAATTGGGCCACGAGCCGCAGCACCACCTAAAGCATAAAATCAAGCGCCGCGTAAATACGCTCCAATCGAATGAAGTCTTGTAAACATGCACTCATTCCGTTATTTTTATGCATGGTAAATATCAACAGTCTTCATCAAACGATTTACAATCAGTGCTTCTCGTTAAAGTATTCTCAAATTAATACCGTTGATAGTTAAGGAAACTAATCAAAAATCATAGTCGTTTGAAGGACTTTAATAGTAACTTGTGAGTTCAATTATTCCAATATCGTTTCTGTTGCATATTTTGTTTGTAACTAAAGTTTCACCCACGTACCACATACCTGGGATCATCTTTGAATCATTCATCTGTAAGTAATTTCCAGAATATTCGCGTATATATTCTCAGAGTTCTAGAAATGCATTTCAGCGCTTATTACGCAGGTACCAAATTATTTTCACATATTTTCCGTATTACAGTAGAGATATTACAATTGTTTTCATTACATGGGTCCGGAATTGCCAAACTTATAATCTTATATTACTTTCTTATTTTCATTTGAAACATCTCGTTAGGAACTCTAATAAATGTTTTTTATACCGTCTGTATTTGGTTTCTCCTTGAAATTACTTGCACGAAGTCTTGAATATCTCTGAAGCGAATAAAAATGCATCAAAAATGGAGGCTATATGAGGGTGACAGAGCAATAATGGCCTATCCCACATTTTTGGGAAATTGCGTTCTCCGTGTTAATCACATCTTAATCTCCCTAACTTCAACGTGTAACAGTTTCAGCATGTTCGCGTCGATAGTTTTCAAGTTATAATTACAAAAAGAACTATTGCACTCAGCTTACGATTACATTTCTTTGTGCAATAGTGGCCTAAGCATAAGCGATGCTCTTTTACACAAGATGTAATCCACCACAAATGTTTAATCAGTGGTCATTCTTACATAACATCATAATATGAAAACACTTACAAATGAGTGTTTAATTTTGCCAATAACTTCATCAGCCATTTTCTCCAAACACAGGATCTGGGGATAGGCCACTATTGCGCTGACACCCTCATATTCGGTAGGAGTTATTCTTTATATAAAGTATTTCATATTTTACAAATTAATTTTTGAAAATAATAAAAAGTATCCTTCCAGCATCATCATTCCAGCATTAGTTCCCGTTAGAAAATGGTAGTTTTTTGTATACCAGCATTATAAACGAACTTTCCTTTTAATTTATTTTCTGCCTGTTCCGCATAATAAGCCTTTCAGGGGTTTTGATTTACAATTTATCAATACACACATTTTGGCCTTTCTGTTAACAGTATTTGAGGAGGACCACACGGCTAATTCGTAAACAAAGTCTGCAGGGCAGTAATTCAGAAGAAATTCATTTAATCTATTTATTTGTCGTTTTCAGTAGCAGAATTGGTTAATGAGATGGGATGGAATTTATTCTAATTTACGGTGGTTTAAGAGAGTCTTTGGGGTATCGGGAGATAATGCGGTTTGGAATAGAAGCATTTTTGCCTCCATTAAACAATTGTGCACTTGTACACGACGGAAGGATGGTGAAAAATGTGTTGTTCATCTGTTGAATTTAATTACATTAATTGACATTAATAGGAAGAATGTTTACTTCTCTGTGTATTTGTTTATTTGGAATAAATGAATGGGCTTGTACGGCTTTTCTTAAGTACTTGTTTTGAATGATTTGTAGTTTCTTCAGATGTGTGCTTGCTGCTATGTTCCAAATTTGACAAGTGTATGTTAATGAGGGACGTATTGTCGTTGTACACGTAGGCTTCCGCGGCTCGAGTCCATTACTTCTAGGCTGTCCGGGTGACGCCGCGTCGTTGGCAGATAGGCCGACGTTTCGCCTGTCATGTCGCAGGCTTCTTCAGGGTAGTGACGAACGACGAGGGTAGTGGCTGGTCACTACCCTGAAGAAGCCTGCGACGTGACAGGCGAAACCTCGGCCTATCTGCCAACGACGCGGCGTCACCCGGACAGCCTAGAAGTAACGTATTATCGTTTTAAATATTGGTAGTGAACGTTCCAGACTAAGCGATGGATTGTTATTAATTATGGGGTAAAGTTTGTTAATTTTCGCGTATGTTTTGTTCGTTATTTCTTGAATGTGGTTTCTCCAAGTTAATTTTTGATCCAGTAATACACACAGATATTTTACGGGTGTTTCATCATTAAGCCGAGGAATTGCAGTATTATTAATTATAATTTGTCGTGGTTGATGTATTTTTGTTAACGAAAATATTTTAGGTTGTGATTTGGTAGTGTTTATGGCAATTCTCCGATTTATTGTCCATTTGATAAATTCATTTAAATCCGACTGAATATTTGCAAGCGTTGGTAATTTGCATTAAATAATACTGTATCGTCTGCATAAAGTGCTATTTTTTAGTAAGTCATTACTGGATAATCTACTATATATGTTAAACAATAAGGGAGAAAGTGGGGAACCTTGTGGCACGCCGGCTTTGATGATATGTGCTTTTCATTTATTGTTGTAAATACTAACTTTGAAATCCCTCTCTGACAGAAACCTTTTAATGATATTTTGGAGATAATCGGGGTTTACAACTTGTAAAGTAGCCCAAGATGCCACACTTTATCAAAGGCATGAACGATGTCGAGAAAAATTGCGACTGAGTATATTCGGTTGTGAAATGCTTCAGCAATGTACTCCGTTACTCTTAATAGTTGATGGCTTGTGGAGTGGTTTGGACGAAATCCGAACTACGTATTTAGTAACGCATTGATTTCAGCAAAAAATTTGAATAGTCGGGATTTTATAAGTTTTTCAAACATTTTGGCAAAGGTCGGTAACAAACTAATTGATCTATACCTTAAAGGATCTTGTGGATTTTTGTTCGGCTTGCAGATTAGTGTTATAATGACAGTTTTCCAGGTCTTTGAATAATATCTTAATCTTAAACAAGCATTGTAGAGAGCTGTTGATGCAGCAATTGCATTGCAAGGTAATTCTTTCATCGTTTTATAATTCATTAAGTCATCGCCAGCTGATTTTCTCGGTTTTAATGCCTCGATTATTTGGTATGTCTCAGACGGCTATAAATTTAGTTTTTGTTGAGACGTAATATAGCGGTATTGATATTTATTTATTTACGTCTTTCTGAATTGCATGGCCAATCAGTGGATCTACAGATGGAGGTGCTAATCTATGCTAAAGATTGCTGCTTTGATTCCTGTGTAAGCAACTGTGGTGCAAAAGACAATGACAATCCACTGTGTATCTCCATAATAAAAAATATAATATGAATAATTTTCGAATAATTGAATAATCATTGATCGGGAGCAAAAAACTGACATACGGCACAATACAAAATAATAATACTGTACTGAATGTTTAAAAAAGTCTATAAACTCTGAAGGTCATCCATTTTCTAATAGGGAGTAGTATCAAAGTGTGTCATTGGGAATTATCATCATCATCATCATCGTCAGCAAGGATTAGACTTCTTGGTCTGTTCCGTCTAAGAATTGTTCATGCCATCTTTTCAAGGAACGTCCTACACTTCTTTTTCCTTTAGGTACATATTGAAGAATAGTTTTACTTATTCTATGTTCTGGCATTCTCAGGACATGACCTTTCCAATTTTCTCGATATTTCTTTATGGTATCTATAACCGGTTCAACATTTAGTTCTTCTCTGATATCTACACATTTTTGTGGTCTAATAGTGAGTATCCTGCCACAAAACGAAGAAATCTCATTTCTGCAGATTCAATTCGGCGCAGCTGATCTGATGTTAATGTTGCTTACTTCCGATGTTAATAATGCTCACTTCCATAAAGTAGTAGTCATTGGGAATATTAATTGAAATAAGATTGTCATTCAGATCGCATTAACCATTATATCCATCAAATTCCAGCTTTTCTGAATATCTGGTTACCATCAAAGGCTATGTTCTCCAGGAGAGAGGATATTTTATTTCCTCCCAGAAGATCCAGAGAATGTACGAACTCTTGCAAATGTCTTGTCACTCGATTTGAATGAAGCACGTTGCGCGCGCGGTGTTGCCGAGATGCGTGTCACAGTCCTGACCCTCTAGAAAGCGCGCAAACGTCTCCCTTTGGACTGATTTAGGCTTATAATTTTGTAAAATTCTCCTATTTGAAACGGTAGATTATCTTCAAATTGCCCATATTGATTCTTCAAGATGCTACCAAGAGTTTTTTAAAACATGTTCAAGAGTTATTTTTCTCACAATTTTAAAATTTCAGGTCAGATCTGTCAGGTCACCATAAGAGCCCATGATACACCAGCACATTTTACAGTCTCCTTACGCGAAAACAAGACGGTAAAATCGATTCAAACTTTAACAGAACATAGAAGAACATTTCATCTTTCGATTAATACAATAAAAAAGGCATGTTAATCGTAACACTTATCTCGCTTAAATAGCTACCGGCGACGTCCCTGCCTCGCGGCCATGGGTTAAGGGTGTACGTGTGGTTCGCACGTATATATCCCCACTCCGTCTTCCGGTCTCCTCAAACTCTGAATTTCCTCACCATCGCGCAGCAACATTTACCGGAGCATTTCAAGAGAAAATGCACACTATAGTATTGGCTTGACCGGGAATCGAACGCGGGGCCGCGTGGTGGATAGCAAATACGTTGACCGAGAACTAGCCACGAGCCCCAATATACTTAACTTAGAAATAACAAATTACTTCATTACTTCAAGAAATTTTGATCGCTGATTATGGTATGTTTTATTCCGAGAGAAATGCTTACTGTTCCTGGCTATCGAAATAAATGCAGGAATCCACCACAAGCGCTTCCTTTGAAATGGTGGGTTTGGATTGTATTAGCTATATTTCTAATACTTTACATGAAAGAAAAAATGAAAAAAACGTACCATTAATTTCAAAATTTTAATTTTATATTACTATGTACACTGATCTGGGAAAGATCGCAGTGTTGTATATTTCACAAGTTCATTGTTGAATGACAACAATATAAAATGAAATTTGAAAATCTGTTGAATTCTCTTTGTCGAACATTGGCATGCAACTGTTACGAGACAAGTTTTATTTTTTTGTTTCGTTCCAAATTTTTCAAAGAAAATTGCCATTTAGGTTTTAGTGTTATTTAATATTCTTAAAATAATACTTTCACTATACTATTAAAATCATTCATTTTATATTTGCATTTCATTTATTCATTCAATGGAATTATTTTTTATTTATGTTTGCTTTTATTACACCTTTTCACCTATGTTCTTATTTGAGAGTAAATTACTTATAGTTAATACCGTTATTGAAAGTATGAAACCTTTTAATTTTCATTTCTTAAGTCTACAATTTCCATAGTGAAAGTGTAAAAGCATTTATCTTTCATATATTACAATTTGTTATTTAAGATCCTATAATATCATTTTAATGACAAGTACATCCAAATAATTCGTAGCCTTTTAACCCATGATGTACTTAATATACAAATTTTAAGAACTGTTGGGTTTTATATTTAAGAAATTCTCTTGGAAGTTGTTAATCAATTTTCAATCAATTAACTACGCGTATTTTGCTAATCAGTACTCAGAGAATTTTGAACTTGAAGCTTTTTCCCCGCGAAAACCTTTTAACATGGTGTAATTGTTTTCCAAGGTTGTATAATCAGAAGAACCCAAAATGTAATAAAATATTGGACAGCAATGAATATTTTTTTCGTGTTAATTATACATGACTAAGAGGATGGATTGTAATGAAATGTCTTAAAAAAAAAAATTATGTTAGAACAATGCCATTTAGTATAGACATTCTTTTTATGTTATGTCAAAACGAAATTACCCACTTTTATGCCTTTTTGCCGTTTTCGTCGATTTCGGCTAATAAGTAATTTTTTACGTTACGTCATTTTACTGCATTTTTTGCTGATTTCATCGGCTTTAATATAATTTTCAATGTACTTGCAACAAATGTTCACTACAGAATTCCTGAGTAGCCTATTTGATTTCTTTGCTCATATATTGTAATGTCAGCCGTTGTGAGTACTATAGTTTAATTTCTCTGACTCCTATCGGCGTAATTATCAGTTCCACCGATTTCCACCGATAAATAAAGATAGAAATTTTCTTTTACAGAAAAATCGAAAACAAACGCGTGCAAGCTGAGCTCACATCAGTAAATATCCAACGGCTTAAGTTGTTCACCTGAAGTGGTTTTGATCATTTTTTACATTTTCTTTGTTTTAGAGTTTTTCAAAAGTATTTTAAGAACATTTTATTGATCATTTTTGGCTATGTTTCAGGTCATCAAAATTCGTCACCTATACATGACTAACATTTTAACTAAGAATTGCTTTACCTGACATGAATTGTTGAACAAATGAATTACAGTATAAAAGTATTATTACCATAATTTCACAATTGACTAACCAAATATGGATATCAATGTAGTATAATTGAATGTGTGAAAACCAGAACAGTTTGATTGACACTTTGTTAATTCTGAGAAAAGCCTCTTGATAGTAGGCTTTATTTCGGTGCCCATGTAAATTCGTGATTTAATAAACAATTGAAATGCCGTGGTGTTAATAACACCACGTATTTACAGAGTAACACGATTTTACAGTGATCTTGAATTAAATAAACAGTTGTCTCAGGATGTCACTTGTACTGTTCTGGTTTTCACCCATTCAATTGGTCATTAGTCATAATGATCAATCAACAGAAGTTATGAATATCAATTATTTTATTTGCAAAACATTATATAGCATACATTAATTTAAATGTCCTGACATGCACGATCAAAAAGTACCAACAGAATTCCAATAGTTTTCACCAAGGAACCTAGAGGTACAGCGAAATGGGTGGATGGGCAATTGCTTCTGCGCATCACGTCACTATCGAGAACTCGCCGTCGCGCCCATGCACCTGTTTGAAGGCGTCAAATAACGCGAAATATTCTAATATACAGAAGAATATTTATTATTATTTACTCAGAATAAATAACGACAATAATATATTAAGTCAATTATCTACTTTTCTGAAAGGAGCTTCTTAAAGTGCATGATAATCCAGCCATAAATATTTCTAATAGCGCTCTGCGGGGCTACTGTACCTGAAATGTAGTTGGCTCACATGATTTAACTTTGTCATCACCATTTACCTGGAAAGTATGATATCACAATAGATTTTATGGCATTCAATCACCTCCTAGTTATTCCGAAAAAATGCACAATTTGAAAACAAAAAATAATCAAACCTTAACTTCATTTTGAAACGGAAGAAAATAAAGCCTACAAATTATTTGCCTTTTGCTTGCGAAGTTCAGCAGATCTTGCTTTGGCTTCAATATTTAAATATGTTATTCCAATAAACATCATTGTTCTGACATACAACTTTATTACTTGAGGATTCAAAGAGGGATATTTCTGTGTCAAAATATTGCAGTCTCCGTACCACATTACGGTCTTTACATACACGGTGCTGTCCACTGAATTGTGAAAATATTGTTCGATCCAGAGTGTGCCAGGCACTGGATGCAGTAGAAACATGAAGCAAAACCCACGAAATTCGTAAGGAAAGGTTTAATTTCGTTTGGACAGAGGTAACTGTGACTTCAATACTCGTTAATTCTTTCTCAAAGTAACAATTGTAGCGTCACGGCTTGGCAGCAGCAAGCCGAGTGCAAGGTAGAGGGTTGGGGGATCTGAAAATAGACGCCCAAACAAAGAAGGGACTTTCCGACAGGAAATGGTCCGCGGGCCAGGCAGCGCCAGGGAAAGGCTCTTTCCACCGCGCGGGGATGGGGAGTAGTGACGTAGGAGGTTAGGTGACCTGAACCTATAAAGACGCCGCGGCGAGACGGCGCGGACGGGTAACATTTCTGGTTTCCTCGTGGCTAGACCACAAAAACTTTGTCCGCCCAGGCTGGTGCGGAGTGCCGAGGGCACGTGGTTGTTCGACGAGTTCGGACAGGGTGATGTGTTCTTCAAACACATTCGGGCAGATCGTCAATCTGCCGGGGCACACCAGGTACCAATTTGCGACGCCGCCTTGCAGGCTGGTCGTAGGCGTCGCCGCAAGGCGCATGTAGGGAGAGGAGGGCTGCAGTGGTAGCTCTGGCAAACCGCCTTAGAGTGAGAGTTGTAAAAATGTACATTGTGTAAATAAAACTTGTATATACTCACTTGTGTCTGTTTCCTTGTGGTGTAGATCACTACACACGACGTTACACAATCTTGTCAATTGTGTGCCGTCTCTTTTCCAGAACACTCTTGTCTGACAAAAAAAAACTACTGATAGAAGAGGTGATGTTTCGTTGCAGCTTCTATTAAAATGCTCTCCCAACTTTTCTTCTACTATTTCGCCGCCTGAACAAATATAATTCCGTACTCATTAATTTAATTTAACCATTTGTAGGGACAATGAAACCACCCTAAGACAATTTTTCTATCCAATCTCCACCTGAATGAGAAGAAACTACTCCATTTTTTCATTATCTATGCCAAGACAGCAATCATATGATTCACAACGTTGAGCTATGTACTCATCTATACCGTCGAATTTCAGTTGTACATTCCGATGGAAATGATACGGGAACATCTAATGTCATCTTGTGTTATATATCCGAGACATTCTGTACCACTTTCAGTGTTTCTTCCACATTGGGAGTTGACCCGTTGAATAAGTACAATGTGAGATATACATTAACATCTTGGTCAACAGCCACAGGCCAAAAACTGTTTAACGTAATATTTGTAACATTTCTGCTCATTATAACAAGACGTAAGCGACTTTTGAATTCAGCCAGGGAGATGGTGATCGTACGTTCGTCCTATTGCTCTTATCTGAGAAAAAAATTTCCAACCAGTCTTGATTGAATGAACATGTAAGGATATATTTTATGTCGTAATTGTTTTCAAGTTCTTTGTGACAAGAAACCAGATAAAGATTTGAAATTATGAATTCTTTTTGGAATGGAAGTAAGGTGTTTCTTTTACAAAACGACATAGTCTCACAAACTGCACAGAATGTGTTTAGTAATTGTTCTTGAGCTTGCATTTGCATTCCAAGCATTTGCAATACGACGATCATCAGTCCTTGAATTCATTACGTCAAACACATAATTTACCAATTAAATAAAAATTAGATATTTCTTATTCGTAAGGCATGGGATAAGATATTGTCTGAGTTACATGATTTGTAAGTAATTGACAAGCAATATGAACTAATTGACGATCCTTCCCAAATATTCATATGTGCAAGTACCAATTTTGTACATATAATTTTCCCGCAATCTAGTGACAATTTCTGGAAAATGTCCTTACATATTTATCACCTTGTAAACTTACACCATCGTCTAATAGATGGTTTCTCAAAAGTTTGAGCATGTGTGGAATATCTGGAAATACCCAGATATGTTTACCAGCGTTTGATAGGTTGTCAAACTATGTATTCTTTAAGTCAATTTTCATTTTTTTCACACTTTTGGATTATTTCCACCAAGGTCAGATACGACACCCACTACTATCAAACCTACATTTTAAACCGCAATTCCTGAGTGATGGTAGTATCAAAACTATTCTACACAGGCTGCTTCTAGTTTCCACAAAGTGCACGAGTCATTGCCACTTGCACCTGACTGTATGTTGCAAAAATCAAATCCATTTCTTGATCACAACTTTCTCTTCAATCCACATTCATTTTATCAAAGCTTATTACACAATGTTTTTCCATTCGTGTGAAACTCCCTGACTTCGTCTGTGTTAAATGTAACACATCATGCTATGCTGGATGACATTGGAAAGAAGAAGATACCCTTTTTCTTAAAGCGGATAGGACAGGCAATGGAAAATAAAGAGACAACACTTTCTGGACAGTGCGCGATGTGTAGGTACCTTGGTGCATTGAAGTGTGAGATCATCTTTCCTCTATAGTGATTTTTTTTCGTTTCAAGAGGCATTCTATTTGAGTGTTGGTAAAAGTGTCTAAAAATATTTTTTTGGATGGCTCTCTTGATACATTTTTTCTTCCACTAAGCTATTATTTTTTTCTTTTTCTTTTTGAAGAGATCATTGCAAACATTTCTTTCTTGTCTGACTACCAACACTTCATTTTTAGCCCTTTTATTTTGGCATTGGCAAGCTTCAGTTTTGTCACTAAATCCTCAAGTACAATATCAGTTTCTGTGATTTTTTTTTGGCTTGCGGAGAGTATTTATAGCCCGCTTACGTGTTTCACATAACAATCTCGTTCACAAGCTTCTTCTGTTCTTTGTGATGTGCGCTGATCATTTATAATACTTAGATGTTCACTTGGCACAAGCGCATGCTTGAGGCGTCTCTTTGGAAGCAAATTTATAAGTTCAGATATAATTTTTGCAAGTAATTGTCTTTCCTAAAATAGAGACGCATGTTGAACGTTCAAAGCATCTGCGCGCTTACAAACATGAATCCATTTTCTTCTCAGAATGGGATATTGCGGAAACGAATGATAAACTAAATCACTTCCTTCAGTTGTTTGATTGTAGTTATGACAAACTGCCCTGCTCAATTTGGCATGTTCACAGAATGTAATAAAATTAATGCCTTAACCTAGCCTCAACATGCAAACACAGGTCACTCGCACGCACTCCACAGCACCATCTTCTTCACTGACACTAAAAAATCCTCAAGTTAATGTATTATAATCTAAATTCCGATAATGCATATTTTCGCCAACACCAATACTTGACGAAATGCGACCAAAACGCAAACACTCACCTGTATTTCACGTATGAACTTGCTTAATCTTTCTCAACAGTGACCTCATGCGCGATACAACCAAAAGGTATTCCACTACGCAGCCGAATGAGCATCCCCCGAGAATAAGAGGGTTTTTACGTGGGGGTTTAGCAGGATATTCGTCATCATTCTCCTGTCTGGTGGCTTAATTCACTCAGACACACAACTATTTGTTTCAATTCGTACATTTTTTCGTACTACGTTTTTGTAAGTGTTGACAAAAACAAAATCATTTGTAATTCATATTATGCAATAAAATATAGTTGCGTTACTTATACTTTCTCGCTACTGCTTGCACAGTAGAAATAAAGTGACTGGGTGCTGCAGGATAAAGCGGCGAATTTTCGGCAGAAAAAAATTGGAAGGATGATTTTTAAGGTTTAAGGGAGCTTCAACAGCTTAGGTCATTGGCGCCCGGACCAAATTATTTTAAGAGCAGTACACGCTATGGAAGTGCCAACCTGTAACATTTATTAAATGCCAAGTAAAATGTGAGTAAAACTGAGAAGAAACGTGTTTAATTATAAAAAGGGTTTGGAAAAAATCCCTTTAAGATTTCCAACTAAAAGTTGTCATTATCCTCTTCTTTCAGATATGGCTGTAAATGTCAGTATAAATTCCGTGGCGGTAGCAGATAATCCATAATGTAAGATAGGAAATAATCGTCCACAACAATCATAGTTGTAATATTTATTTATTATACCATGCCCAAAGTTAACTTTCCAGAAAACACTTTTACCATCTTCAGTGGGTGTCTAGCAAGGGAAGGAAAAATGAGAAATTAACATTAAGGGAGCAAAACGAAATACAGCAAAAATACGAGAAAAAATAAAATAAATGATAATGATAAATAATTGCCTAAGCAATGTGGATCACCTTCAAACATTTACAACAGAATTGAAAAACGAGTCGGGAACGACTAGGTGGCAGCTATCTTGTGGAATGGAGAGAAGAGAAAGCCTATCAAGGAGGCGGGGGGGGATTGGAAGAGTAGAAGGGATACTCATAAAATATATTTGAAATATACTGCTTTTCATTCAGATCAGCAAGTTAGGATTTTGAAAGGTTCTACAATTTTTCATTTAAAAAAATTCAAAATGTTCATATTTTAAACTAGTTGACTAAGTGAAGAATATTGCAGATTAATGAAGGTCAAAAGAATGAAACGGGGCTAGTGAAAAAAAGATTTTAAATGGGTCTCCTTATAATTAAAAGATGTTCATTCAGGGAACAACTTAGTATTTTTGAAAATTTTCAATTTCATCAAACTTTTCATTTTGTTAGCTTTGTTGACTAAGTGAAGGATTTTAAAATAACAATTAGGATCAAAGGAATGGTTAAATTTTATCAAATGATTGGCGAAGGTGGCGGTGTCTAAATTTGGCTTCTAACATCTTAAGATTTGTCTATTATATTAATTTATTTATTAATATTAATTATATTGATCTAATATATTAATTCTAACTGAAAATGTTCTGCCCGTTTGGGCCATATATGCAGAATCAGTGATAAATCCACTTCTTTCAATGGGGGGATAAGTGGTTTGAAACTAGGGAATAAAGATTAGAGGGAATTTAAAGTTTTGATAGCTACTGAAATATTTTGTTTTGTAAAGTATTGGACTAGATGTTTAGATAATGGGCGTACGTAGGGCATGCAAATAAATTTCTTAGGTTCGACAGGGCAATGTTGTGGAAAAACTTTATTCAGAATCATTTTTACTACTTTTTGGCATAAACGTTTATTAATGGACAAAGGATCATATCCATTTTTAACGCAATGGTTAGAATGGTATATACAATATATCCTTAATCTAACATAGGGTGGATGATGGATCTATACAGGCCCAAGAAACATATTTAGTCTGCGCCCCATGACCTACTAGCAAGGGTGCGAAAGAGGTTCAATGGTGATACACATCGGCTCTTCAAGTTTTGAATATTTCGCCATATTAAACTCTTGTCGAACGTCAGGCCGCGGAAAGTGGTGGATTAGAGGGGATAGTTGTGTTCTTTCCTTCTTTAGGGGTTGGAATAATAATGGCTTCACGCCAAATCCTTGGTAACGAATGTTCATCCCAAATCAGGTTGAAAATACGGAGAAAAGAACGAACGTTTTCTAGTAGGTGTTTAAGCATTTGATTATGTATTTGGTCTGGTCCTGCACCAGAATCTTTCGCTCAAGTGAGGACACGGGAAATTTCATTCATGCATGGAGGAAGGAGCATTGTGCTCTTCCTCCACGCGACTCGCGAAATCTGTCAGCAGTTTTCCATTCTTCTATTGATATTAAAAATGCCAGGAGGGTAGTGTACGGAGCTGGAGATATGCTCGTAGTGAGAGGCCAATTCTCCAACAATATCCACTGGTGAGATGAGAAGATTTCCATTTACCCGAAGGCAGGCGGAGAAGGAAGTCTTCTCCGTTCTGTCGAACTTTTCGATCCACTGCTTTCAGGGGGTGTACGGCAAGAGAGTGATAATATGTGGGCTCTCCAGGACGCGGCCATACTTTCCCGAATGGCCAATCTAGCCATCACTGCTCTAGACTCTTTATAATTTACAATTCATGATTGGAAAACTACTGCTTTGTCATTGTCCTCATCCGATCACGCACCGCGGTGGCACAGTCGGCATTTCACCATGGCATGGGCGACCCGACGACTTCTGGATAATTGAAGCCGCAGTAAGAACGGACGCATTTCTTTCCCACTCCGTTCGGGGGGTTAGCCAGAGAGGGTGAGCAACGTTTAGGTCAGGAATATCGAAATTGACCAAAATGGGGAAGTGGTCATTGCCATGTAGGCCGCCAAGGACAGTGCACTCAATGATGGTGATAAGAGATGCCTAATTTTTGTAATCGCAATTTGGTTTGTGTTGGTAGTTTTCTGGTAGTTTTTAATGGCAGAAAGTTCATATCGTAAATTGATATTGAAAATGATATACAAAATGCCGTTGTGCGCTTTTTTTGGTTGTAAAAATTGCAACAAGAAAAAGGGTTATCGAGAAGTTGCCTGTTGGTTTTAAAAAAATAAATCCTAGTCGAACAAATCGACTAGTTTCAAGGAACAGGCACAAATTAGTGGACAAACTGTTATCAGAAGTAACAACAAATGTGACTGACAGTGTTCCAGAATTATCAATTAATGGAAAATCAATTATAGTTTATGGATATACGAGTAGTCATCAAATTGATTTAAAACAAACGAAAAAAGTTACGTGATGAAATTAGAACATGGGGAAAAATATACTGAACTTCAAATAGAATAACAGCTGAAGAAGTTAATGAGAACTGATAAGTATACAAAAGATTATTGTAGTGACAATACCCAAAATAATAGGACTACTGAAATAACACATTGCTTTATTGTAGTATTGTAGATAGTATCAAAATTACTACAAGTACAAAATTACTAATGTGAGTTTACATTGCTCCTTGTGGCAAGCTTTTGCTTACATGTGTTAACAGATATTCCACGCCTGAAACTTATGAGAAATCATTTGTTTGATCACGGATTTTTTTAAACTTTTTCATGCTTTGAGACACCAAAGTTTTTTTTTTTAATGCTCAACTTTTTTCAAACCAAGTGGCAAAAGCAATCCAATGGTGTAGAATGAAAGGGTATTTTGATGGCTTTAACTGGCAAAAAACTGCAAAGTTTACCGAATGATAAATGGTTTGATTTATTTAAATCAGAAAATAAATTTGGAGAGCACCTTGGAATCAATGCATTTGGTACAGATTTTGAGATTCAAAGTGCTAGAAATGTTGGCCGCCCACTAACAAGATGGAAAGACTCACTCTCTTGATGTGGAAACAAGCCTTAAGGCCTAACTCCATGAAGCAGAAGAGCTATCAGTATTGTCAGTCTATCAATATCGTCATAAAGAACTTAAGAGTTGGATATTATAAAATAAGATTCAATTTTAGAAGGGGATATTAGTCTCAAATAAATCCCTGGTACACTTACGCATTATTAAAGGGAAAAATCAAGTAGACTACATTTTAACTCATTTAAATCAGGATGTACTTCTTTCCTTTTCCTACATTGGGGCAAGGGTGGAGCAAGTGATCATCATTGGATTTCACAGACAGACACACATGATACATTCTTGGTAATCAATTTGCCATTTTTACTCAAAAGAGAAACACAGAAGAAAGAATAAGTGAGAATACATTGATAAATCTCGTAGATTTATGTCTAACCCATACTGCCACAAAATGTGTCAATATTGAAAATATAGATGGAATTGATGATGAAGCAATTCTGACAAGTATGAATAATTTTGATGATCATGAAATTGATACAGGTTCTGTCTTGATCCAATGCTGTAACTTTAGAAGCAATGAGTGAAGAAGGATTAATATATCTAGCAGGTTACATTAGCATATCGTTTCAAAGATAAATTAAGTTATTTAGAAGATGCTACATGTAAATTGCTTAAAATATTACTAATTCATTTCACTAGAAAGAATCCTGTAGGTTAGTTTAGAGGTTGGTGTAAATAATAATAGTGTTAGCCGGTAGGTGGTGCCGTGAACAAGGGACGCCAAAGGATGTTTTGGAGGGAAAGGACAGTTTCGGCGAAGACATAGGTACTAGAGCAGGAGCACGTTGTTTGGCAACTTGCTGTTACTCCTGACGACTGTTTTTAGAGCACTGGAGAAGGTTCGTGACAGGTCTCCTAGACTTTTATCCTGGTGCCGACGTTTGGCCTCACGAGAGAAACCTTTTCGGTGACACATCTTCTGAATTTCTCTTTCTAGAAAAAAATAGGGCAGTGTTTTAGTTGGCTGGATGGTCGCCTTCCTAATTGACACAGTACGGTAGCTGTGGGTCGTGCACTGATTCACTGCACTTACTGTCATGCATCGTTGCTGGGTATGACCAAACCTTTGACACAACAGCGTAAAGAATTTGGTACTGTCGCAGATGAAGGTTGTAGAAGCCGCAACTGATACTTTCCGGGAGAACGGTCGGTCAAATGTAAGAATCAGGGTTGAAGTAGGAATCACTTTCTCCTGCCTCTTCCTTTTGATCTAATACACTTGAGTCACGACCTTTCTCTTGAAAAATTTAAGATCTTCCTCATTCTCCGAAGCAAAGTTCTTGTGCTTTACTATGCCTTTGCAGAAAATTTTGCGTGAAACATAGGCATTTTTTTACCATTTTAAACACTTTTCTCAGAAACGGCTTCAAATTTTCATTACTTTTTTTCTCGTACGTAGCAAAGAACTGTAAAGATATTCGTGATGGAAGTATTTTCGGCGCACTCTGGATTTTTGAAAATTGAAACGTTAAAATTGGAATTGTGAATTCGCATTTTGAGTACTTAGTTTCACATGTAGCCAGTTTGCAAAATTGCATCACATAGGTTAAATAATTCGAGTTCTGTCGGTCATGATTGTATGATGTAGATGAAATTCGTATGAAAGGAAATATATTGAAGGAAGGTAATAAATTTAACTTAGAACTAATAAATACAGTTCTATACTTAAGGTATTAAAAATTGAAAGCTCACTTCATATTAATCAAGGTAGGCTTGTGTGAAATAACTCTTGCTTTTCTGTTTTATGTTCTGTAAATACTGTAACAGTTAAATTTAGTGATATTCGTTCCACTTCTAGAAGGTAGAAATGACTACTGTTACTGACAATCGAAATACGAGTATCCAACATACGAGATGTGCTTCGTTTGAAATATTTTTTTCAAATTAAAAGTTTTTAGTGCGGCAAAAATTACAATATTTTATTATGACGTAACTACGTTCAATAATGGAAGGAAGTATATGTTGAAGCCCCTCTAGCTTGTTATTTATGTTCGTTATTTAGTATCAACCAGACTCATTGTTCTTAGACTCCAAACTAAATGTAATTTAGTTCCTATTCTATTGTTACGAATCTACAGTTAGTTTGAACACGGTGTTTGAATCAAGCAAGATGGCCGTACTGTTCGATGTTGAAGGGGGAAGGCAATAGGAATGGTTTTCCCTAGGCGCCATTTTATCTAATTACGCAACAGCTATAGAATGTCAAGTGGGTACGAAGCACATATCGACATCAATGAAGCAACATCTTGTTACAATATGTAAAAATTAATAAATGTTCGGATGGGTAAACCTGTGAAACAAAATAATATTTTAAAATTATCTGTAACATAAATTTAAAGTTATTTCAAATTATCAATCGGTTTTAATTGCATGGTATTCAAATACACACTGAAAAAATAATGCTTTTGAATCTCAAGACCCTCCAGAAATATGACACTCATAATTTGCGAGGATGGGTATTATTATATTGGCATTCAGGAAATATTTTTCTGATCATAACCCAACAAAACATGAATAAATGTAAAATATAATTTTTTGAAATATCATTACATATATGCCTTGCATATCTTGCATGACATATGCATATCTTAGTCAAAGATAATGATAATATAATTCCCCTCATGGCTAAAAGTGTTTAACAACAAACAGGTAACAAGACTAAAAGGACTCAAATTACGAAGTCTCATATTCTCCATTATCATTATGGATATCATGAAGTAAAGTTGCTAGTGTTTCATCAAAATCATGCCACCAATCATTATCCCCACTTGATAATGAATCCAATACACTTTCTTCTGATTCTCCATCTTTAATTTCTCCTTCTTCAAGACTTTCTTCATCATCAACACGAGTACTAATTTGAGAATGTTTCATGTCACAGTAAACATCAAGAAAATCATGTTTTTCTCCATTTTTCAGAAATAATACTGGCTCAACATTTTGCTAAACAAAAGAAACACAGTAAGTAAATAATACACTGCTATTTAAATTTCTAAATATGAGGCATAGTAATAAATTAACACATCTTAAAATACTTTCACGAATAAACATGTCTCCACTCTATATATTATTTCACTAAGAATTGGAAAGATTTGTTTCTCGACATTAAGAAAAGTACATAAAAGAATAGTATTGCTCGATTCTTTTATTTCCAAATTACACAAATGTATTTTTTAACTTGTCTCTCGCGTGGTTAATATTTACATTTAAGACGAATTGTTCACAACATTGCATTTATGAGCACATGTGTTTAAGTGATATCTTATACAGTTTCTCGAAAACTCAACTTTTCTGCAAAAATTAGCTCAAAATTCCGCATTTTCAGAAACACACAAAGCCATTTACTCCAAAAGGTCTACAATTTCTCCTTGAAACATTTCGCACAGAGTACTACTTGCACTATTCAAGATTATATAATTATTTTGCTGTATTCTTTTGTTTTTATTACACAAATGTACTTTTTGTGAAATATCTCTCATACATACACATTACTAGCAATTGATTATAAATGAATGCATTTATGAGTGAAAGTGCTTTAAATGACTTACAATAAGGTTTTTCGTAACTTAAAAGATTTTTGTGAAAAAATAGTTTCATATTTCGCATTTACAATAACGCTTAAACGTCATTTTCCTAAGAACGGCTCCAAATTCAACGAAACTTTCCTTATAGGACGAGGTTCTACTCTTCTATAATTTCCTTTAAGAAATATTTAGTTTCTACAATTAAGAAACAGAAAAGTTCACAATTTCTTTTAAATTAACTTTGAGCGGCGATAGATGGCAGCTGGCATGAGTATTTGGCAAGTACGAAAAACTAGCCCAGAATAAATCAATTAGAAAACTAACAAGTAGAGAAAGTCTGTGCCATTCTGAAGCACTAGTTTTGTATGTGATATACTTAAAAGAAACGAAACGTCCAGGCAGCATGTGTATATGTGCATATATTTTGACGTCACGTTGAGTGCCTACGTTCGTCCCACACGCACAACAAGAAAACATCTGTAGTAGACCGGATAAGTGGGAGCGGTGCGATTTGAAAAGGGTGCGCCTGTAACCTACGACACTGTTGCGCGCCATGTCCGCGGCACAGCGCACGTAAATAAGGAGGAAGCAGTTAGACAGGGGAGGGGGAGAAGAAGACATGAAAGACAACGCAAGAGGGCAGCGAGAAGTCACCGGCGACCAGGGGCCATGATCTACGCGGAGGCCGAAGGCAGCGTGTACGGGCGAGGTTTCGTAGTCGCCGAGGCGTGTCAAGGTCGAGCTGTAGAGCGTTCACTGACGTAGCTGCGTGAGGTAACGGCGCCAAAGCTTTGAAACTAGGTCAACGTCCCGCGACAAGGGAGAACGTGTTTAAAGGGAAAATCGCAAGGGAATTTTTCAGAACGCATCTATATCAATCAGAGATTCTTGCCATTTTGAAACGCATTTTGCTTACAGAACTGCTTACAGAATTGTAAATAGGCCAATATTAATTAACGTTGCAAGCGGCAACAGCGAACTTGTTATAAAGTTGCGCATCTGCGCCCATTTATGTAGTAAAGTTATATGGATGGAGTGTTAAATTGTGCACTGTCTCGTTGGTTAATGTAAGTAGTAATTGTAGAAAAGTTAATTAGTAAGCAAACACAAAGGAAATTACCAAGGATCATTTACGCAAAGAATAATTCATGCTTCATTGAGAAAGGGTCACAATTTTTGTTCTGTTGTGTTTTATTTTAGTTTGGTGTGATTTTTTGTTACAACTAGAGGGTTTTAAGAGTATTAAACCCAGTTTCATTTATAAGGGTATTACAAAGCTCGCAAGAGCATGATTTCTGCGCATATATATTCTAGCTAACCCACCTATCCCCAAACTTAACACCTTCACAGTAGCACGCATGTGTAACGTATTAGCCAGCGTGCCTCATGGCATCTATTTGGGGACGCTAGGGAGCGGATTAGTCTCGCCACAGGAAGAAGGGTTTTTCCGTAAAGGGAAGAACGCGGAGACGGGAGGATAATTATTATATTTTTATTATTAAATATATATATTATATATATATATATATTATATATTGTGACGTCATGGATACCACAGCGACCACAGACACACTTTCGTATAACAATATATTTATAAACAAAGAAAACCACAATATACACTTAATATCTTACTTACACCCCTAGCTCTGATAGACCTACTTCCCCTGATCGCGGAGCGATCCAAACCGATTGAAGATGGTTTTGATTGTTGCATTTCGCCACTCCTATTTTGACAGCGCGCACAAAGGCCTAGCTTTCGATGACCGGCATGTCACGCTGGACACAAAGTCCGTCCTGGCACAACCATACGGCTGGTTTGACCTCGATCGCAGGACGATCTTATCCGATTGAGAAATGCGGCGTGAATCGTGGCACTCAACCCCTCATTTCACTCGGAGCAACGCACACAGCATCGCTCCCGCCGTGACCGCAGTCACCAAGGAACATAAAGTCCGCAGGGCTTCGTCAACTAGTGACTCCAGCCCGCGAGTCTGGGCTGCGATATGCACCGTCGTGGCGCCAAGTTTTGTGCACACGCACGCGTCTCCCGCTGCTCAGAACCCCACCCACTGGCTCTGTACGCTCTGGCTCTGTATATTAGGGGGCCCACACGTGACCTACTGTCACGCCACCCCCTCGCTTTGTTTAACAGTGAAAAGTTTCTATTAGGCCGGATATCCCAAAGCCTTGTGTCTCCCGTTGTCCGCGTTTCTTCTCTTTACGGAAAAACCCTACTTCTGTGGCTAGGCTAATCCTCTTCCCAAGCGTCCCAAATTAGATGCATTGAGGCCACGCTGGCTATAACGTTAAATTATATAATATATATATAATATATAATATATATATATATATATATATATATATATTTGGAGTGATGGGAATTGTGCAACCCCATAAGACCACCGTCTCATATGTGTAAACACACGGAGCCGCAGCGGGATCAACAGGCGCAGAAAGACAGAGGTTCGTAAAACGCGCGGCTGGTACCGGTGCCCGTACAAACGAAGGCAATACTAGCAAGCCAATATTTTCCTTGTGAAGGGTTGAGAGGGGAAAGCAACCCCACCACCTGAGAACTTCCCCAGCGCCGCGCGGTAAATACGCGCAACCCGCAAACAGGAAGCTCTCTTTTACCACCGGTCGTCGAGTTAGCAGCCTGCTCTTTTACCCACCGATCCGCCTGAGCCAGTAGCATTTTGATCATCGCTCGCCGAGGCCAAAAACTTTCGTTGACATTAGTTTAGATATTGTTTGCCGCTGCCAACGACTACTAGGTAGTAGTATCGGCGGTCGAACATCGTTCTAGTCAGTCGTCCGCGAAGATAATGCAGATTAAGTAGTGTTTTCTTCAATTACAACACCGGGAAGTAAAAGTTTGCCCGTTGTGAGAGGCATTGGAATTCTTGAGTTTAGCCAGAGATAGAATAGCAAACCGAGCGAGGAACTTGCCACGAGTATTCGGTGAAGTGCAGGGGACATTTCGCAACGTGGGTGTAGTTCGAGGCGCCGGTAGCAGACGAGGGAGAAGAAGCGTCCGAGGATCCAGGCGCACGAGGAAGACGGATCGGACTACGAAGAAGAAGGAAGAGGACGCAAGAAGACCGGTAGACGGCAGAGGCGAATCCCGTGTTCTTACGAACGCAGAAGCTGTGACGGCAACGTCGACGCAGACCAGCGAACGACCATCAAGGTCAAAATGGATAAGTACGAGTACAGTTTTGGCCGCGGAAAATAGTCAAGTTTACGTCGCAGGAGAAACTAGTATAGGAAAGTGTTAAGAATTTGAGACACGTTGGCAACAAATTGCAGTATTAATAGTGGAGATTTTTTGATGCGCTTATTCCTGCTAAAAAACCTTCTACTTAGGACATTTTATTATTCTGCTATTGTCAGACACAGTTAAATTCGTAAATGAGAGTAGTTACATTTGCACATATTCTGTTCGTTTGCAGTAAGTATTTGAGAGGAGATTGTACAATGAATTTGTTGGTTTGATGTGCAATGTAATTAGAATAGACAAAATTTAGATATAATTATTTTCCAAGGGAATTCCAGTGTAGATTAGGTAAATTATTTTCGAGTACATTTTGAAGTAAATTATGTGTTCATCATGTGTGTATTGTAAAGGTTTATATTTGTGTTTGATTATTCTTTTGTAAAAGGGTTGTTCTATGATTCTTGTTTTTCATCAACTAATGCACTAAACGTTTATGGGTAAATTATATGCTCGTTTGTGTGCAAATCTGTGTGATTTTATTGTGTCAAGGGTAAAACATTTCTCGCACCTTGAAGATCCACTGCTCCTTAGATTTTAAGCTCGCTTCACGAGCAAAATCTTGATAACCCGCTTAATAAAAACAAAAAGAATACCAGCCAAAATAATTATAATAATCTTGAATAGTGAAGTAGTACTTTGTTGCGAAACTGTTTTCAAGCGAGAAACTTGTAGACCTTTTGGAGTAAATGGCTTTGTGTGTTTCTGAAAATGCGAATTTGAGGCTAATTTTTTGGCAGAAAAGTTGAGTTTTCGAGAAACGTAATAAGATATCATTTAAACACATGTGCTCATAATGCAATGTTGTGAACAATTCGTCTTAAATGTAAATATTAACCACGCAGAGACAAGTTAAAAAATACATTTGGTGTAATTCTGGAAATAAAAGAATCGAGCAATACTATCTTTATGCTACTTTTCTTAATGTCGAGAACAATCCTTTCCAATTCTAGTGAAATAATATAGAGAGTGGAGACCATGTTTATTCGTGAAAGTATTTTAAGATGTGTTAATTTATTATCTATGCCTCATATTTAGAAATTTAAATAGCAGTGTATTATTACTTACTGTGTTTCTCTTGTTTAGAGCAAAATGTTGACAGGTATTATTTCTGAAAAATGGAGAAAAACATGATTTTCTTGATGTTTACTTGACCAGGAAACATTCTCAAATTAGTACTCGTGTTGATGTGAAGAAGTCTTGAAGAAGGAGAAATAAATGATGGAGAATTCAGAAAGAAAGTTGCTTTTTGGATTCATTATCAAGTGGGATATATGATTGGTGGCATGAATTTGAATGAAACACTAGCAACTTTACTTCATGATATCCGATATGATAAATGGAGAATATGCAACTTCGTAATTTGAGTCCTTTTAGTCTTGTTACCTGTTTGTTGGTTAACACTTTTAGCCAGTGAGGGGAATATATTATCATCATAACTCTTTGACAACGAGATACTGCATATGTCATGCAAGAATGCAAGGCCATATATGTAATGGATATTTCAAAAATTATATTTTACATTTATTCATGTTTTGGTTGGTTATGATCCAGAAAAATATTCTGAATGCCAATATAATAATACCGCATCCTTCGCCAAAAAAATTTATGAGGTGTCATAATTCTGGAGGGTCTTGGAGATTCAAAAGGCCATTATTTTTTCAGTGGTATTTTGAATACATGCCAATTAAAAACACGATGATAATTGAAATAACTTTAAATTATGTTACAGATAATGTTAAAAACTTATTTTGTGTTCACACGTTTACCATCCGAACATTATATTAATTTTTACATAATTGTAAAACAAGATGTGCTTCATTAGATGTCGATATGTGCTTCGTACCCACTTGACATTCTATAGCTGTTGCGTAATTAGATAAAATGGCGCTAGGGAAACCATTCTATTGCCTTCGCCCCTTCAACATCGAACAGTACGGCCATCTTGCTTTTGATTCAAACACCTGTGTTTCAACTAACTGTAGATTTCGTAACAATGAATAGGAACTAAATTACATTTAGTTTGGAGTCTAAAGAACAATGAGTCTGGTTGATACTAAATAACGAACATAAATATCAAGCTAGAGGGCTTCAACGTATTACTTCTTCCATTTGAACGTAGTACTCAATAATAAAAATATGTGTAATTT
>BOPP01000120.1:130777-208228 GCA_017312745.1 Gryllus bimaculatus | reverse complement strand
TATATATATATATATATATATATATATATATATATATATATATATATATATATATATATATACGAACACACCCGAAGCGTATTTTAGTCTTACAATATTCTGCGTAAGCACCAGCAGCGGTGGCGCTCCAGCGCGTTGTAGCCGTGGTGCTTTAAAGTAACCATGGACGGTTGGCCTGCACATTTTACAATGGATCGAAAAATATATAATGGTCATAATTAAACACTACATTATCGTAAAAGTCTCCAAATATGCTCGTACACGAATAAAAATAAATACGAATTACGTTACTATTTGTCTAAACATGTAACGCTATAAGCTCTCCAGACGTTTTCACATCTAAGAAAATTTTCCCAAATTGTTAGTAATCGAAGAACAAACGAACGTTTCCATCAATATCAAAAATCCAACATGTTTGAATGGATTCAGATAGGAGTACCAGAATTTAAGATAACGTTCGCAAAAAATATTTCTCCCCATAATACGTCACTTACAGTTTTTAACTATTTTTTATGTAAAACTAATATGTGAATGAATAAAATTTCAAAAAAGTACTCTAAACTACTCATACTTTAAAACAATTGTAAATTTAAAGAACTAATTTATAAGAACATATTTCATGTAATAAAAACACCTCTATCATCAATGATGTAGTTCTGGGATGTTAATTTTTTATTTGCAAATTTTGAAAATATTGTGGGCTGAAAATGAGATTAGCTCAATTTTATTCACCACACTTTGCTATAAAAGAAAAAATGAAGAAAGAAAATAGTATTGTTTTTGAAAATGTCCTAGGGGCTCCAGGTAAATAAACGCCCTAAATTAAAATATCGGTTTCAAGTTCAAGGGGCCACAACATCAGTCTGATCAATTGGGGAATTTTTATTTTGGTGAAAATCAGCTGAACGGTTTAGGCGCTAATGATCACAGGAGCCTACAAAACATGGATAGATGAGCCTACAAAAATGGATTCTAGCTACACCATTTGTCAAGAGGATTTTTTCTAAATTTTGCCACTGGAGTTATCTCCTTCGTTACCAGGGTCCAGCAAAAACGTTTTTCTGTCGAAAATACGCCGTTTTTCTCCGCAGCATTATATAACTTTTTCTCTACTGTGTAAGTGTTAACGAAAAAGTAAAAGGACTACAGGCAAGGGCGATCGGAACAAGGAATAGCTTACGGAAGCTATGTTTTTGTTTCATAGGGAAAAATCAGGGAAAAGTCTATCAAATAAATTTAATAATCCAATATCTACACTTCGGGATAGAATTAAATTTAACAAATGTTCAAGCCTTCTAACGGAAGACATGCACTCTTTAATGGAGAACAAGACAAGGAAGAAACCAAAAGAGTTGTTGAATGGTCCAAAATATTTTATGGAATAACGTTGGTGGACTACAATGCTTGCTACTTACAGTAGCCGAGGAGCTTGGAATAAAACATAACTTGATAATAGAGCTCTTGAAATGGCTGGAGATTAGGCGCTAGGGTTTCGTTAATGAAATAAAATCAGATTGAGGAAACCCTCTGCTACATGTATTAGCCGGATTTTGGGCAGCAACAAAAATTATGTTGATCTACCTTATACTACTTCGGAATCGGATAGGATAAATACACATTTTCAGGCTCCAGAGTTTTTAATATGGACGAGACTGGAATATCATCAGTGCCACATCCTTGGACCTAAAGGTCAAAAACAAGTAGGAGGCGCTCTCAGTTGGGAGATGCGTTGTACCGTGAGTCTGGAGTTTACGTTCCACCCAAGCTCATCTCAAGAAAGAGAATGACATTACTGGGGAGAGGAGGGCCAGAAAGTGCCCTTTATTGGTACTCGAATATGATCTGACGAAGAACGTTTCTAAGAGTGGCTAGAACATTTTATACAGTTCTCAAAACCCTTGCTGATTGTTATGGATTATGATGGAAGCCGTATTTTCTGAGATAGTTACATAGTCAGAAAGTATTGTCTTCCATTTTTCTACTAATATAAAATTAGATAAATGAAAAAATTGAATTTGGACTTATTCCTCAAATCTTCTTCTACAATCTACTGCATAGCAGTCGCTTAAAAAATGAATTCTTGAATGCAGGATGTGAAATGCCCAATCTCATTCATGAAAGACTGAAAAATGGGTGCGGTGATGCAACAGAGATGTCTGTACTGTTGCACGATGGGTTCGTTGCTGTAACGAAGCTGAAGGGGTTACCGCTTGGTAACTGCACCGGTGGTAACTGAAGAGGGATTGAGGCAGGTAATTTGACACAATTCATCTGCATTCATCGGACGGCCACCACAAATGATGTCGATTTTCTTAAAATTATGTGGCGTGACTGCAGTCACCGACCTGCCGCTCCGCTTTCGCGCGGTTTCCCCTTCGCTTTCGTAAGAGCGAGGAACCTATCGTCCACCAGTGCAACCACTGTTGCATTACCATAAACATTTTCAGTCTTTCATGAATGAAAATGGTCATTTCACCTCCTGCATTCATGAATTCAACCACACAACGCTGTCTCATCCGAACATCGATGTCGGCCGTTTTTTAAACGATTGCTGTGGTGTTGACATAGAGAGTTATTACTGCAGTGAATTGTTTGAGGAATAGTGTCAAATTCAAATTTTTCCTTTAACTAATTTTACTAAAATAGAACAAATAGGAGGCATTACTTTTTAACTATCCCTCGTATACTTTTTGACGCAAAAATCACATTCATGCGATATCAATTCCCCCGCACACTTTACATAAAATTCAGTTTCTTGAAGTGTCGTTCTATGGTACTTTGAAAATGTGATTTAACAATGTATGTGAAAGGTTTATGAAAGCTTAGAAAAGCCACACCTTATATTGCCTATATTTTTAACCAGACACATATTCGTGTCGCTGAAATAGAAAACGGAGTGTCCGGATTTGAAAATACAGGCATGTTCCCGCCCCATTGTCATTCATGATTCAAGAATCATGAATTTACATCTGTTCAAGAGATTCAGTCTCCTGTCATTGATAATCAGGATCATGACGTTCCTCAACACGACATTATGAAACAAGAATCAAAAGAAAGAGATATAATTGTTCCTGGATCTTCAGGGTTGACGAGAAAGGCGACTTCTCCTTTATCTGGAGAAACTCAAAGATTGCTGTCAACTTTAGATACATTGTTGTCAATCCCAAAAGTAGCGGATGATCAAATGAAGCACAACTCGCCGAAAGGCCATACTACAGTACTGACTGGATCCCGAAAAATAGGAAAAAGGAAAAAGAGATAGCAACGAAGGAAATGTCTAAAATAAAACAAGCAGACAAACTATTGATGACGGAGTTAAGAAAAAGTAAAATGGGGATGAAGTAAACCTTTACAAAGCAGAGAAATCAAAGGCAAAGGAACACAAAACCAAGAAAGTGACATGCAGGTGTCCCTTATGTTTACAATTATCTTCATCTAATTATGAAATATTTGAAAAAAAGTCTTGGCGAGTTTACCACAAAGACGATGATATTTTCAACATTGATAAAAATGTTGAGGAGTGTATCTTCAGTGGTGACATTGGAACCAATGATCTGCGGTATAGGTGCATCTCTTGCAGAATGTAATAGTGCAAACGGTACTGAGAACGATACTTGTGATTAAATTTTTGTTAACATAAACATATATTTTGTATTTTCCTTAATTGTGTAAAATTTTTATTTCAGTAAGGGAGATATGTAACAACACTTTATTGTGCTACATGTAAGTAAGAAATTTTAAATGAGAATGC
The DNA here is from genome assembly GCA_017312745.1 of Gryllus bimaculatus. Classification (NCBI taxonomy): domain Eukaryota; kingdom Metazoa; phylum Arthropoda; class Insecta; order Orthoptera; family Gryllidae; genus Gryllus; species Gryllus bimaculatus. The sequence continues at coordinate 204,477 of BOPP01000120.1, read as the reverse complement.
TTTCAGCATGGGAATTTAATTAAATTCCCATGCTGAAAGCATTCTCATTTAAAATTTCTTACTTGCCACATTTTATTTATATTATCACTTCGGCGGCACTACCCCGGTACTGTGGGTAATGCCGCCATTAGGCAGATTGTTAAAAAATTGTTTGACATATATCAAAAAGAAATTTAAAGTTCATATTTTTATGGTAGACAACTTGGTTGCCTACCATATGGTATGGTTTACAATTGCTATAAATAAAAACTTCATAATTCCATTTCTTCAGTGTACTCTAATATGCAAGAGTATTTTTTTAAAGGATATGTTAGCATATTGCCATTGTATTATGTAATGGCAATATGGTCCTCATAATAGCCTCATCATTTTGTATACTTTTAAAGCAAATACACAAATTTAATAGCATAAATATTCAATAATAAAAAACATGTACTGTGTTAATTGGTATGAATTATGAAAAATAATCTTACCTTCATTTCCATACAAATGGAATTATCCTCACAATTTCTCGGAAATAATTTTTCTTTCTTGTTCGTCGCCTTTTGTGTGACATCCTTGAAACAAAAAACATAACGCAAACTTGAAATTGAGGCATAGGAAACTGTAGTGAGCTATTCCGCATGTTGGGATATTGACGAGATGAAATACCTTCATCTAATCGATTTATTATTATTATTATTATTATTATTATTATTATTATTATTATTATTATTATTATTATAAGGGTTTAATGGCGCTTCAACTTCTGAGGTCATTGGCGCCCACGTCAATTTATTTTAAAAGGAATATGCACAGTAACAGTGCCCAACTAAAATATTTAAAAGACTAAGTATAATGTTAAAAAAAGCGACATGAATGTGTCCAATGGTAAAAAAAAGTATTTGGCATAAAAGGAGCCACATGAACACTTTAAAATCACACAAGTAAAAACCGTGTTAATTGGCATTATCCTCCTCTCTCAGATAAGGTAGTATATTCCATTTTCTCGTTCGTAAAGAGTCTGCAGAGAGGACTCATTACCAAGCTCTCTGTCAGAGAGACAGCAAGGTGATGCCTTCGGCGGCTATCTCTAACATTTTAGGAGGAGTATGGTAAGATCTGTCTCGCAATTATCACAGGTAGGGGGAGAGTCACCGCGAAGAATATATCTGTGGAAGATTTCAGTGACAAGTCCGAAGGCGTGTCCATAAACTCATCGCTCTCTGAGCTACGGGATGAAGGGTTTATGGAATCCTTGATTCTCGTGAGATTGAAATCCGAGTTCTGCCACTCTCTATGCCATTCATTGAGTATACAGAGTTCAAAAATGCTTTAGAGTCTGCGGAACGTACATAAGGAATGTCAGTAGTCATGACTTCCGAATGACTGTTTTCGTGGCTTGATAGGCTAGCTTACTGCCTGCGATTTCGATTTGACCCGGTATCCAACATACTACCAGGTCATAGTGGCAGTATAATAGACGGTGAAATAGATATTTTTCGTAGTCAAGTGATCCGAGGGATAAAGAACCATAAGTAACTGAAATGCAGGAATCACTTCACATAACTTCTTGTCGTGAGGTTCCTGATTCTAGGTATTTCAGGACCTAAGAATATTCATCTTCTCAGAAGAGAAAACGCTACAGTACGGATGAATTTTGAATAACCTTGTGGCTGTTCCACAGTAGAACGGGTATCCCAAATAGTCATTTGTGGCAAAGCCTATCAGAGTACAAGAAAGTATGATCTGGATAAGATGCTAGTCTGGATACGTTTTTTAGATATACTATGGGTGAAGTTGATGTTTTAGGAAAGTTGGATAAGCTGTAATCTATTAGGGGTCGGAACGTTTCCAAGCAGGGACCAGATATTTGGGAGGCTTTATAGGGGCATGAAGTTTCAGGTTTCGGCTCGTGTGATATGCCTGTGCTGATGCGGATTCCGGCATGATGAATCGAATGTCGAAGCCATAAAGTTGAAGGTGTCAAGGAGCCGTATACAATGCTGTCATAGTCCAAATAGATCGAATAAATGTCCTATTAACTGTAACAGACATATATGATCGGCGCCCCATGACGTACCACTGGGATTGCGATGAAAGTTTAACGGTGATACACATTCACGTCTGGTTTTGGACATGTTTTCGCCATGTCAGGCTTTTGTCGAACGTTAAATAGGGAAAGAAAGCTGCATCAACAAAAGGGAGATGTAGGTCTCCAAGGAACATATCTGGATGATTGTGAAGCTGATATGTCCTGCAGAAGTGAGTGCACTTGCTTTTTCGGCGTACACGTAACACTAGGTTTTCCGCTCTATTCATTAAATCTATTTAGGACGTGCTGTAGCTAGTTTCTCTGCTATACCTTCAGGGGACGTGATCACATTTCTGTTCACCACCAACCCTGGAGCCTTCGGAGGAGAAAGACTTTCCCCAATTTGACTGATCTTTCTGTATACTACTTTAGGACTACGGCAGGATAGAAGAAATATAGGCTCTCCAAGACGTTTCGCTTTCGCGCATGACTATTCTGGCCCTGGCTCTACACCTCTTGTATTGGATTAAGATTTCAAAATTAGGGAAGCTATTGAGTCTAGATAACGCTCGTTTGCGCTCAGGAACAGCGGGGGCGCACTTATCATTCCATCCAGTACAAGAGGACGTCGTGGTCGGCCCGTCGTTCTCGGTTCGTCGGTTCTCTGGTGGTTGAAGCGTCGAGAACGGCTTCGTTGAAGTGAAAAGCCATACAATTGTCGTTGGGGCATTGATTTGATAGTGTAGTTATTCACCTATTTGGCTCAGTCGGCGCGCTGGATTAACCACTACGGTGGGCGCACGAGGTCGAGCACATCTAAGTGGACCAGGATTCGAAAATGGTCACTTTAGTGGGGGTCCTCTAGGACTGTGCATTCGTAAAGATGGACTGAAGTAGGTGCGAACTATATGGAAAAAGGTGTTGGACGCTAGGGATAAATAAGTGGCGAAGCAAATTGAATCGGTCAACGGTATTTTCCAGAAGGCTACCTCTCTGGCAAGACTTTACTGCATCCCAGACGGGACTCTGACCATTGAAGTCCCCAAGAATGAGGAAAGGAGTGGGCAATTGAGAAATGAGAGTTACAAGATCATCGTGTGACACGGCTTGTCCAGGTGGGATATAGACGATGCAAATGGTTATTGAGATAGAACGAAAAGTTATATGCACGCAAGATGTCTGACGAGTGGCTCGTGCTTCAATTTATTTGGACACCAGGAATTCCCAGTCCAATAGACGAGATGTCACCATGGACGAGAATGAAGTCCCTGACAAATGTAGCGATTCCGCCATGGGCGCGAAGAGAAAGGGGATGCTTAGAAAGACGTTTTCTCCTGAAGGCAGATAATAATAGGTCTATGCCGAGAGATTATAAGCTTCAATTCATCTAACCGAATACCAAAGCAATTGAGATTCCACGAGAGCAGAGCCATGGTTTTAGGTGTTAACATTTTTGTAAATATTTTTTACTGCAGGGGTGTGTTATGTTTCTTTACCGTCAGTGGTGGTAATTCATCTTATTATCAATCACAGGGGTCAATCCATTATAAGTGGTCCAGAATTAAATAAATTGGTAGCTCGACCAACTCGAAAAACTTTAAAATTTGTACATAAATTTCCTTGCTTTGGCTATTCAAAAACATTTTTGTTACAACATTGTTGTTTAAAAATGTAATTCTTACTTTTGTCTCGTATCTTCAAAGTAGAAATGAAGCCTTATTTTGCGTAAGTTGACAATTAAGAAAAATACTCTGACGTTAATCTCAAAGTTAACATTTTTATTGATGTTTGGTATCATAGCGATCGAGTACCTGTGCAATTTTCAGATTTTCATCTGGTCTCAAAATGGGTAAAAAATTGAAAATTCCAATTTTTAAGAGGATGTAATTGTCAAGTGGTAATTTGCTTACCATTGATACTTTACAGAATGTAAATATATCGTTATGTGTAAAAGCACAGAAAAAAGCGGCTTTTGAATAATTCGTGGAACGGAGACACCGGTTTCGCTAATCGATCAGATAGGAGTAACAAAGCCAGTATTTGGACCGGCTGCGCAGTTGTCAATAAATACATCCATGCGGACCAGCAGCGACAAGGAAATGTAATTGCACCCATGGGAAAATTACCACCCCTGAACGTGCATTCCTTGGAACTCATAGTACGGTAGAGGTGATGATAACCCCAAATTCCGACGCCAATAGAGAAAACGATGAAGTCATTCACAATAGGTGGTAATCATTGGATAGGAGTACAAAGGGGCAGAGTTTTGCCGATCGACATTAGGTGGGAAGAAGTGGCTTCGCGGTGTTGGAGTCGTGAGCCAAGAGGGAGAATGAAACTAACCAGGGTCGAGTAAGGACCGAGAGATGATATAGACGGAGCGGATAGGTCACGGAAGTAGGTGGCGGAGTAGGTGCATTTACAGCAGTAAACGACCCATATACAATATATCAATAATTCAAAATAGGGCGCATAAGGGTCCTATACGAACGAAAAATACATAAACGATCAGCACCCCAAGAGCTACATGTAAGGGTGCAAAGGAGGTTCAGAAATGATTTATATCGGCCTTTCAGTTTAGGAATGTGTTTTCGCTACACTCGTTTGGCAAAGCGAGGGCGGTTTTGACACCCCCAAGGCGTTGGCTTCTGGAAGGTCAACAAATTTCTTGTAAGGAATCGTCCACGCGCTTGAGGGAACGACAATTTCTCAGATACTCTCTGACGTTTTTGTAACTCTCTTTCTTTTTGAGAAATTGGGAGTTTATTTCAATTTTTAGGGTGGCCTGCAGTTTGCACATTTGGAGGCGGATTTGCAATCAGAGTTGTGTCACTGTTTGGCGCAGACCACAGAGACAGCGCTGCTTTTGCAGCGTTGCTGTGTAAGGCCGAACCTCTGACACCTAAATCAGCGCAAGGGGTTCAGAGCATACCGCCGCACACGCAGATTATACCACCCGCATGAGATTCTCCTCGGAAGAGAGGGGCGGTCGAATGTGAATTGTGGGGGGGGAGGGGAGACGTTGGGGTGAGGGTGAGTACTCCGTTCACCTTCCGCTGAATCTTGTTTATGTCGGTAACGCCCTCAGACAAAGTTTTCAAGTCTTCATCGGTTTCAGTAGCAAAATCCTCATGATTAACTACACTCTTACGTAGGTTTAATGGAGAGTGAGTCGACCCTTGAACCCGGAGGCCGGTCAATCGGTTTGTCTGACCGACATTAGGAAAAGGTGGTGCCAGTGCGTTGGCGGACTACTGCCTGAAACGACCCTAATTTTTCTACTGACTTGCGAGTTTCATTCAGCCATTACAGGGAAGCGGAGTTCCGTTAGCTCGTTCCTTTCTTTGTAGAAGAAGCTTTCCACATCAACGTTTCATTCATTTAGCCTCCTCTTCCTTTGGAAAGTAGCCGGGGGGGGTTGTTTTTGAATCCATGACATGGATTTCTAATTCATCCCCGTGGTCCACACCTACCATGGAGCCCAACCATCGACAATTAACTCACAATGTTAAATACGAGACATTATCTAAACAGACCATAAGAGCAATAAACATAAACGACTTCTACATATATATTGGATGCAACAAAATCTAACAATAGCTCACACAAAAATCAAAGAATAACTAAAGATAGTTTGAATGTCGACTAAAGCCAATTTTGAAATCCTCTCTCAATACAAGGAACCTCACAGTTGCTATTAATACCTTACCAGCGCTTACATACTCAACGCAAAACCAGCGCTTACATACTCCATGGCTATCATCAAATGGTCCAAGTCGGATATCGAATTACTAGTTTCAGATATCACCCTTCCAGAGGCTGTACACAGCGGGCCACACTGTCGAGGAACAAGGGCGACGGACTATTATTAGCCTCTCATATCAAACAAATTAAGTTCTTGAGAGATTATTTCAGAAATAAAGCCATGACACCGCAACTTCATGATGCAGTCCAACAAGCAGACGATAATTACAACCCTCTCTACTTTAGACATGACATGAATTTGCAACAACCATGGGACGACGAGTAAATGGAAGAAGTTAAATAAACAAATGGAAGTAGAAGTCATTCCACGGTAAGAACCCAGCAGTAATAGTCAATCAAATTGCAGACGCTGACGTCACGGTAGGATACATATACCACGAGAGTGAAGGATTTATTGCGGCTTCATCCTGTAGGATGAAGTAATATCAACAAAAAGATCTAAAACAATAAAAGATCCAAGAGTGGTAAACGATGATTATGGTATATGTGGTAAAGGTCCTGAAAGAAACCAATATATTACTAGACTCTTGTGTTAGTACCCACTGAATATAAACTGAGGCATGACGTGGGTCGAAAACTTCCATGCCAAACATCTCAAGATGTATGGCCTTCTGTGGGATAATATGTCATGCCATCAGTTCCAACCGCAAACGGTCCTAGAGAATGAGACCTCGAATTATATTTGGACTGCGCATTCTGGCGAATAAACCTGTCCATCACAATAGCCCGGATATCACCATCTTGGATAATATAACAAAGAAAATCTATTTTATAGACTCGCTGTCATAAACACTAATATCATAACCAACCAGGCGAAGTTGGAAAATTATATAGAGAACTGGTCCACAGTGTGAGGAAAGAATGAACTCTGACACGTGCCGAGATTATACCCATAGTATTGTTAACCTCTGGCGTCGCCCCGAAGGTCAATATTAAGGAATTGGAAGATCTGAACATCAATAAAAATATAATGATCACCATCCAGAAGGCTGTAACCATCAATACGTGCTCTATGGTCAGAAAATTCATGGCTGAGATATCTAGAAATTATGTTAAGTTTGGTACGGAGTAATATGATTGTGTGTAATATGATTGTGTATAATGAATATGTAATGTAATAATTCTTTAACCATTTTATGGTCCATTTTGTATTTATAGTTTGTGTTACTATGAAACCAAAAATGTAATCGTCTTTGATATCTGTATGATTATACAATACCAGGAAACTGTGAATAAATGGAATAATAATGATTTAACGATAAATACATGGAAATAAAAGCTAGAAAACGAAAGGAAGTATAAAAAAATCATGAGAATGCATCGCTAACACGCAGCGTACAATCCAGAAAAGGAGTATATCCTAGAGGCGTAGGTGGGAGTATATATTGATACTCTGAAAAAACCTTGCCTTTTCAGCCGAATATATTGAGACGCTATAATATTAGTTTAAAACGAAAAATGATAACCAAACATTCTATAGAAACTAAAAAGTGGAGAGGGATAGGAACTAAAAATAGGAGATTGAAAGGAGAAATGCAAAGCGTGCAGCTGCCAGTGAAATTAGCTGTAGAAGAATTCTGGGGAGAAATATGGTCAACGGAAAGCCACTTTCAAGACACATCATGGATGAGTGATATTACGAACCCTGCTTATACTATTAGACAGATGGAAACCAGTGAAATTCCTATGGATATCTTACGAAATACTATTCGTAAGCTGGATAATTGGAAACGCCCTTCTCCAGAGGGGCTTCGTAGCATCTCGTTCAAGAGATTCACATGTCTCCATGAAAAAATATTGACACTTTTGAATCATTACCTGAAAACTACGAAAGAAACCGCAGATATCTTAAATGAGGGAGATATATACTTAATATGGAAAACAAATGACTATACATCCAGGGAATTACCGATCAATCATATGCCTCAATGCGATATACAAGATCATGATTGGATGTTTGCATACAATTATCGAACAACATTGCACACAAAATACTCGTAATATAATATCGAAGACCTATAAAGGCAGCTGCAAGGGATTATTGGGAAGTAGAACAGTAGTAATAGACAGTGTTATCATAACTCATACTTGTGGGGAAAATCGTAACTAGTAAACATGTTTTAATGATTGTAATAAGCATTCGATATGGGCCCTCGCGATTTGCTCATCCATGACTGTAGAATATATGGTAAAAACCCTGTGATTGTGCCATTCCTCAAGATTGTAATGAACCACTGGTGTACGAGAATACACATGCATTCTAATAACGAGAGAAGAGACACAAAGAGTTTGAAGATCAAGCGAGGAATATAGATATAGATAGATCACCTCATTACTGTGTGCACAAATCTCGGCAACACGATGTAAATATTGTACACAAAGCTCTGGCAACCAAACATCGGCTACTGACAGAAGAATAAAGCATCCCTTATTATTATTCAAACCAGTCGCAGAAAGTAATCAGTTCAAAATGTATTATAACCTTCCAAGGAAGGTCAGGCCAGGTACAGGTACAGGAAAAGAAAGCATTCATTATTCATGTTACAAACCCTGCAGATCACGCCAAAAAAGCAGAAACCGAAAAAATCTAAAATACATTCCCTTATCAATAGAAAATAAATAAATATAAAAACTTTGAGTCTGTTGACATTATACCAATTGTAATAAGAGAAACAGGTATTGTTAACAACAATCTGAAACATTATTTGGAAAAATAAAAGAGAGAGAAACGGAGCTAATGTCACATTGTCGACGTCTGGTTATACCACGGATGTTAGTCCCAAGGAAGGAGAGTCAGCAGTAGCTAGAATCCGTCGTCAGAGATTGACAGGCGATGAATTGAAGGTGATATGGTGCTTTTTCTATGCAAAAACGAAAAATGGGGGCTTGGAAATAGAAGTTTTCAAGACATGGGGAAACCCTAGATTCAAAGAAGATTGCCAATCAATGGCGAAACTCAGCAGTATAAAATTCACAGCGGAACCACTTGCTGAGATTTAGGGAAATGTGGAATATGTTCTTCGATCAAACTACACACATGACGAACATTAGAACTTGAAAACGATGGTCTAGTTGAAGGTTCTTCTTGCCAATTAAATATCCGTCAGTGGTGAAAATTCATCTGGGAATGAATCACACGATAACGACACATCAGCTTTCATTCGGATCTCGTGCACCGTTGAGAATATACGATAATTCTAAGGTTAAGAGTGATATAAAAAACGAATTCTGTCATAAATGGGGTGGTACAGACTCCAGGTAGAGATTTAGATACTACTGAAATTAATCACATTGTGTATGCAACTGGATCACTGGTATCTCAGATAATTTTGCGGCCAGCCAAGAACACCGACAGCCGACAGCTAAACAGAATAAGCCCCGAAAAATTATGGACGGAAATAATTATGAAATGGATAGCCGATACTCGGCATGAAATATTACTCTCAGCCGAGGCATCCTCTAAAATTCAACGAAAAATATTCCATGTTTGAACAAAAATACCAAATTGAAAGTGACACAATCAGACTAATGGGAGATAAGAAACCAAAATCCTAGCATGGGCTCAACGAATTAGACGTTACAAACGTAGAATATACTTCCATGTGCAGAATCGGTTGTTTGAAACAGATGCGAAGAGATTCTATCACAATCAGACTCAAAAACCGAATGGAAATGCTATCACACCTTCAAAAGATGACGTCGAAGCATTTTGGGCAGGAATTTGGGAGGAAAGCATATCCTATTAGCTATTCCCTCTGCTGTTTGGAATGACTATCTCTGTATGGATCCCACTATCTAGACAGTTGTCGCAAGCTGACTTTGGTTACAAGCTCCATGGTGACGATCACATTTGTTTTACATGGAAGATCTTAAAATGTTTGCTGAGAATGAAGTGATTTTCTTCCAAATATCTGTCGTGAATTATTTTAGCAATTACATCTGCATGACGTTGGGTCTGGACAAGTGTGCAAAAATCAATTTAAAGAGAGGCAAAGTGACATCAGAGAGCGTCGAAGTTGATATGAACACTGTGATTCAAGATCTTGAGGCAGGTAAAACTAATAAATTTTGGGGCTGGGCATTGAAGAATGTGAGACCATCTCGAACGACACAATGAAAGAATTCGTAGAAAGTATTACAAAAGAGAGAGACTCGCCTTGCAATCTGTCCTGAACTCCAGGAATAAAATATCTGCACTTGGTAGTTTGGTGGTGGCTCTAGTCGAGTAGTTTCAGACTCGTGGACGGGACCGAGCAAGAAATTCTAATCATGGATCAAAACTAGAAAACTTAACAATGCATCATGTCGCCCACCCTCGAGCCAAAGCCCCCTAGAAAGATGTTAATTCAAGATGTACTCGAGCTGATGTACATACTCTTTGTCACATAAGGAAGGAGGAAGATGCCTCGGATAAATTGAAGCCTCCTGGCACAATGCAATAGTCGTGATGGATGAGGTGTGTAGTCAGTCATCAAGATCACCCTCCAATGAGGCAGGTCATGTAATCAGCGTCAAAGAGTGGGAAGCATAGGCATTCTTAAAGTAGAAAGAAACATTGCAAAAAAACTATGCAATAAATGTAAAATAACACAGACACTAAATTTCTGATGCTAATAGACATGAAATGAGACAAAAAATGTTAAAGAAATCGTAATGAGCCAAACCACTCCACGGGCAATATCTAAAAATGGACAAGGTGCAGATCAATCATTTATGTGGCTTAAAGGGGAAGAATGAAGCCAGAATCGGAAGCAGTTCTAATACCTACTCAGAGAGGCGTTAAGAACACATGATAAAGCGATTCTCAAAATTTGCCAAGATGATAGATGATCTGCCAGGAACAAGTAGAAACCATTGATCATATTGTCTCTGCTTGTCTAATTCTAGCAAAGACCGAATACTTGAAAAGACACGACAGGATGTGTACTTACTTCCCTGGCAGATCTGTACCGCCCTCTAAGTTCCAAACATGCCCCAAGTTGTATGTACACTCACCAAAACCGGTGACGTCTGTTGGACATACACAATATTGTACGACCAACAAATTCAAACGGATCGCACGATAGCAGCAAATAAATCGGATATTGTTATCCTCAATTTGAAAAAAAACCTGTCTACTTTTAGATGTTAGTGTGCCTTGCGATCAAAACGTAATAACCAAGGATGCAGAAAAACGTCTTAAGCATGTGTTTGGAAATCGAGATCAGCCGACGTAAATCACGGACGTAAAACAACAGGTCGTACCGATAGTCATCGGAGCTCTGGGAATTGTACCGCAAATTTTTTGTAAGAACTTCCAAGTCATTCAAAGACATTGCTTTATTTGGAAATGCCTACATTTTGCGCAAAGTATTGTAGAAGCACCGACAGTCACGACGACTCATAACATCTTAGTCGAGATGTAGAGGAATAATAATAATAATAATAGTAATAATAATAACAACAACAAATTCATCTGGAAAGTACATGACCTTGACGTTGGTGATGGAGCTTGAGTACCCCCGTGACGCTGAGATATGCCGGCGGTAGCGCAGCTACTGGTAGGGATTTCCCAAGCCGGACAGATCGAAGGACAGCGGTGAGACAAAGAAGTACTCCAGAAGAGGACCTCGACGCCAGGAAGAGGACTGAAGGATGAAACTCCAGAAGAGGACCACGCTGACATCTTCAGCAATGCGGATATGGTGGAGAGTCGACAGCGTCTGTTTCCCATGTTAGGGGCGGCCGTAGCTCTAAAATGCAACAGCCCAAATATGAGTAGACGAATATTGATAGACGCGGGCAATCGATCTTTGCAGGACCGCGAAGAAGGTTCTGACACTGGGTCTTCTGTGACAAATGTGATACCAATGTCAGTGGATAGCGGTGGACCTGGTATAGATGATACCAGGCGCGGCGCCGCGCCACTCATGGTGACCGCAGAGAATACAGCTCAATCTGTCTCAGGACGAAGTGGCTTGAGGACAGTGCCATATGCCGCGTTCTCCGCCGCTTCAAATCAGTGTGGCCATCGCATGAAATGGTCGAAAGAGATGAATATCTCTGCAAGCGTGCGTATTATAGAAGTACAAGATTGGAGGCAGAAAGTGAGGGATAAAGAGCAAGGATGCGCGCCGAATGAAAGGAAATCTATCCTAACAGCACCCTGGATGAGCAACGAACATGTAGTTAATTGAATTCTATTAGAAGAAGAAATGCATTGTCATTTGCTGAACTGGAACTGATAAAGCAACAAGTGAGCTTGGAAATGCGGAGAAACGTGACAGCAAATTGAAGCCCAGGTTGAGGAACTGGTGACAGATCACTCGGAGAGGGAACCTGAAGTAGAAGTCCAGCAAACAATACCAGGACATGATGACGATCCTTTTGTCAGTAATCTGAAAGAAAATGATCGGAAGTATACTATGTACCAAGGTACACCCCTTGATCTTTGACCGCGTATAACAAAAATTACCGGAAATAATAAGTTTTACGATGCCTGTAGAGTAATGAATACTATCTTAGAAGACCTAACCCTCACACCTAATTCTCTGGAGGAACTAATTGGGGAAGTGCATAGTTCTGCCTCAGCCGTTTGTAAGAGTATGGGGATAGATATCGAAAATAACAAAAGGTCGGTAACTTCTTCCGCATTAAAACCCGACAATGTAGCATTATGGAAGAAACGAATCCAGGACAAAATCAACAAGGCTAGAAGATATATTGGTCACTTAATGCAGTATTTTGAAAAGAAGGGAGACATTTCTGAGAAAGTGAAGACGGGAATTAAGTCAATAATTATGAGACAAAGTTAAACTGAAATCCAGAAATCTAGATCAAAAGCTGAAAGAAGATACTTGAACAGAGAATTGCGGCTTTAGGTGCGAGAATTAGACGGTACAGTAAAGCATCAAAAAAATGCCAACAGGAATCAAGGTTTGCAGACAATCAGAAGAAATTCTACAGACAACTGGAAGATGGCGATGGAGAAGAACTGAGGAGTAAACCACTGTGTGAGAATGATATTGTCCAATTCTGGTTCGAGATATGGGCAGTACCTCGCCAACACAATGAGCAAGCATAACGGCTTCATAATGAAATCGAAGCGTGCTGACATGTAAATGAAATGCCAACAGTAATGATTACCGAAGAAGATGTGGCGACGATGGTGTGACGGTTATATCCAAGCTCGCGGGTTCAAACCCGATCGAAGCCGTGGATTTTTAAGGGCGAAAAAATCCTTCGAACGCCTTCCTTCGGAGGGGAAGTAAAGCCGCCTGTCCCATGTTATTAGATTTACTGCATTTAAAAGATCCTCAAGCCTAAATGACGCTCCTATACTAAATTCTAATCGCCTGTTTCTCACCCACGAAATGCCTCCTTTCTCTGCTAGTTGATGAAAGGAGCGTAGCGAAATTTGCGTGGTCTCGCCACGGTCAACGGGTCTCACCACTTAAAATACGGCAAATTCATTTCAATTCAATGTGAGTACAGTTATAAAGAAGACACAAAACTGGAAAGCTCCTGGCCTAGATGGAATTCATAATGTTTGGTGGATATACTTTACGGCTCTCCAGACACACATAGCCAGACTTTTTAACGATACCCATCCAATCTCCCAAAATATCTGATGATGACATTTATGATGGCCAAATCAGGAAACAGTCTCCAACCCAAGAACTACCGGCCAATTACACGCTTGTCAACGTTATACAAAATTTTGACTGCTATTATATCTTCTAAAATTAATGAACATCTCGTAGACCAAAATAGTTTACCTCCTGAGCAAAATTGTTGTTAAAAGGGAACCAGAGAATGCAAAAAACTAGAGATAGTGTAGTTACACAAGTCTGTAAAAGACTTCATGGTATATATGGTGGGGGGGGCAGGCTATAAAAAGGCTTTTGATTCTCTGCCTCATTCATGGCTTTTGCGTATTCTAGATATCTATAAGATTGACCCGGCAATAATAAACTTTCTCTATGTGTGTCTGAATGGAAGACTTCTTTACACGTCAGGCAAGGTCGTTACTTCTATGTAACCAGAGAAATTAAGATTCGGCGAGGTATGTTTCAGGTCGATAGTTTGAGCCCTCTTTGGTTCTGCATCTCTCTAATTCCACTGAGTAGAATGATGAGAGAAACTGGATATGGATATCGTATAAAGAGAAACCCAGATGTTCGCATATCACACCAGTTTTATATGGATGACCTTAAACTATATGCACCTAATAAAGATCAACTACAGAGTGAAATGGTGATTGTCCAAAACTTCAGCAATCTGCATGGAGTTTGGCTTGGATAAATGTGCGACGTTGCATGTAAAACGTGGAAAAATCCAAAATTAGGAAGGAGAATTACAACTCTCTAGGGACAACATTATTCAAAACCTTGGAAACGAAGACTCTTACAAATATCTAGGGATGTTGCAAACTATTGGAAATAACTAATTTAAATGCCCGAAACAGGATACAAAAGAAAGTGGTAGACAAAGTTAATAAGATCTGTGAGACGAATGTCAACTCAAGAAACCAAATTTCTGCAATAAACACATGGCTATCCCGGCAGCTACTTACTCCTTTGGAGTAATATAATGGACGGATACTTCTCTCCAAGCCTTTGACAGAAAACTCAGAACGACACTCACCAAGCATCGACTTCGACACAGAGGTTATATCTATCTCGAACGATGTAGGCAGAGGATTGCTTAATTTACAGACACTATGTCGTCAGCAGAAAGAAAAACTCTGTCAGTATTTTCTTTCAATGGAAACCCCAATCCATAAAGCAATATGCACGCAAGATAAAAAATATCAGTCCATTAAGCCTAGCCCAAGAGAACAGAGAGTTCCTTCACTTGACAAGGGATGGTAAAATTGATACTTGGAAGAAGAGGGAATTGCATGGCTGGTTTAGAGCAACATTGACAGCTGATGAAATTGATCAGAGATTGTCCACAGAATGGCTGCGAACAGCAGGACTCTATGATGAAACTGAGGGTTTCCTCTTCTCTATTCAGGACCAAGTGATAAAGACCAGAGCATATCAAAAACATATCTTGGGTCAACAGATTGATAGCAAATGCCGAATATGCACAAGTACCAAAGAGTCTATCCAGCATATATGCAATGGTTGCCCATGCTTGGCTCAGACTGAATATTTGCAACAGCATAATAATGTAGCGAAAGTAGTTTACCAAGCGCTTGCAAAGAAATAGTTGAACAGGAACAGTAATATTATAAATGTAAGCCTGAACAAGTCATCAGTAACCATCAGGCGCGAATTTTATGGGACACAATTATAACCGACAGAACAGTTGAAGCAAACAAACCAGATATAGTACTTTTTGATAAATCAACGATGATTGTCAATGTAGCAGTTCCTTCAGATGAAAAGCTGACATCTACATTAGCAGAGAAAAAACGAAAATATCAACCACTGGCTGTCGAATTAAAGGATACGTACAGACTCCAAGGACTAGAGATAGTTCCTGTGGTGGTGTCCGTAAATGGTGTAGTAACGAAGAACTGGCAGAAAGCTGGAGAAATTTTACAATTACAACGAAAACATTTGAGAACAATGCAGAAAGCTCCTTTACTTGGTACAGCGAACATTGTCAGGAAATTTTTGAGTCTTGATTGAGGGATAAATAACCAGAACGTAAATGTATCACTAGAAGATGTGAAATAGATCAAAGAATGGGATTGAGAATACTTGTGAAGTGCTTGATCTGTAGACTTTACTTCTTTGTTCCTCCATAAATTTGTACAGACAAAATTTTGTCTTAGGCAGTAACCCCGACATCTTTTGCATTACAAAAAAGGAATAAATAAATAAAAAATAATAATAATAATCTAATAATAATAATAATAATAAATCTAAATCAATAATAATACCTAAAATCACAACATCTACACAAACAATAATAAAATCGTTTTTACTACTAGTGAGGAGGCTCTTAATGAAATTAAATCTCCTGTCTAACCATGTTAAAGACTTCAATATAGCAAAGAAAACTGTAAAATGAATAATTTTTTAAAATTTTATTTTACTCAGTCACAAACAGTTAAAAACTGTGTGTGATGTGAATTCTGCACACGTTTTCTCAATTTCGCGATCCCTACCCTAAACCAGATACTTGAACAAGTTGAATTCTGAATACAGAAAGAAGTGTTTTTGGCAAGAATTGTTAACCAAACTATTTGCTCCAATGTAACAAAATCTATTTTCAAAGGCAAATCAGCTAAAGATGTGGGTTCATCATGTCCTTTGTGAAGGAATATACTTCTGCCATGAGCACATGAAGAATGATAATTTGAATAATTATAATTCCCACTGAACAATAGAAGACTTGTACAGATATTGATGGTACATTTATGTCCAGAAGCAAAACAAGGAGCCATCTCAGCATTTGTTCAACGGATGGGGGAAGCTGGATGAACCACCTGATTGAGATAGAGGCAATTGATGCAGAAGCTGAGTTACAATACTTGTTACATATTGTTTAGTATTATACAGACTGAATGGTAAATAATAGATTAAATAGCATTGTTAAAATTAATATTAATTTCCATTTTGATGAACAGTACAGTCTCTAATTGTATGGAAACAGACAGCACCTGTAGTAGGAAAGCAGACAATATGCAAAAGTAAAAACTTTTTTCACATTCTTTACCAAAATGTAGTCATTGAAAAATAAACTCACTGATATAGGAATATTACTAGAGGAGAAACTCAATAACATTTCAATATTGTGCTTCACAGAACACTGGCTGACTAAAAAAATTAGATAACACATATATACCAGGTTTTTCTCTAGCCAGAAGCTCATGTCGAAATATTAACAACGCACATTATGCATATGGTGGGACATACATTTTTATTAAAGATACTATTAGTTTTGTACCCTACACCAGTCACACTCATCTTTAAAAGAGAAAGACTTTGAAGTATCTATCACTGATTTAACTACAATAAAAACATGTGTCTTATGCACATATCACAGCCCTACTGGGAATTTGAAAATCTTTTTAAAAAATATGTAAGTTATTCTGACCAAACTTAAAAAAGACAGAAAGTATATAATTATTATTTGTGGTGACTTCAATATAAACTGCCTTACATAATCCAGTAATGAAAATCGAATTAAAGACCTAATAAAATCATACAATTTACAAACAACCATATATGCATCAAACCGAATATCCAAAAACTCTGCACTGCTATAGATCAAATAATAACAGATGCAAATAATCAAGGTTTTTCTCTTGTTACATTTAATACAGGTGTCAGTGACCACACTTCCCAGATTCTAACACTTCAAACAGAAACAAAAATCGCAGAGCAGACAACTTACAAAGAAATCCATAACTGTTCCCAAGGCAACATAATAAAATTTCAAAACTTGCTCAGATTCGAAAACTGGAATTAAGTATACAAGGTAACTGATATAAATGATAAGTTTAATTCATTCATTAATATATACTAAGACATTTCAATTCCATTTTTCCCCAAAAATTTAAAAAGATCCAAAATAAGAAACCAAATTGTGGATTACCAAAGGCATCAAAGTGTCATGTGAAAGAAAACGCAACATCTATAAAACACTAACAAATAACAAATGTAATTCCAACTTCATTTCATACTACAAAATATATAATTCAGTCCTAAAAAAAAATATAATCAAACGAACAAAAATGATACATAAATAAAATCCACAAATGATAAGTACATTGCAAATATGCACAACAAAACAAGAATTATGTGAGACATTATTAAATAGTCTACAGTACCTACTAATAATAACAGAAAAAATGTAGAGCTCTTCTACAAAATCCAAACTTTACAAGATCCACATGAAATAGCCGATATATTGAATGAAAACTTTTCACAAATTGGTAAAAAGGTACTCTCTCAACAATAAAACACTCCAACCAAACACTAATGTTACACAAATTGTAACCTCCATATTTTTATATGAAACCACCTCCTCTTAAATTTTTAAAATCATTGGACAAATGAAGAATAAATTCTCAGCAGGCCTGGACAACATTCCAGATTTTCTTATCAAACACACTGCTCCATGAATAGTGAACCACTCCACATCTGCAATTACTCTCTAAAAACAGGTGTATTCCCAGGTACATACCTATATAATTCAAAATGGCAAAAATTAAACCAATGTTTAAAAAGGGCAATAATTATGATCCAATGAACTACAGGCCTGTCTCCCTGTTATCAGGATTTTCAAAAATTCAGGAAAGGCATTTCAATGATAGACTCAAACAGTTTCTCAATGCAAATACTGTCCTCACATTGCTTCAGGAGTACACAGTCATCTTTTTAAATGACCCTGACCCTTACCCTTACCCTTACTCTTACCCTTTGCAATTAAAGAAATTATTATAATCAATTACATGGTTTTAGATTACATTAAGTTACGAAGTTAATTATTATATAAATTTAATTATTAAAACTATTATTATTAAAATAATTTTATTATTTTAATTATTTAATCCCATTATTAATTTCATTATTTTATTTAATTAAAATACTTTATATTATTATTATTATTATTATTATTATTATTATTATTATTATTATTATTATTAACTATTATTACTTAAATTAAAACTTAAACTTAAGCATCAAAAACTCATGTAATTAACATACAGAACTTTTACAGAACAAACCTAACCGCCGCAGCAGTGACTGTTAATTGCATGAATTTCAAATTCTACAAAGAAGTTTTTTTAACTAAGAATACAGAAAAACTATCAAACTAGAAAGAAAAGTCCAGAGATTTGTAATAAAATTGGAGAGAGAATGCTTCTTCTTCTTCCCTTCAAGGATAGGTCTATGACCTGATCCGGCTCCTAAGAATTAAATCTATTTAGGGATCTTCCTGGATCTCTTCTGCCTATACTTAAGCACCTGCTTTGGAATGCAAGTCTCTTCCATTCTATCCACACGTTGTACCCATTCCTGTCTGTGACATTGTACTTTGTCAATGATTGCTTGGACATTTAATTCTTTTTGAATTTCCTAATCTCTGAGTTTATCTAGTCTGATACATTTTTTTACAGATCTCAAGAATTTTATTTCAGCAGACATAATACCTGTTTACCTATTTTCCTCGCAGTCCAGCATTCACTTCCGAACAACAGAGAGGACAGCCATTACTTTATATCTCCTCATTAAAGTATCTTTGTGTTTTGTCATTAAGAGTTCGCCGAAGATTTCCGTATATATTCTGGTATTTATGAATTTTTTCATATATATCCATTTCTATGAAAAATGTTATGTTGTAGCTCCAATATTTAAAATGACTAACATGTTCCAGCATTGCATTTTCCAAAATTATTTTGGTGCATATAGGATGCTTTCCCACAAATGCCATCGTTTTGGTCTTCATTTTTGAAATATTTAGATTACATCCTTTGCAAGTTTGGTTTAATTGATGGATAGACCTCTGTAAGTCATCTTGACTTTCTTGGATTAATATTTGATCATCAGCAAATAGGAGTGTATGTAAGTATACTCCATTTCTAAGCTTAATTCCTAGGCTGATTTTGTTCTTCCATTTTCGAATGACATCATCCAAGTATATGTTAAACAATGTTGGGGAAAGGCTGCATCCTTGGCAAACTCCTTGGTTTGTTTTTATTTCTTTTGAATATTTTTCTTCTAGTTCTAAAATATCAGAGGTATCCTGATACAGAGATTTTATGTTATTGATTAATTGGTGTGGGTAACCTCTTCTTTCCATAATTTCCCACAAAGTGGAGTGCATCAATTTATCAAAAGCCTTTACATAATCAACAAAAGCCATATGGGTTTCTAGATTAAATTCCTTATGCTTTTCTATTAGTGGTTGGATGGTAAAAATTTTATCTGTAGACAAGCATCCTTTTCTAAAACCATTTTGTTATTCTATAATTAAAATTTGAGAGATATTAACACGTCTTTTATTTAAAATGTTTGCATATATTTTACAGCATGTGAGTAATAAACTAATACATCTATAGTTGCCACAATCACTCCTTTTCCCTTTTTTAAATAATGAGATCACTTTCACTTTTTGTCATTCTTCAGGGACACAGAATTGTTTCCAACATAAATTGAATAGGTGGAGGATTCTTATTTTTAACAGCAGACCTCCATACTTAATTAGTTCGGCATTTATTTCGTCAAGTCCCAGAGCTTTTTGATTTTTTAGTCCCATTATTGCTGTTTCTAATTCTCCTAATTCAGTGTCATCTACTGAAGCTTGTACAGGCATTTCACATTGGCTATTTTCGTCTTCAGGGTTCTACCATAAAGTTTGATAATGTTCAACCCACTGACTTTCTTTTATTATTTTCAAATTAGCTGTGTCTTTTAATTCACTATTGATATGCCTAAATATTTTATATGCTAGTTGTTTGTCATGAATGTCATTTTCTAATTCGCTTATAAATCTTTCCCATGCTGATTGGTGAGCATTTCTAACTATTTCTTTGGCGATATTTCTTTTAGCTTTGTATACTTTCCATGTTTCATTGGTCTTCATTTGCGGATGCTTCATATAAACTACTTTTTTTGTGTTATGGCTTATTCTATCTCTTCGTTCCATATTTAAGACCTTTCCGTTTCCTAAGTTTTCTTGATTTTCCTAAAGCTTTTGAAGCCGCGTCTTTAATTATGGTTTTAATATTTATCCATTCTTCTCCTAGATCATCGCTAGTGATGGTATCTTCAATCTTCTGTGTCATTCTGGTTTGATATAGATATTTTACGCTCTCTTGTAACAGGAGATGGACCTTGATGACTTCTGCCTTTTTTTGGTTCTGATAGTAGGGACTCGAATATTCTTGATTCTTCTTCCACCTTCCTAAGATTTCTATATCTGCTTTCAACAAGTAATGGTCTGAATTTATGTCGCTTTCTCTGTATACTCGTGTATCGCTTACTTCACTTGCTAATATCTTATTCACAATTATAGATTATTTAATTGACAGCGAGAATGCTTAATACAGCTATTCCAAAACTGCTCAATTCAATGTCAGATGAATTATTAGAAGTTACGTCTAAAAGAGTATTGAAAAAAAATTAAAGGATGTTATACATATAAAAACTTTGATGAAATCATGATAAAACTTTGCACAACATAAAAAGTTCAAGAGGTAACATAGAAAGTTCAAGAGGTTGCTGTTGCCAGCTTGTTGCTTATTGCATATTTTATTTATAATATATTGTTAATTTAGATCATAATTTGATTTCTTTTTGTTTGTTGATTTGTCACTACAAGTTTTTAATATGTTATTAAGTATAATTTAATTATAATTTTTGCCTGTTGCCAATTTGCCTGTTGGGCGAATCATAGTCAACAATGGTAATACGCAAAAATAAACAAACAAACAAAAGTACAAAGTAACACACCCCTCTCTGACATGTACCAAAACTACTTAGAGAGGGTTTGGCATGTACTGAATAAAACAAATTTTATAAGAAAGATATTTTTATTAGCAGGTTTAACATGATGTAATGTAGTCAAGCAAAATTAGTATCCTTTCTTCTTGTTTTGTTGTTTTTATGGTGATGGTTTTTGTTGTTATTCTAAATTTTTTATGTAAATAGTAACATCTGATGTACCCTATCGATGTAATTCTATGGAAATTAAATTATTGTTATTGTTATTGTTATTATTATTATGCAGAAAAGATTTTACTAGAAACTTAAAACTTTCGACTCAATGTTAATTGTTTAATGTATCAGAATTTTATGATAATTTTTTTGTACTATGTGATAATGTCACCTGATGAATATTACTATGTTGAGTGTTATTGTTATAGAATTTGGCATTTGCTGAAAATTAATTCCTGCCCTTGAGTATGTCATTTTTGACAAAAACCATGAAGAGACAAGGTAATGGTAATTAAATAATAAAATAAATAAAAATAAACAGATGTAAGAAAAGTAAACACAAGATACAATCTGAGAAATTTCTTTTATACTGGAATGAGCAAATTCCCAACATCTATATTTAATCCCAAGGCAAGAACTGGTCTATGATTATTATTATTAATTTGTTTAGAAGTATTATTAATAATATATGTATAATCTAATATGTAGTTAATTACATAACACATATAATGTCCCTCCTTTCTGCACTGTTATAAAAACGAAATAACAAATTTCAAGAGAGTTAAACTATTAATAATAAGTAATCATAAGTAATAATTATCACTTTAAACCTTTTTAAATTGTAAATTCTAATTAAGATTATTGCTTAAACTTGCAACACACACTGGACCGTATAATTTTATACACAGGATGATCAAATCAAAGGTTATCAAATTGTTTCATTTTTTTCATGAATTACAATCCACATTTTTAATTTTATAATAAATATGCAAAGTTGCTTAGAAAGGGCTTATTTTATTCATGATTCAGAAAGATATTAGATGGGGAAGAAAGATTTCTCATTGCTTTAATTTAGTAATTTAATTATAAATGGAAAGGAAAAGCAATGCTTTAAAACAATTACAAATGGTCTGATCCAAGTATTGCTATTATAACTTGTTGACCTTATCTCTGTACATGAAATTTAAAAATATAACTATACAAATTGAGAAATTTTAAGTAACTTGAAACAATATGAAGAGAAACTGAAGAAAATTCTTTTTATTATTAATCTTATTATTCAGAAAACTTGAAGGCATAAATTATTTTCCAACATTTTTAATGATCTTACGAATTGTCAAAAATTGATTTTAAAAATTAAAAATAATGAGGACTTACCTTCATTGACCAACCATAACATTTTCTGTAATGAGCCCAGCTTTTGACATGTTGACTAGCAGATACTTCACTTACAAAAAATTGTTTGCATGCTGAACATAAAATACCATAACATTTGCTTATTGTCACCAACTCTGGAATTAAAAATGAGTTTATAATTCACCACTCTGAAATATCTATTAGACTTACAGCAAACGTATACGTTAAGAGATCCAAAAAGAGCAAACCATTTGCAACCATTTTTTAAAGCTTTCTATAAAAAGCCAACCAAAAAAAAAAAAAAAAAACACACATTTGAAAAACATTTTTTCAATTAAAGTTGAAAACAAAGCTGGAGAATTATTGCAAATTGCAAGCTTTTTGTTAAATCTAAAAATTAAAAACCTTAATATTTCTTGGCAAAATGTTGAATCCAAGAATACTTTTGGCATATAATGCAAATACGCATTTATTTTGCATATTTTAGAGGTTTTGGGCATAAAACTATAATGGCATGCACATTTTTAAGGTTTTTGTGCAAAAGAAAACATTTATTTTAAGTAAAAATTATTTTTTAATCCAAAGCATACAATTTATTGATGATTCTAACAAACATATACAAAAACTCTCAATGACTGACAGCAAAGTGAAATTGATAGGATATCAATTAAATGTAAATTAATAAAGTCAATTAAATAGGATATTGAATAAATGAAAAAATTGGAAGATAATTATCAAAAGAAAAGATACATTCCAAGGGTACCTGCCTCTCAGAGAATGTATTTATTACAAACTTGTCAAAATGCAAATGCTCCTACCATATCATGGAATGGTCATGGATCAGACTTTTTCAAAATTTAAGATGATATGCTTTGCTGAGAGAAGGTGTTTCCTAAGAATAGAAAATCTTAATAAAATTTTAAGATGCTTTTATGTTTGTAGGTTCCTAATGCAAAATAAAATGGGAAGAAGTATACATTATTATTTTGAATATACCCTCTCTCACTCTCTACATGATAAAGAGGTGTCAAAGAGACTCCAAACACTGCGTATTTTAAACACTTTATAGCATATTTGCAGGTGCAGATCAGATCCACAGGGAGGGAAATGAGGGAAATTTCCTCTCTTAAAATCTTTCAAACAATTAATTTTAACTTGTCACGAAGCTTTCAAGCAAAAATATACTCATATAATCATTAAAACAAATAAAATCATATCGCAGCATGAGCCGAATCCCCCTGCAACATTTAAAAAAATCTGAAAGATGACACATTCAACCAAAACATTTTCAATTTCCCCTCCAAAAACTTGTTTCTGGATCTGACCCTGATATTTGCATGCATACTTCAGGGCTAAAAATTTCATTTCATTCACTTCCGACTCTGATCATGTTCAAGAAAATGTAACTGATCAAATCTCAACAGAACAGAAAGTTTTAATTGTTTATTATTGAAAACACATTGCCAGAATATATTTTGAGGAAATTCAGAAATGTAGGGCCAGAAACACTAGACTTACAAAACTAAAATCTTACATAATGTATAAACAACATTTCATAATTGGTGTTCAAAAGCCAAATTATATATCAATCTTGTCATAATTTCAACAATTGGACTTTATCATTTTCATTGGAATATTAATTATAATAATCAGACAACAGGGCTGGAGTGGCAGGCAAAGTAGGTGAGCAAGTGTGGGGGCAGGTGGAAGGGGTGTTAGGAGAGTACTACCACTATAACCACTTCTACTAATTTTCTAATTACAAGGAAATCTTACTGTCTGGATATAACCATTGAAACTTGCTTTTTAAAGAAACAAAAGTTGGAGCCACTTTCATGGGATAATGGGATTAAACCTCCAGTAAAGTATAATTTATGAGATGTCTTAATTCACTCTTCAAAGTAAAAGTGACACAAGAAGGTTTGATAATGTATGATATGTTTAAATGATACCTGTAAATCTGACAATGCTTGTTTTGAATATCTTTAATGCTTTCTTTGTTTCCTTTTATTCTGGAGTAGTCATTAACAGCAAACATATTTATTTCTCCTAATGTTTAATTCAATTCAAATTGTTAGAGAATGAAATAATATTACTTACAACATATATTCACATTGCCAAACAAAAAAGTTTGTATTTGAAACTACTAAATTATACAAATTAATGTCATTAATAAATTAATCTACATTTTGAATACTATATTTATCAGATTAAATTAAAAAAATACTCAATGATTGAAAGATAGGTAATAAATTTTCAATAATCACAATTATTAAATAAATTACCATATTAGATATCATAAGTATGACCATTTACTGGAACCTATTTAATTGCCAATATTGTGCAAGTACTTGAGGTATGCTTTTTTGCTACAGCGTGTAACTTTTTCAAGCATCATTCTCAGTAATTTACTTTGTATTAAAGAATTGTCAGTATCTTAGAAATTAAACTTTATAGGCAGCATAGATTGCTTACCTTGAGAAATAGTAATTATAGGTAGCTACTCTTTCACTTCTTAAAAAACATTTCATTTTGTGACAGTTCAGTACAAGAAGTGCTTGTAAGAAAAATTGTCTAATGTAACCTTAAATAGGGCATACTCTTTTACACATTTAAATTGAATATATGTTTGTACTTTCAATAAGTAAACTATGAAAATCTTTCTTTTGAACAATTAAAACAATTAGTTTTTCACACTTAATCTAATGTGAAATAATGTAGACTGCAACGTGGTTTACACAAACATAACAAGAACAATGCAGTATTGAAAATTTCTCACCATTGTTTCTTATGTTCTCTTCTATTTCACTTGTACAAAATGCTTCAAAACAGTCTTCTTCATAAGAGCATTCACTTGCATAAAATGTACCAAGAATGTGATCATTACAATCTTTTTCTTTCTAAAATACAACAATATTGGTAAATTAACAAACATAATTCATTCCTTCTGTGTAGGGTTACCATACAGTTTTAGAGACAATCACAAATACAAAAATGGGATGGGGTGGGGGGGATATGCACTTGGCTATCCAGGTGACACTGCATCAAAAGCTGTGGTGCTAATGTTTCAACTAGGGCTGGTCTACCACAGGGCCAATGACCAAATTTTTGGCATAGCCACCTCTGAGCTCTCAATCCCAGATTGTTTTCATGCTAGCTTTCAAATTTGAATTCTTGACTGTCCAGGATAATCCAATGCCTTTGGTAACCCTACATACACGGGTTTTTAAGAATACAGAAGCATAAGAGATGATTAAATCTTCTTTTAGAAGTTGCAGCTAATATCCAAGTTAATTTTCTTGCAAACATATGTTTAATTATTATTTTAAGAGAAGGTTTTAAAATCAACCTACTCTAAAAGTGTGTCAAAATAATTTCACTTTATTACATAAGAGATGTTACATTTTATATAACTTCTTCTTTATCTGGAAAATGATCATTTCAGAAAAGTTTTACTGGAATAATTCAATGTGAACGTAAGAGCATACATTAAAAATAATTATCTTAATTATTAAGATACAGTTATGAAATAAACCTTTCTATTTCTGCAACAATTGTCAAATTGATGAGATTGTAAGAATTTAACTCGTCAACTTCAACAATTTATTCTAATAATTTCCATGGAAATAAAACAGATTATTTTGTGAAGTATTGAAAAGTATTTCAGAGTTTTGAACTTTCATTACAAAACAATAAAATTATCAGAAAGAAAATGTTCAATAAATTAATACAATTCATACAAAACAAGGTAAGGAAAAAAATTACTTCTTGACCAATGTATTCGGAACTCTCTGGTAGCCCCAAACCAGCAGATCCTTCTGGGAACTGTATTCAGAGAACTAAAGAGTAATGTCAAGATACTGATACCCATGAACAGGGAGAACTCTTAAGTAATGACTTTAAGTGAATATAAGTAATCATGAAATATAGGAATCTTTCTGCAATAAAATGTTTTTTCTGGAAACTAAATTTCTACCCAGATTTTATATAATACATTTCATTGAAAATGAAAGACTAAGAGGGGAGAATTAAAAACTAACTTTAACTTCAATAAGGTTCAACTTCAACTTTCCCCTGCTTTGTTAGTAAAAATACAACAACATAGAAAAGAAGAACCTACCTCTTGCAGTGCAATACAATAATGTTGATAATGAAATAAATTTCTAGCATGCTCTTCAGCAGCAATGTCATCAAGAAAAAATTTCATACACATCCAACATATAATTCCAGAACTCTTTTTGATAGCAGAGAGACCTGCAAATGAGTAAATTGTAATGGATGCTGCATAAGGGTACATAAGCGTGCAATCCAAAGTTATCTTTCCTAGACTTTGTCCATGACTGTGACTGATTGTGACTATGACTGATTACTGACAAACTACCAATTTTGCAAACTTGCGACACAAATACCAAATTAAAATTAATATTTTAAACCATGGCTTACAAATAACATTGACATTGCATTAGTATGTAATTTGTGAAGACTTATGATGAGGGGAGCACTGTCTGAATGAGTAGACATCTAGCCGTGTCCATCAGCGACCTGTTGTGTCTTCCAAGAAGTCCGTTCTGCTCCGGGGTATGAGGAGCCGTTAGCCGTCGGAGGATCCCATGTCTTTTCGAAAGGTCTTCAAAGTTCTCATTCACATTATCTGAAAACATTTCAGTTTCTTCCCCTGAGTTTCCATGGCGGCCCTAAATTAAACTCTTTCACAACTAGACTTTTCTTCTTCCTCATACTCACCTCGCACCAACTATTATAGATAAAGATGTAGAAGTAGCTGTTCCCACCTAATGAAATGACATGCGTTGGGCCAAAAAACATCTGAATGCACTAGCTCACATATTTCCGTTTTCTTGTCGGAAACCGGGAACGAGGGTCGGCTCATCGTTCCTTGCATACATGTTCTCCATTTGAAGCCAGCATTAAGATAGTTGATTCTGAATCCTAACAATCGTATGGACTTCACGGCCTTGCGCACGTCGTAGAGATTTAAATGCCCTAGATGAATATGCCACTCTTCTAATGAGTTTATTCCTAGGCTGCTAGGTTGATTGTTTTCTTCAATAATTCTCTTGCATTCGGGACCATTTTGGCTACGAAAATAGTACAGGTCATTCACCCGATTTGCAGTAAATAATAACTTTCAGCCGCCATTGATAACTTCGGCTTTTGTTTGTCCGAAAACGACAGTGTTCCCTTTGTTAGTGATCTTGCTAACCGATATCAAATTGCTTCGTAAGTCAATAACAAACGTGTTCTGAAGGCTGATCACTTTCTTGCCGCCGTTTGCATTTAAAATAGTCGATACACTACCATTACTTTTCACCTCAGTATTTAAGTTACTGACTACGTTGACTTCACTGTCTTCGCACATATACGAAGTGCATCCACTATCGAGACACCAACCGTCGCTACTTACGCCGTTTCCGGTTAGGAAACACTTGCTTGTCTCTGCATTCGATAAAACATTCAGGAATATGTATTCCTCACTGCTTGCTAACTGTTGCGTTGACTTTTTTGGCTGCTTGCTATTCCTTGCGCTGTGTCCGACTTCTCCGCAATTGTAACATTTCATTCTTGCGCGTCTTTTCTGATCCCCGTGTTGATCGCGTTCTGGTTTATGCTTCGACCGTCCTCATTTCGATCATCGAACTCCTCTCCGATCGTAATACGCAAGTTTTCGCGTGTAAGCCACACGTCACGCGAGTTTATGGCGTACCGAACCTTTTCGAAGTCGTCTGGTAGGCTGCTTAACAGTACGATAGTCAATAAATATTGATTGATATGTACCTCCATTTCTGCAACACACTCCTGTCTACCACATCGAAGAATTCTTGGGTGTGTTATCTAGCGTCACCCCCATCGTTCATTTTCATCGAGATGAGCTGGTTTAGATGGACGGCCATTTGTGTGGATCCTTTGGACTGATATATTTCTTATAACTTAGTCCACAGGGCACGAGGTGTGTCACATTCTTTAATTTCCTTAATCTCGGATGGTTGGATTGCAATGACCGACCGATTGGAAAACACATTTCCAATCCTCATTGATCCATGTTTTTTCTGCGAGTGCGTTGTCTGCCGTCAACTCGGGCTTTACAATTGCGCCGCTCACGTAACCCCATACGCCATTTTTAATTTATATGACACACATCTTCATCTTCCAAGTATCGTAGTTCTCTTTGTTCGTGTTTCGAATTTTACGCTTGACGTATTCATCGTTCAAGACGAGGTATTCTACTTCCAATACGATAATCGTTAACTATTTTCTGCGTGGTGTTATTATGTAGGTTCGGACCCACAGGTACACGCAACTTTCATGAGTTTGCCCGTCCGTCAGACTGTATTATACAATGTAAAAACATAAGTACTGAAGAAACTTATTCTTTGGTATTTGATTTAATTAACAAAAATATTAAAATAAATATCCCGTCAAATATTGTTGATTATATCTAATACACGTTAAAATTAAATAACATAACTTATGAATAAATTCAATTAAAATGATTTACACATTGTTATACTTTATTCGCAAATTCGCCAATTTAACCAATATGTAATGAAATTGTGTGTTTGAAAATGTCACACAATGATTTCTCATTCAATTTCTATTCAGAAATATGTAGTTTTCCATGATTTTGGCGAAAGAAAAGAGTTATAAAATGAGTAAAATAAAATAGGCATCTCTACAACCGTGTGCACCCAATAAAATCAATGAAAAATGGTTTCAGATACAATTCGCCCCCCCCCAAAATGTTTAATATTATGAAAGTATATCTAAAAAAAATACTTATATTGTTGTTTGATAATTTTAAAAATATGAGCAACATAAAATTTTTAATTTTTTATAAAAAATTGACTTTTTTAAAAAAAACGATTTTTTGACTTGTAGTGACTAAAATTTTATAATTTGAAAACGCCACCAATCTAATCTTTGATATATTTTCATTCAGAATTAATGTATTTTGGAGTGTTTTGCGAGGTAAATTGACTCATTATGAGTAAAACAAAATTAAGTATGTCTAAAATCGCCTTTTATCCATTCAAAATCTATTGCTTGTAAAAAAGGAAAATTATTAAAGTAGAAGGCTGAAACTGGCAAATAAATCTTTGCAACATATCAAACAAAGTTATTGTCGTTTTTAAAATATCTGAGATGATCGGGTGTGCAGTCGTGCTGAGTTCGCATGGAATTACCCATATATGAGATTATATTTTTCTTCTCTCTCACTTCCATATGTTTTGTTTTGTGGAAATTGATTTTTAATCCAGCTTTTTTGTACGTTTCCTCAAGATTTCATATTATATACACTAAGTCAAACTTATCATTAAAGAAAATCATCTGGTCGTCAGCAAATAATAATGTATGAATGGCCGTCTTCTTCAATGTTATATTTTTTCATACCTCGTTACTACACTTTTAGAATTACTTGCATGTAAATATTAAGCAATTCCTTTCCATATTTTCGAAAAATTAATGACCTTATTTGAAGATGTTTTTGATGAACACATTTCATTAAGGAAAATAATATATCTTCACAATTGTAGTTGTAGGAAAAAACCCAAAAAATGTTAATGTTTTCAATTTTCGAAAAGTGAGGGTATCTACGAACCTGAAATGACCATTCTCTTAAGCGTTTTTTACGCTATTTACGATCAAAATTTAATCAAAAAAGTTTGCCTTTTTTAAGGAAAAATGCTTCAAAGAAAATAGTGTCGAACACAAATTTTCGCAAAAAAATACTCCAATTTTTGACAAACTGAATATGACTGTTTGAAGATGTTTTGATGAACACATATCATTAAAAATATTATCTTAATAATTAATTAAAAATGTTATCTTAATAGCTATAGTTGCAGTTGCAGGAGGACGCCGAAAAAAATTATCTCTTTTAAGTGGCCATCCATAAATTACGTATTGCAAATTGCGAGTATTTTGAATACCCTCTCTCCCTTTTGTAGAGCAATTAAATTAGTTTTTGCGTAATTAATTAGCAATTAAATTGCTCTACAAGATGGCATCTTTGGTTTTGTGGTATGTCCATTATGGTAGTGTCAGCTTAATCTTAAGCTAGCTCGTAATTAATTACACAAAAAAATTAATATTTGCGTTATTAATTAGTAATTAAATGGTGGCATATTTCGGTTTGTGTAACCGATTGTAGCAGTTAAAAGAGGTAAAAAATTGAATGTTTGCAATTTTCAATACTCCACATATTCAACGAACTGTACCTTTCTCTTCAGCGTCTTATACGCTACGCGAGGTCAAAATTTTATCAAAGTTGTTGATCTCGTGTTTAAGAAAAATCTGGTTTAAGAAAATTAAAAATAGCAAAATAACGGGAAAAGTATTTAAATTTTCACAAAATTGCACGTGGCCTTATTTCAAAATCTATCTTTAAAGAACATATTTCATTAAGGGAAAAATCTCTATCTCGATTATTTTAGTTGTAGGAAGACAACTAAAAATTTTGAGCTTTTATAATGATCGAAAATTCAAGGTTTTCAACGAACATGAGACCTGCACCATTCTCTTAAACGTCTTTCACACTATCTAAATAAGAATGAAAAAGGTTGGAACTATATTTTTGAAAATTTTGAAAATGTCCCTGGGGCTTCATGTAATGTAGGTCAGAAAATTGAAATATCAGTTTCAAATTCAAGGAGTCGTGAGCGAGATCGATTGGGAAAAAATAATTTCAGAGAAAATCGGCTGAACGGTTTAGCCGTTATCGTTGTTCACAAATGGATAGACTTTTCGTAATCAAGGAACCACAAAACATGAATTCCGGCTACACCACGTGTTAGAGGAATTTTTCTAAATTTTGTAATTGGATTTATCCACTTTTTCGCTACCAGGGCCCAACAATAAGAGTTTTTCTGCCAAAAATTTGCCGCTTTTCCCCCGTAGTATTACATAACTCTCTCTCTACTGCAAAACCGGTAACGAGAAAGTAAAAAGAATACTCACCGTAGTGTTCCAACTGCATTTCTTCGTCAGATTCCCAACAGATATCAAAAGTTTTGGCATCTGATGAATTTGAATGTATCTGTATCGTCTCTACAATCGCTTCCGACATTCCGAGATCTATTCAACAAAAAAAATATATATTAGTAATTTGTTATACATTAATTGTTACCTTAACCTTAAACGTCGTAAAAAACATCAACAATATTGGTATTTTAATATAATACATTTAACAACATAGGGTAGGTCATTTCAGGGTAAAAATACACCAGTGTATTCCCCATAATATTGGCAATAGTTTATTTGCGTTTTTTTGCGAACAGCAAGTTCACTGCAGTGTTGATGGTCGGTTAATGGGGTAAGGTTCTAATCTGCACCTAAAATTCATCAATTCATAAACTGTCGTGTTTCGTAGTTTGTATTCGAAGGTAGGTATTTTCTTCAGCAATATTTAGAAATATTCTCGCCGCTTCGAATTACTTTAAGCCCTACTGGTTGTTGAAAAAGAGAAATAGTGAAGAAACGCTGAGAAGTCGCCCGAGTGCGTGGGCCGAACAATATCCAGCGGCACCAAGAAGCACCACTGTATGGCTGAGACTTAACATGTAACGGTTTCGCATAAGCTGCATAGCAAGCGACACCTTAATTCGATACGCAACAAGTGTAATGCCCGTAATAAAGTTTATGTTACTACTTATATCAGGATATGTACGCCACGCTCACACTGATTCGGAATAGCCACATGATGATATTAAAAAGTCATTAGCGAGATATTTTAATGAAATAAAATTTGTTGCCCATAATTTGTTCTTTCCTTGGTCTTGTACATTTCTTGAAAATGTTACTTTTCGCGCAATATTGCGAGGAATCTGTGCAATTTAAAAAAATTACACAAACAAGATTTTCTCAAAAATCGCTCCAACTTTTTTAAACTTTTGATACGGATTGTGTTACATGTTCTCTATAACGCGACCTAAACACCATATTGCTCTATTCTTTTCTTTTCTCTGTACAATGTAAGTTTATGACTAGTCTTTCACATTGTTAATAATTATATACTAGCGGCAATTTATTCAAATTATTGTAATTATGATTACATATACCTTAAATGTCGTATAAAGCTTCTCGAAAACTCAAGTTTTCTGTCAAAACTAGCTCAAAAGTTCGCATTTTCGGAAACGATTAAACTCCATTTTCTCAAAAATGACGTTAATTTCTTTCTCTAAAGTTTTCGAGCGGATAGCTTTAATTGCACTCTTCAAAATGACGTTTAGTTCGTTTCAGGTTTTTTTTTCCAAAACTACACAAATGTATTTTTCAAGATCTCTCACACCGTTAATACGCAAATTTTCAACAATTTGTAAACAGTATTGTATTTGTGAGTTAATGTGCTTCAAATGACTGTAAATGAAGATTTTCGAACACTCAAAAATTGTCTGTGAAAAAGTGCTTCAAAAGGCTCGAGCCAGACCTGGAGCGCCATCGAAGTAGATATATGCCATTTCCATATCTATTACATATTCTCACGGTTTCATTACATGTTTATGTATATATATATATATATATATATATATATATATATATTGACATTTCTTTCTACATATATTTCCGGCCTCTCGTGGTAAGCATGGCATGATGTGGCATACGTAAATCCTGTTGACAGTCAATAGGCAATTAGCTAAAAACTACATACGTGCACAATATATTGTATACAAGTTAAATATATGCCTTACACGCGCACTTTACATGCATTTCTACGGTAAATGGCATGATTAGCGAACTGAAAGAGAAGACGGCGGGCACGCGTGCGACCAGGTCAAGTTTGCAAATGCGACTGACGATTTCGTTAGCGCGGGGTGGTGGGGCGAGAGAGATCCGCGCGGTGTGAGTGGCTGAGCCAATGAGGATTCAGTTGAAATCGTTATAACCAAAAGGTTTTTGAGCTATGTAAAATTACAACTTCAAGTGATATGTGGACATGTAAAAAATTTAAAACTAGGAATTTTGCTAAAGCTTATGAAGCTAATATGTTAAGTTGACTGCATTGTGCAAAAGTTTCTGAGAATCTTTGCACCCTTGTCTCCCGTAGCCAGGCGCTAAAAACGTGGGCAGATACTGGGAACCCTGCACAAGCGAGCGCCCGCACAGAATGCGTAATCTGATGAAAGCGAAGCGTTGCAACTTGAAAATGATTAATCCACAATAATACAATTCGCATTATGATTGTACAATACTCAACTGTTGGCATATGGTAAGACGTGCATGTTAGAGCATAAATAATATGTTCACGATATAATACATTAAAATTTAAGCTTTCCGACAATCTTATTTCAAGATATATTTTTGAGGAAGAGATTCTTAAAGAAAAAATCTATATTCAATATTCTATAATAATCAATAATCTATATTCACGGAAAACACCAAAAAAAATAAACTTTTGCAATTTTCTAAAATTCAGAGAGTTTAACCAAAATGAGACCAGCACCACTTTCTTCATCACTCTTTCCTATATTTGAGGGGAAAATGTTTACAAAGTTAGAGCCCTTTTTGAGAAAAATTTATTTTTAATTTGCATAAAAATTGCGTGTTTAATGCAAAAGTACGAAAAAACTACTCATATTTTCGAAACATTTAATATGATCTAACTTGAAGATCTGTTTTTGACGAATATATCTCTTCAAGGAATAAATTTCTATAATCACTATTGTAGTTATAGGAAGACGCTGAAAATTTTGAGCTGTTGTAAATTTCAAAAATTGAGGGAGAGCATTGAAAATGCGACCTACGCCATTTTTTTCGATCTACGACATATTTCGCTCAGAGGAAAATAAAAGAAAACAACTAGGAGCCATTTTCAAGAAGAAAAAAAAAATAAATGTTGATGAGGCTTCTTGTAAAGTACTCGAAGAGTGCTTGTCAAGTAAATCAAAATATCTGTTTCAAATTTAGAAAGCCGCGACAAATCAATCGACGAATATTAAATTTAGAGACAATCCTACTTACGATTTAACCGTTAGCGTTTTTCGTAGACTGACGTGACGGACCGACAGATGTTTTGCCTTCAGTCGATTTTTCGGTGTGAAGGGCCCATCAAAAGTGGATTCTCTCTACACAACATTTTACTATATATAGGAATTATTATTATTATTATTATTATTATTATTATTATTATTATTATTATTATTTAGGAATAGTAATTAGTGATTAATAGTATTAGTAATTGTACATTTTTACTTTCCCGAATACATACAAATATAAGGAGTAAAATACGTAGTTTGGGAAAGTTGTGTAGTGCTACGGACAATTGATTTCAATATTTCAACGGAAATACACGTTTTGGGGTCCCCTGATACCAAAAATGGTTTTTCAAAACGTCCGTCTGGTGTATTTGAACAAAACTAGCATCTAAATTATGCGTAGGGTTTTTTCCAAATTGAAGAAACTCTTGGCCATTTGGCCGAGTAAAAGCTCTGGGATATTGAAAAACATTAATTAATTCTTACTTATTTACATGAAGCCCCTGTGACATTTTCAAAACTTTTTCAAAACCTGCTTCAATTTTTTTCTTTAATTTCTTGTAAGAATACAGAAAAATACACTTATCAAGGTGATACAAGGCTGATGTTCACAGTTAACTCTAAATACTCGAAAATTTCCAAATTTTAATTTTTTGCCTCTTTTGACAACTATAAAATTGAAGATAAGAGATTTTTACTTAAAATTTGTTCTCCATAATGAGTTTTTTCATTAAAATCAGGTACATTTGTTTGAAAATTTTAGTGGTTTTCACACATTATTGCGAGCAATATGCGCAATTTTAAACAATAACAAAAACAAGATTTTCTCAAAAAGATTTTTTAGGGGGGGTCATAAATTACACAAATGTAATTTTGTGACAGATCTCTCCCTCCATTAATATGCACATATCCACCAATTTGTAATCCCTATTGTATTTGTGAATTAATGAGCTTTAAATGAATTCTAATGAAGTATTTCGAAAACTCAAAAAGTTGTCTGTGTAAAAGAGCTTCAAATTTAGAATTTACGGTAGCACTTGACCCCATTTTTTTACAAATGGCTCCACATTTTTCAAAGAAAATTGTCATTTAGGACGAGGTTTTACTGTTCTTTAATATTCTTAAAATAATGTTTCGGATCTACTATTAGGAAACCGTATAGTTAAGAAAATGGCAAAACAATGGGCGGCGACTTTGGGTGGCAACAGATGGCAGCTGGCAAGAGTTTGTAGCAAGTCCGAATAGCTAGCCGAAACCAAAGACAATAGAAAACTAATACGAGAACGTCTGTGTCATTCTGTAGCACCACTAGTTGCGTTACGAAGGCCTGGCAATAGTTCTGTGAAATAATCGACGGTTTTGTCCCGCAGTAATACAATACTCTCCCTATACAGCGTATCCAGATGGCGAAACAAATTTCAAATGGGAACTTAATGAAGAAACTTGCAATTTGGTTGTGGAGGCTGATATGGATCTCTTTATTCGATAATAGTTTCTTCTTCGATCTCGCGGCGTCGTGAGTCGATTCGTCATTGGTGGCAGGTTAAGTGATACGATCCAGATATTCTATTAAGGAACTATTAAAATTTGGTGGTTTTATCCTTAAACCAACTCCTGTTCACGAATCTACTCTCGATGCCGCGAGATCAGATAACTAATGCGAAGAATTACCTTGGGAACTCGCGAAAACTGCGATATTCCCTTGTTTAAATTGGCTTAATTAAACCACAATATGCGTATTCATACAGTAGCGCAGCTCAGGGCGTTTGTTGGCTAGTTAGGGATGCGTGCGCATAGAGCTAGTGATCCTGGTGAAGATCGAGTAAAACTACGGATAGCTGCCACTGAAGCATATGGAATTGTGAAATTGCGTTTATTAAAAGCTGGTTAAAAACTTAAAAAGTAATTCGTGTTGTTTCTTGACCTCGTGGTTTTATATTCCTTAGATTTTAAGGGCAAGGCATTAAATATAACACGTAAAATTACATCAAACCAACCAGGGGCGGATCCAGCCTATCATTTTGGAGGGGATCATCGTAGATTTTTGTTAAATAAACATATTTGTTATATTGTTTATATAATTACATAATTAGAACATAAATGAATATTTAAATCAATTTTGCCAAATAAAGGAAGGTAAACGAAAACTAGGCCTTAAGGAGGAAGCGAAGGATCCCATGCTCCCCTTTATTCGCCAGTGGAACAAACGTTTTAACATTCATTACATTTGACATTTTCTTAACGCATTTCACTTGCATCAACTGTATTGTACTTTTCTAATTAACACAATAACAACGCGTGTGTCGAAAGAGGCACTGTTCTGCAATTAATACAGCAATAATGAAGGGAAGAACCTTGAGTTATGATTTTCCAACAGACCAAAAGACCAACAGACCAAGGAAGGAAATACGGAAATTTGTTACCTCCCAACAGAAATGTTATTACCTCCAAGATATCCATATTTTCTACTTAGACTACTTACATTTCTATTTATTTTCATGAACAGTATAGAATTACTGATACCTCATGATTCCACTATTCTCTTTCAATGGACAACATTCATTAGATTTAAATCATTATTTTCCTTAAAAGTTGTTCAAAACTTCTACTTCATATGTTTCAGTTATATGAATAAGGAAATTAAAATATGTACAAAAAATTCACCTTTTGGTTAGATTTATCAACACGAAAGGCGGCATAATATTCCTTGATCGCCGCACGGAACACTGACCAACGTCGTCATAGGTCATTTAACACGGAACTGAGTTACTGATTACTACGATAAATACGTATACTGTGGTAAAACTCTGTGTTTACATTTTTGAGAATGGCCTCTTTTAATTTCGTGCGTTTGTGCAAAACTTTAGCAAAGACACGGCCTACAATATCTTAATGATAAAAAAATTGTGTGTATATGCTATAAAAAAAGCATGGGATAAATATTAGTTTGCATATGAAGGATTTGCGGAGATGTTAAATTAGCAAGAGATATAAAGAATTCTTCTCAAGATAATTTAAAAACAATTGATCAATGTATGCTTCCTTGATAATTTCGTTGTTATTTTTCCAATAAAATTTTGGTCTATCTGGCCCAGGTTGAAGCTCTACAATTTGGACAATTTTTTTTTTTTTTTTAAATTTGGGGCTTCTTTACAGAAAGCACCTAGGACATTTTCCAAATTTTCTCAAAATTGGTCTCACATTTCTTTCTTTAATTTTTTTGTAAGAATTGAATGAAATACACGTCGGCAGTCACGGTGTAACGGTTAGCGTATCGGACTGTTGTACCCAAGTTGACGGGTTCAAACCCGATGGATTTTTCAGGCCGAAAAAATCCTTCGTAAGCCTGAGGGGAAGTAAAGCCGACTGTCCCATGTACAGTAGATTTACTAGCATGTAAAAGATCAAGCCTAAATGACGCCTCTGAGCTAAATTCAAATCGCCTATTTCTCGCCCAAGAAATACCTCCTTTCTCTGCTAATTGATGAAAGGAGCGTAGCGAAATTTGCGTGTAAGAGCGAGCCTGATGGCCCGAGTCTCGCCACGTAAAATAAGGCAAATTCAATTCAATTCAATACACTTATAAATATGGCAAATGTCTTATTTTCACTGTTTGAATTTTTATCAGTGCCTTCCTAAAACCATAATATTGAACACAGAAATTTGTTCTTCAAATGAAAATGAAATGTTATGCATATTCTTTCTTTAGTAGTTTTAGCGTAATATTGGGTAAAATATGGACAACATTCAAACATTAAAAACAAGATTTTCTCGAAATACACTCCATATTTTTTCTTCAAATTCTGTAAAAGGATAGTGTTAAATGCACTGAATTAGATGAAATTATCGCCATTTTGATGCATTTTTTACCGGTGTTTTGCATTCATTATTGCATATGTAAGTACAAGTTTCAAGTTACGTCATTTTAAGTTTCTCGAAAACTCGAAACTTTTCTGAGTAAGTGTAAAAAAATTCATTATCAGAAACGCACGAATGACATTTTCTTAAGAACGGCTCCTTTATTACGTTCTGGCACTAACGTTAGTAAGAAGAGAGAGTATTGTAATCGTGCGCCGGAAAACGGCGAACTATACGCACAAAAACTCTATTGCCGGGCCCTGGTAAGAAAAAAGTTAATAAATTCAGTTGCTAATTATAGACAAAACATCCTCTAACACGTGGTAAAACCAAAATCCATGGTTTGCGCGTCCTTCATACCGAAAAATCGATTGACAGCAAAACGTCTGTCCGTCTGTGCACAATGTTAACGCATAAATCTTTCAGCCGATTTTCCCCAAAATTTATATTCTCCAATCGTTCTAGGTGATGTCGCCGAATTTGAAACCGATATTTTAATTTTTACATGAAGCCCCTGAGACATTTATAAAAAAATGGCTCCAAATTTTTTGACTAGATTTTGTTGTTGAATAGTGCAAAGGACGTTTAAGAGAAAGGTGCAGATCTCATTTTCGGTGATATCCACGATTTTTCGAAAATTGCAATTTTGTTAAAATCTACCAAATTGATGATAGAGGTTTTTGGCTTAGACAAAGTCTGTTGTACAAAATTAGATTAAAGACTTAATTTTGTACAACTGACTTTGTCTATGTCTAAAAATGTCATATACATTTTTTTTGTAAAAGTTACTCGTTATTGCGTAATTTTCGCTCGAAATTTACGATTTTTTTCTCTCTCAAAAACTGCTTCAATTTTTTCTTTGAATGTTCTTCGCATATGTAATAAGAAAGTTATGTTGTAAGAAAAATCGTGCTAGTCCCATTTTCGGGTATTGCGTTTTTTTTTTCGAAAATTGCAAACGAATTTCAAAACTACAAACTTAAAGATATTTTTACTTCAGAGAAAGGTTGTTGTAGTAAATTATCTACTTAAATAAATAAATAATAAACAAGTGGTCTGTGCTATAGAATGGCACAGACTTTCTTGCCCTGGTTAGTTTTCTAATCCCTCTACTCTTTACTAAACTTTTGCGAAAAGCCTCATTCTCTTCACGGCTGCTTTCATTTTGTCGCCCGAAATTTTTTTTCCCCCAACATTTTCTCGATTACTCGGCCCCGCAATGCTAGAACAGAAACCATAATATACTTACTACTATTATAGTAGATATCCCCAATTTTTCGAAAATTGGAAAATAAATTAAAACTTCAAAATTGGAGATAGACATGTTTGTCTCATATAGTCTGTTGTACACAAGTAACTTCAAAAACGTTCATGTTCAATGTTTTGAAAATCGAGTAGTGTTTGCGTATTTTGTGATTGAAAATTCACAAAAAGAATTTCAAAAACCGCTCCAAACTTTTTCTTTCAATATTTTTCACTTATGTAATAAGTGACAACAAAAATATGGAAGAAGTCAGGTTTCGGGTAGTTTGGTTTTTTGAAAATTAAAAAAAAATTAAAACTACAAAATTGAAGATATCGATTTTGGCTTCAGACAAAGTCTGTTGTACACAATTAGCTCTCAAAAAAAGATCTAAATTTTTTTGAAAAAAAAGAGTAGTTTCACGAATCTTATGCTTGAATTAATGAAAAATATACAGGTTTCACACCAACTACGGACCACCTTCCATTCACGGCAAAAACGGCGCTTTTAGGAAGAATTGATAAAAAAAATGTGCCCATTGTTGGTAGCGCCCATCGCTGCATGCGCGCTTTGCCAGCGCTCATCGACTGATATGTGTTGACATAGACAGAAATGCGGTGAAATAGTATTACATAACCGTTACTAAGGGGCGAGAAAGTATGTGATGTTTCAGCACCCCTGGTTTCTTTTTTCGCAAACTTTTGAAGTTGATGCGCGAAAAAACGGCGCATTTTCGGCAGAAAAATTCTTATTACAGGGCCCTGGTAACAAAAAAGTGGATAAATCCAGTGGCTAAATTTAGAAAAAAATCTACTAACACGTTGTGTAACAACAATCTCTGTTTTGTGGGGCATTGATACCGAAAAATTAATTGCCGGCAAAACGTCTGTCTGTCCGTTTGCTGTTGGTTGAAAACCCTGATTTTTCGACTATTGAAAAAGTTCACAACACTTTCGGCGCCTTGCTACAACTACATTTATAAAGATACAACTTTTTTCTTAATGAAATGTGTTCATCACAAACATATTTTTAAATAATATCATGTTAAATTTTTCGAAAATATGAGTATTTTTGGAGTAATTGGAGTTTTTGGAGTAGACGTTAGTCGCCCGCACTGAAAATCTTACGCTTCTTGTAATTTTAAATGAACTTGAGGCATGTGTATATTATTTATTTATTTCTTACATTGGAGCTTTTGTTATACGTTTAAAAATTAATCTTGTAGAAATTATTTAAAACATATGAAATAAATATTTCCAGCCTTCGGTGGCCCGCTCCCGATTTAGGTAGTTGGATGCTACGTAAGTTAGAATTTGTATATTATTTCCTATATCACTTTATTATCATTTATTATATATTTTTGTTACATCGTTTCAAATTGCGTTCTTTGTGTTAAATGTGAAAACGAATAGATGAACTGTCATGGTTGGTAGTTGTTTCCCGCTGTTGTGAAGTCGGAGAGATACGGACTCGCAACCGACGCTTTTTGTTGTCGGTAATAAAAACGAACTTTTATTTTTGTAGAATATTACAATACCATAGTGTTTGATAATTACTATTATATATTTTTCGATCTATTTGCATTGGTCAGTGCTTTCAGTATAGTATTATTTATTAACTTTTAATTATTTTACTTCATCGTATTCTGCTTATTTTTCACCCAAATGGTCCACAATGGTCTAGATTTTAAATGAGTTTTACAAAAAATACTTCGAAGAGAAATTGTGGTATAAATAGTATTAAATAATCATTAGTAATGGTGAGAAAGTACGTGCTGTTTTAGTACCACTAGTTTTATTTACATTGCATTTAAATTACACAAATGTAATTTTTTTAAATCTCTCACGTCAATAGTTACATGATACGCGGCTTGTAAACTTTATTGCATTTATTAGTACAAGTACTTCAAATAATGTCTGATAAAGTTTAGCGAAAAATCAAAAGTTTTCAGCAGTTTCAGAAATGCTTAAACATCAAAAACAGCTTAAATTTGGAAACGAAAAATTGCGTAGAGAACGTATTACTCTTTTATAATATTCTT
The DNA here is from genome assembly GCA_017312745.1 of Gryllus bimaculatus. Taxonomy (NCBI): domain Eukaryota; kingdom Metazoa; phylum Arthropoda; class Insecta; order Orthoptera; family Gryllidae; genus Gryllus; species Gryllus bimaculatus. The sequence goes on along the minus strand of BOPP01000120.1, from coordinate 162,830 downwards.
TGAGTCTTATTTCAGTTCTACAATAAAGGAGAAGAAAATTTGAGAAAATAATAAAATGTGTCTATTGGGACTAATAAGATTAGAAAACTAGTACGAGAAAGTCTGTAACAATCTGCAGCACCATTAGTTACTTTTTCACCTACTGCTTACGCAGTATAGAGAAAATATTGTAATACTGAGAGAGGGAAAGTGAATTTTTGACAATTTTTTATTGCCGGCCCTGGTAACGAAAACGTGAAAAAGACTGTTTCTATGTGTAGTACTATTACTTCATCTAATATATGTATTCCAAATCCGGCAAAATGACTGCCTGTGATTAACACTAGCCGCTAAACCGTTCAGCCGATTTTCTCCAAAATTGATATTCCCAAATCGATCAGGACGAACTCAAGGCCCAGTAAGTTTCAAACAGATATTTTTGTTTTTGTGTGTGCTTTACTTGAAACCAACGTTTTAAAAAATTTCTCAATTTTTTTCCCCTCGGGGAGAGTAAAAATGGCACATATCTAGTTAAAACCTCTGATTTTTGAACATTGCAAACATGACTAATGTTTGGAGTCTTCCCACAACTAGAATATTGAAGATAGATTTTTATCAATACAATCTCTTGTTTAATAACATATTGAAATTATGTCACGTTTACATTTTCTAACATTTCAGTGATTTTTCCCTATTTTTGCGTAAAATGAATGCAACTTTTAAAACTGTTTAAACAATTATTTGCTCAAAAACGGCTCCATTGTTTTCTTTTAAGTTTATCCTTGTATTTGTAGTCTTCAATAAACGATACAAAAAGTATTTCAGGATTCATTTTGGAATAATACACTAAAAGTACAATTATTGAAGATATATTTTGTCTCAAATTCAATTTGTTGAAAAAAATTGTTTTAAAAAGATAGTCGAGTTTTTAAAAAGAATGTTTTTGCGTACTTTTTTCGAGTCGTAATTTATAAAGAACATTTTTTCAAAAACGACTGCAGTTTTTAAATTGATTTCCCTCGTATGTAGCAAAGAGTGGTAAAAAATAGTTCTGGTCTCATTTTAAGAAAGTGGTGCTAGTTTATTCTGTTTTCGAAAATTGCAAAAAATTTAAAATGCCAAAGTGCAATATTTATAAACGATTTTTTCGTTAAACGAAAGGTTCTAAAATGTCAGTTCTTTAAAGAAGGTCAAGAATTTTCTTTCATTGTATGGAATAGTGAAATTCTGAAACATTTCGTATTTTCCCTACTTCTTTTGCTAGTATCTTCAAGGTGTTATCACGTTGCAATAGATAGAACAATGGGAACACCGCAACACGGCAATTTGAATTTCTCAGAATAACTTATAATTCTTGAGCGGTGTTTCTGGATGTATACTTCATCAGACTGAACGTTGCTAGCGAGTGATAAAAGCGGAGGCCGAAGGAGGGAGAATCGTCACCAATTTGGACGACCATAGCGAGGCGCAAACTAGGCCCTAGTATTGGTGACACCATTTCGAGGTTCGCGAAGTCGATCATGATTACGCGTCAGTGAGTCGATTCCTTCTTGAGGGGGCGGGATAAGGGATTCCTAATTATAATTCTGATTAGGAATGAAAACGCTATTGTTCGCAAACAAGGTTGTCCTTGCAGAAGATGTAACAATGGTTTTTGTAACTACATTTTTAACGTCAGTCTTTTCCTAGGATGAAATAAAACAGTTGAAATATTAGCGAGGTGTGTTTAAGACTTCAGAAAAGACCATAGTAAGGCAGGATAGTAAAAAAATTCTTCACGAAGAGTTGAAAGTACTGAAGCAACTTTCCATAGAGTTGTTTCTGAGGAAACATTATCTTTATCTCTCTCACGTAAATTTAAAAAAAAGAAATGGTTAAAGAAGTTCAGAAAAAGTGAATACTGGCTACTGAAAACAATATAAAAGGCAAAATGGAAGAAAAAAGAAACAAAAAATGACAGAAAGTAAAAGAGGCACAGGGAAGAAGTTATGATGCAAGATAAAATAAACTGGTGGTTTCAGTTTAAAAATAAGTTAAAACAGATACAACAAAGACTTTGCTGTTTGGTTCATCTTAAACTTTGCTGTATAAATTACTGATAGGCAATTGTGCATTACTATACTTAACAAGAAAAGCAGGAGACCAATGCCGAGCAGTGAATTCATACAAAATTAATATAAATCTTACTTTGTTGATAGTGATAAAGAAAATCAAAAGAAAAGATTCACCAAGACTAAACAGGGTGAGAATGCAATTTATGAATAAGTAAATTAACGAACTCATAATTTGAAAGTAGTACATAAACAATAACAAAAAAGCAATATGTAAATTAGAGTTAAAAGGTTTTTGTTTTTGAAAATTATTAGATCCAAAGGAAATAAAATTTAAACATCGAGAAATTTGAAATTGGACCTGTATTCCTCACGGATGAAGATAAATTATATATGATATGGTTCCAACAGTATCATAATTTTGTATGTATAATGAGCAGATTACTTTTTATTTTGGCATTTGAATGTTCAAAATGTTAAATGAGTATGGGTGTTGGAGCATCAGTAGTAGTAATCAAGAAACAATGTGTAACTGAAAAGATATTCTTGCAATTTAGTATTTAGCTCCAATTCACCAATGTGCAATTTGCAATACCAATGTACAAAACACAAAAAAATAAAAATTGAAGTACTCAATAAATAATAATGATAAATGAATTTCAAAAGAATTTTTTTCCACTCTTCAAAACCATTAACGATCATTCTTGAGATTTTTTATACAAGGGTTGTATACTTGAATAAACCTAAATGAAGATCATTAAGGGTCACACAAATATATATTGGGCACTAAGTGTTTATTCAGGGGCAATATCTCGTACTTAAATACAATATAAAATGTAAAGTATAAAAAAGTTAGGAAAATTTTCATTGTCAATTATTTCATTGTAAGGGGTTAAAAATATCAAAATTTTACATACAAGTCAAGAAAAGTTGAATTTTAAATAATATGATATTTAAAAACTTTTGTACTTGATTGAATCATCAAAACAACAATGAGAACAATAAAAATATATTTGAAATTCAAATATCTATGGTATTTACTATATTTCACAGATTTCAGTTTCACTTAATTTAAATTAAAAAAAAAAAATGTCTGCTAAACTTCGGCCACAGAATCTGCTATCAAGAAATTAAGTTTTTCTTGAAAAGTGTAGCCTGGAATGGTGCCAAAAAGCAAGATTGATTGCCACCATCAGAATCAGGAGCTATCTGTATCTATTAGGATAATGTGAAAATCTAAATAGATTGTGGGGAGAAATTACATGTAAGAGTCTTTGGAAGACATCAAATATCTAGGGAGAAAAGGTTTAGTGATATATGAGTGAGGAACGACACTCAAGCCCTGAAATTGTCGCAACCTGCACTAGCAAAGAACTGACAAAACAATACCTATTGTAGATTTTGAATGCAGTAAATATTTAACTGATTTGTATAACTTGGTCTGAAAATTCTTTTTTTTAAATATAGTTGTCTCTTAATATGTTAGAAAAGCTTAACTTATTCTTCTTTTAAGAAGAACATTGTCTCCCCATTCTGTGGGGAAGTAAATCTATCAATTTTCAAATTCACATATTCAACTTAGAATCTAAAATTAAAAATGGTACTATTTGAAAAATATTATTTGATATTTATGCACTATGAAAATCACTCAGTATTGATTTGGTGCTGAAAAAGACCTTTTTAAATATTCATTATGTATACAAACAAATTACAAATTAATTATTTTTTAATTGAAAAAATTAAGTTAGTTTAATTCTTCCTAAACCTCCTTTATTAGGGAAAAGACTTAAAAATCAGAAAATTCAGTGGAATTACCAGAGCAAAACAATTGGAATAATTTATCTCGCTAACATTCACTTCTGTGTCATACAACTCCTAAAAATGATCGCTCTCAGGGAATCTTTAAAGCATCAACAAGTCAAATGGAGACTGTTTATGACCAGTTTTGATTGCTATGCTACTATTAATAACTGATATAATTGCTCATTATGCATTAATGAAATAAAACTAGAAGATACTACCCTACGTTTGGAGCGATTCAACATACATAAAAACAGAGAACAAGGGCTCGTAGGGGCTCAAGGGCTGAAAATCAGTTTAAACAATAAACAATGAACAAGATTTGAAAAATCACTAAAATCCTCACATCAAATCAAAGAATGATGATAGGAAAGTTTAAGACTTAAGTAGAATTTCTAAAGGCCTAAAAATAATACAATATCATTCACACTTAAACTAATAGTATTTCATTAAAGTGTTTCCTTCAACTAGAAACACCAAGGAACAAAACATTCCCTTTCAAGTGCATAACAGTACCACTGCAGTGAAACTGCATGTCAAAATAGTTCATATATGAAAATTCAATTCACTAAGGCAAAGTCAAAGAAGCTTCACTATAATAGAGATGAAACTTGGATTCATGGTTGTGAAAATGATTATCTGTTGGTAGTGTGGTTTTTAATTTTGTTATTAAAAGGGGATTGTTAAGCTACATGGGAAATTGAAACACGCATAATCAACTGGCATTCTCAAACAAACTGACACAATATAAACATTATCATAAAATATTTTTGAAGCAAAATTAGCATGGACATCCTGAGAGGGAGGGCAGTGGGAATAGGCGGGGAACCTTGCCCCACGCCCCATCTTACTGGGGCCCTGGAAATTGAGTTCATTCAGAATAAATAAGAAATGGATTTATTTCCAATTCATATCAACTGGTGTAAGTTATTTCTGCTGCAGGGGAATACAAAAGAAATTATATTCACTGACAAAAATCACAAAACATGAAAATGTGCCCTAGAAGGTATGTCTAAATTTCCCAGTCATGTAATCAAAGTATCAAAAAATTGATTTGAAGTATTGAAATTTAAAAATAAAAAAATTAAATAACATTTAACAAATGATTTGTAAAAACGATTATTAAATTTTGATTCAAATTTTAAAAAATCAACTCTTAAAATAAAGATGTGAGCTACATTGGTGTTGATGTATCTTAGTATGAAGATATCCAGTTTTTAATTTTTAAGTCCAAATATTTTTAATGTGTACAACATTAAGAATAAAATTCTTCAAATTTTTGGGCAAATTCAGAATTACTACTTCTGTAAAACGAAGATTGCATACAATAATAAATCTGCATATTAATCATTCAGATAGTTATCTCACACCATCAATTGAAACGACCCAGAAATTTACTATGATGTATGCCCCTAGTTTACAAAAACAAATCAATTCTTTAAGCGAATTAATTCTAATTCTAATGAAACCTTGTTTTTTTAAATTAAAAAAAACAAAATTAATAGTAGTTTAATAAATAAAAAACATACACATCTATATATTTTCGAAAATGGTTATTTCCAATGAACTGAAACAAATGTTGCTTCAAAACAAAATGACTGGAAGAAGAGATTAAAGCTGGTACAAACTGAAGTGTTATTCCAGAAAATGACAACAATTAAACCACCAAGATAATGGTAGCACACGAATTCAAGAACAGTTCAAGAATCACGGTTATATTTCTCCCTTTCAATGTAAAAAATGATCAGTTATCAAACACAATCACGCTGAGCAGTATCAAAGAAAATATTTGGGCAACGTATCAAAGATAAGACCTATTAGGGTGGAATTAAGGTTAGAAGATATATGCACTAAGAAATTCCAAAATACGGAACTATGTCCATTTCATCAACGATAACTGAACTCGAGACATTTTACAAGACGCATTACGAGATGTCTAAACTTTTAATTTTCCAAAGTTAAAACAACTGAACGCTGAGTTGAGGAGCTGACAATCACTGTAACTACAAAAAATTACATTGCATGCAAATTCCATGTCTTCTTACAGTACAGGCAATCGAAATGTAAGCTAGTCAGATTTTTGTGAAAAGAAATTAACCACAGATGACTCCGCTGGCGTGCTGTGTTTGGCGAACTTACACAACCAGATGCAGCGACAGATCCACAAACTCACAGTTCGTTGGGTTCTTGGTATTCAATCATCAACAGTGCGACAACCAACAGTTCTAAAACATTAAAATTACTCGGTTTCTGTTCCTAGCAGCCAGCAACCCATTTAGATTCCAAACAAGATGAGGACACCTCGATAATTCTATCATCGATGTTGGAGGGTAACAAGGACTCCAGTGTTTAGGCAATGCGCTAGTGTTAGTTCAAATGTTATTTTTGCATACTCATTGTAATTCTTAAATAACTGAACAGGAATACAAAGAAAATTAGATTGTGCCAGCGTACCATTTTTGCCCGAGCGGAGAGTTTAATGCGAGTGCTCTGACAGTATTCCACAAAAATCTCGGCCAGAGTTAATTCTACTTTACCTGATTCGTTTGATACGACAACAGCTCAATTTTAAGTTTCAAATTATAATTAAAATACGTCTTCACTATTGTAATACGGCGAAGAATAGATGTAATATCAGCAACGCACTGGAACACTGCAATGCACTGCAGTATTTCTTCTCGCTTTGCTCTCGCTCTCGCTCGCTTTCGCGCTTTCCCTCTCGTCCCCTCTCCCTGCTCCTTCCATAACCTACTCCCGAGACATTACTTGCAAACTCAGCTAAATCGCTTCCTCAATTCGCGAGATACTACGATTACCTGACAAAACGTTATATGCAAGAGTAACTTTTTACAAATTAAATATATTATTTTTTTTAAAACAGATTTCTTTTATTACATTTTTAAAAAAATGTCTATTAATTATAATAAGGGGACGGATTTTAATGAAATATTTATTTATTGTCTTGTATACGTACGTTTAAGCAGAGTAATACACGTGGTATAGAGAAAACGATGTAATGCTAAGGAAAATGGATTTCGAGATTTCAACGGATATACTCGTTTTGGGGTTTCCAGATATCGAAAAAGTGCTTCTTTTCAAAACGTTTCTCTGTCAGTCTGTGGACATTACTAGCTCCTAAACCATACGAAGTAATTTTTCAAATTGAAGAAACTCCTGTCCTTTTGGTTCGAGTCGCAACTTTGAGATATGGAATCACGTTCTTTAAAATTTGGGAATACTTAACATAAAAAACTTCGGACATTTCCAAAATTTTCTCAAAAATGACTCCAAATTTTTTCTCTAAATTTCTTGTAAGAATGAAGAGCATACGCTTATAAAAATGACATATGCACGATATTCACGGTTAACAATGAATTTTCGAAAATTTAAAAATTATTAATTTTTCGGTGTCTTCCTACAACTACAAAATTAAAGATAGGGATTTTTCCCTGAAATGAAATTTGTTGCCCAGGTTATGCAGATTTCTTTGAAAAGTTTTGTATTTTTCACGTAATATTACGTGTAATATTTCATATTTAAATGATAACAAAAAATAAGATTTTATCAAAAAATGCTCTATTTTTTTAAACATTTGGTAGGGATAGTGCTAAATGTATTCTATACGAAAACATAAACAACATATTGCACTATTCTTTTGCTTTTTCTAAATATATAAAAACGTATTTTTTTACTTGTATCTACCATTGTTTATATTCATATTAACGGCAATTTGTTTACATTAATTTGTCTATGAGTACATGTGCTTGTGTCATACAAAGTTTCTCGAAAACTCCAAATATTAAATTTATATTTTAATTTTGTATAGATACTGTTAAATAATTATGTTTTTTGTAACATTCACTTCAACTATTTCTTTCATTATTTTCTTGATTAATTTTTACTTTCTCGCTATTGACTTTGGAGAATAGAGAAAGGAATGTAATGCTGGAGTAAAAACGGCTAAGTTTCGACAGAGACTCTCGTATTGCCGGACCCTGGTTACGCAATAGTGGATAAATTCTGTAGCTAAATATCAAATCATCTAAAATCCTCTAACCCTTCGTGTAGCCAGAATCCATGTTTTGTGGGTCTAAGAAACTGAAAAATCAATTTACGGCAATACGTCTGTCCGTCTGTCTGTGAACGTTTGAACGTTAGCGGAAAAACCGTACAGCCAATTTTTCTCCAAAACTGATTTTGCAACCAATCACGCTGAGTTTGCGGCCTCTTGAATTTAACAACAATATTTTCATTGGGGGGGGGAGGTCATGAAACCCCTGGGATACATTCAAAGTTTCAAAAAAATGGGCCCAAATGTTTTTATTTCATTTTGTTGTGGGATAGCGTATTAAACGCTTAATAGAATGGTACAATTCTAATTTTCTTTGGCATTTCTAATATTTGGAAAATTCTATATTTTTCGGCGTCTTCTTACATCTACAATTTTTAAGAAAATGTATTGTCTTAATGAAATGTTTTTATCAAAAGCAGTTCTTCAAATGAGATTACATTAAAATGTTGTATAAAAATATGAGTATTTTCCCCTTAACTGTAGGCGAAAATAGTCGCTTTTTAAAGTATTTCAAACAATTCTTCAGAAACAGCTGAGAATTTTGTCTTCAATTTTCGCCTCGTATTTCGCAAAGAACTGTAAAGAGAGTGGTGATGGTCCTATGTTCTGCTCACTCTGCATTTTCGAAAATTGCAAACAAAATTCGAAATTGTAAATTCGAATTTAGCGTTTAAGGTAAAGTGTTTCAAACCTGCAAAATTTTTTTCTGCTACGAAACTCGAACTCAGGTTCTCTCGCTGTTAACTCGCCGTGAGTCTTATTTCTATGTCAGGAGGTTTCAATATGTGCGTCACTGCTCCCAGTGACATCGCGGTTATTTATTAAAAATGATCTTTAGATTTGATTTACTTTAATTCTTGTGTCCTTTATATACACAAAAAATTGTGTACTATGATAGAACGTTATATGTAATATATATGATTTATTTTACTATTTATATCTGGATTAATTGATCCTGGCAAGTCCTTTACCAATAAACTTCTATGTCTCCTTTAAGATCGACGTACATCTCTAGCGCGCGTCGGGGATAATTAATCCTTCTTCCCACGTAGATGAGTTCCCGTGCCCACGCGAGCTGGGTCCAACCTGGGTTTCGTTGAGATCGAAATTGAACACTGAAAAAGAGCTGTAATTCGATTTCAAATATTGAATCTAGATTTGAGTGATTGCTGATGAAGAAGCAAGCTCATCCTTTCCATTAATTTTTAGAATAATTTTGTCATAAAATTAAAATATGAATAAAATATGTTATCAGATATTTTGATACCTAGTTAAAATGGAGAAATAAAATAGCTTCTTATAACACTTATCGTTTGTGTTGAATCTTAAGTAGACCTATGTTAACCGTTATACTTAAAATTTGTTACCAGAGGAGCTGCGGAAAGTTTCGTTTAGGACAAGGGAGCCGTGGACGAAAAAAGTTTGAAAACCCCTGTTCTATGTTAAGTAAAGCTGTGAGTTTCGAACGCGGGCCTACGCATTAATATGTAATTAATTGGATCGCTGGTGAAGTAGATACCTTTTTATTATGAGAAATAAATAAAGATATTGTCTGGTGTCAATACTTTTTATTCAGCTTATGATCGTTTCGATCGCGTAGCGATCATCCTAAGAGCTAAAATGTGAAATAAAAATATTATTAACAGGTTGTAGTTATTGTATGCAAGATGCGTAAGCATAAGCGAGATGTGTAAGCGTAAGCGTTTCTTTCGATGTGGTAATCTGTTTCCCAGTGTGCCTACATCTGACTGCAAAAATATTCTTAAAGACCAAATTGACAAGATCCAGTTGCCGTTCCCACAAAACTGAACTGTACAATCTAATTTCCTGTTGCATAGATGCCAACTACTTCAAATTTAATGACAAATTCTACACCCAAGATTCTGGACTACCCATGGGTTCACCCCTCTCACCTTTATAGCTGATATATTTATGGACAACTGGGAAAATACATTGTTTACTTCTGGTCATCCACTTCTAAAAATCTCCTGTACTGGCACAGATACGTAGACGACGTGTTAGCACTATGGACAGGCACCACTTTTTTTCAACTTTCCCCCGTCAGTAACCCTGGCGAGGCGGGAGTTTATTTCCTTCTTGGGTACAACATACCGCAGCTCTATGGCTTATGCGCGCAAGAAGGGGGCAGAACTTACTTACTAACTTATTTCTAACTTAACCTATGGATGAAGCCGGCACTTTGCCAGCAACCTAAGATTAGCAAAAGAATTTTGTATTTTACTACATGCTTATTTGTTTTAATTCTTGGATTTTTTTTCCATTCACACGCACATTCACACGCTCATTCACACTATGTTCTATTTACACTTGACACACGCACTTTCACACGACACTATATACATCCTAGACACTATTTACACATGTGCGCCACGGCGCGACTTTGCTCCAAGCGTCCTGTCGGCTAGGCACAATGCCCTGGCAGTTTTTACGGCGGGGCCTCACTCGTCCGCTGGGAGCCTCACGCCGCTGCTCGCAGAGTTTCTGCAAGAAGCTGCGGCGGTAGCCCCGGAACGTGGAGGCCACTTGCTTGGGCCCTCTCGGCGCAAAATACGTCCGTGGACCTCACAGTTCGCTGCCCGGCCGGTTTCGCGCAAGAGCCGCGAGGCTTTCGCCCCAGCGCACGCGTGAGCGCCGTGGTGTCCCTCCGGCGGATCTCCTCCGGCAGCTGACGACTCAAGCCAAGCCCCGTAGTTACACTGTTCCTATGGTGGCGTTAGGAGAGGAGAGGGAGATGCGGCCGCTGGCGGTCCTCACCTCTCGTTCTCGGCCGCCCAAACGGCGTAGGAAGAGACCGGCGCTGCCGCAAAGTTTCGCAAGCATAGGTCCATAAACTTCGTATGCAGGCGGTGAAAAGGAAACGCTTCTGCGAGAAGATAGGTCCGGGGAGCTAAGGAGGGACGTAGGAGGGAGGTCTCGCAAGAATTTTATGGCGAAGGTCCTTGGCGTGCTCGTGCCAATAGAGGCCACGATCTAGAGTCACCCCAGGTACCTCGCGCATGGGGACCAAGGAAGATCGCGCTCCGCAAGCAACACCGTTTCCTCGGGGTCTGCCTCTGACGGTGAACTTAACGGCCACGCAGTTTTCAAGTTTAGGGTCAGGCGTTTCTGGCGTAGCCAGGTGGAAAGGCGGCGAGGCATTCGTTCAGGTATCTCACTGCTTGGCCTGCTGTTCGCCGATTTCGCGTAATACGCAAAGTCGTCCGCGAACATCAGGAGCCCGCAACGCTGAATTCCCGTTCTCCTTTCTGCTAGCAGAGGCGCATCATTGACGTACAAGCCGAAGAGTGTGGGGGAGAGCACGCTCCCCTGTGGAACTCCCGCTTCGGCGCGTCTTAGACGATTGTACGCCGTTAACTCGCACTCTAACGTTCTCTCTGTGAGAAAACTACCGATCAGCCTGGTGTAGCAGTCGCTTATCCCTGACTCAATGACATAAGAGTGCCCCCTCATGCCACACCGTGTCGAAGGCCGACCGCATGTCCAGGAAGACGGAGGCAGATTCTGCCGCCTCTCGAGAGAGAGCCGATCTCGGTGCAGAAGCGCGTCAACTGCTGCGCGAGCTATGACCCGTTCTGAAAAACGAATTGTTCGTCTCGGAGGAGACCTAGACGCCGTATTTTCTGCTGCAAGCGCACCAGTATGAGGCGTTCTAGAGTCTTTCCTAGGAGCGATACTACTCGGCAGGAAGAGGCTCTTACCGCACTTGGGTATTAAGCAGATGTCGCTGTTTTCCACGGGCGCGGATATATCCTTGTGCTAGGCAGGCATTGAAAAGTGCCAGAGAGAAATTTAGCCCCTTTGTCACCAACGGATCTCAAGTGAGCGACGGTGATGCCGTCAGGGCCGCAAGATTTTTTTTGTTGAGGTGCGGAGCACTCGCGGGATTCTCCGTCCGTCACGCGACGGGCTGATGTATCGGTGTGACAGCCAGGAGGCACCGTAGGCGCTCCGCCAGTCACGTGTGGCATCGCTGCTCCGCGCGTCGTTGGTCGGAACTGCCGCTCGAGCGAGTCCAGCAAAGACTTCGCTTGTCAGCGTCGTCCCACACATACACCGTTCGGAGGAGTTTACCGGGAGCCTTGGGATGTCCGCGTTGGTTTGAATGGTGATTTACTCCTGGTTGCGCCCTAGCGCTTTGATAAGCCCCATAGTTTATCGTGGAGATTGCACCTTCTATTGTACTTTTTCCACCGAACGTTTCTCTCGTCTCTCAGAGACGCACGGAAATTCTCGCTCAGCCTCTCGCCCGCTCCCGCTGCGGGATCACCAAATCTTCGATGAAGCTTACTGCTCTGCGAGCGCTTGCAGTGTCCGTCTTTGCTCCTCTGTGAGCTCGGACGGAATTCGGCACGCGCGTCACTTTCGTGACCTTTTTTGAACGGACATACCGTGTCAGTGAACAAGTTCACCGCAGATTCTATATCCATGGTTCACCACGGTCCTGCTCGAGCAAATCGCTCACTTGAGCATGATAACCGACCCAGTCCTGTCGCGCGTTGTTCGCATTCTTTGCTGGCGTACTGCGACAAGAGATGCACCACACATATTACGGGTTGTGATCGGAGTCCAGTCGGGTAGTGACGACGGTACATCACCGTCAACCCCTTCGCGATCGCAAAATCGATAATACCCGGCGCTTGCGCGTTCCGCGCTGGGCTGTCGGAAATATGTGGGACTTTTCGGTACGCATACACATACGCCCCGTCTCGTCGCTGCTAGAGTGCGGTTATTGGTGCCGTTCTGTTGGAACCTAAGCATCCCATGACCGGTGTCTTGCATTGAAATCTAGCGCTAGAATTGCTTCAATCTCAGAGGCTTTGAGAGTTTGATCTTGGCATAGACAGACACGACAAGGATCGTGTTTCCCACCCAGATGGCGCTCCAACAGCTTCGAGTGATGTCAGCATTAGGGTCAGAGGTTTGCCGGAGCTGAGGGATGTCGCGGCGAATGCTCAATGCGACTCCACCTACCAATCTGCCTTCGGTCTCTCCGGTATTGGCGAATCCTTGAATTCGGAAGTTGCTCCGGGCGTTATACCACTCTCTTGTATCGCCATGATATCGAGATCATGCTTTCGAATGAATGCTCGCTATGCTGGGCTTTATGCAGTGCGTCCGTGCAAGCGAGCATTTCAGGGCATAGCTCTGCGCAGTCTGGCTAATGCAGAGTAAATTATCTGGGTCGTCTCATCCGTTATAGCGTGTGTGTTTTTGCGAACACTCTTCGTGTGAGAAGAGGTGAGTATGCCAGCTGTGCTAATCTACTCAAAGTATAATAGTATCTCTAGATCGCGCAAATACCTTCGCCTTCTCATCAGCATCCACCATTCAAACATTACCTTTATATAATTCTACGAGTAAAATTTCTATACTCCTCTACTACTCCCAACATAATAACAAATTGTGTGTCAGCATCTGGAGTATTAGATTATTATGATGAATAACACAAGTCACTTTAAGATTCTGAGATCTGTCCTTTCTCACCAGTTTCCCCATGCCTCCTGAACCTGCTAAGATCATCTAGCTACCATGCAACATGTATACGTGTTTAAAAACCTATATTCAGCTAAGAACCCGATCAGCAACACTGAATATCAAGCGAATCACACACAACACTCCACAACTACGCGTTTCCACTACCTACAAACACAGTCCAGTCTCGTCATTACTATCATGCGATAGCACGTGCATGCGCATTAGACATTTAGACCCAGCTATAATACCTGAGTGACCTCTAGTATAATACGACAAATAACAGAAGTGAGTAAATGTAATAGAGTGATCACCATTAATAAAACCCCAATTAAATAGCATCAGATGATATGTATGAGTGAGATTTAAACTAGACAACATGAGATTTAATCTATAAGACATAAATTAGTACTAGAAGATGTAGGAGCGCTAATTACTACTAATAAATACGTGAAGTCCACTATATATCGCATTGTGAGTACGTAGAAGGACACTCGTAGTGTCTCCTCACTCGTATCCAAACCACAATTTGCCAGAAACTCACTACAGCCACGCTCGTACCTCACAATCCGTTATTAGGACCCCTTCTCTTAAAATAGCCTCCACACTCAATAAATTGCTCTTAAAACTTCTTTCAACAGACACTCAACATTATGTAAAACACTATCCAACACGAAGACCCAATCCCACCTACATCCTTATGCGTGGAGTCTAAGCTCTCACATTTGTAACAATGCAATGCCCATATACATAAGGACCAAACATGCCCGCAAATTTCACCCAGAAGAATCAAAGAACGACGAACAACATAGAAAAATTACACACTACCACCAGTTCTCAACACCTTTGCGATCACCAACTAAATTAAAACAAACACACATTTGATAAAACACATTAAATTTCCGAATTCTAGAAATGGAAAACAGGTACTGAACAGAATAAAATTGAGAGCCCTACACCTACACAACGTCTCAAAAAACAACAGACATGTCTTAACCAACAGATCCTGAACTCTCTTCACCACTGCTGAAATTAGCCAGAAAGTGTACACCCCTAAACCCATCCCCCAACCCTCCCTACTCCACTGACCTTCGCTCGCCGACCCGTCTCCAAGCATCACCAGCACCCGCACGGTTACGACCCTTCACCCGCACCCCACCCCTCTTCCGCCCCCTCCCCTGCCGACCGGCTCTGTTCTTAAACAAGACACATGCTCAAAAATCGCAGAACTTTGTTTTCCGCGCAGAAAGCTGCAAGGTATGTACGACCCAGTTTGCTTACGCATCTTGCATACAATAACTACAACCTGTTAATAATATTTGTATTTCACATTTTAGCTCTGAGGATGATCGCGATCGAAACGATCATAAGCTGAATAAAAAGTATTGATACCAAACAATATCTTTATTTATTTTTCATAATATGTTTTTGTCTCAAGCCAATATTCCCAACACGCAATTTTTGCAATTTTCCAAAATTCGGAGAGTTTCACCGACAATCGTACTAGCGGCGCCACAAATGTTCCTTGATACATACAGGGAGAAAATTTACAGAAAAAATATGAGAGAAATTTTGAGAATTGTTTTATATAAATGACATTTTTAGACACATTTTAAAGGTATGTTTTTTTATATGAGGTTATGTCTAAAGCAAAACTAGCTATTTTCAATTTTGTAGTTTTGAAATGTTAACTTTTTGCAATTTTTTGCAAACATGGAGAGTTTGTAGAAAATGGAATTAGCAGCATTGGTCATGCGAATAAAAGTAAATGCTTATACTACAGGTTATTGAAGTTAATACTTACGTTTCTGTGAATAAAACTTAAGTATAAGCTTTAACTTACTAGTAAATCCTACATATGCACTTATAATAAACACTTAATCTCTTTGTAAGAATTTATTTTTCCAGCATTTAGTTAAAATGACGGGGACTTCATTTCATAAGAATGGACTAAGCGGTTTTAAGGAAGTTAGCTCGGCGAGTGTATTTGGAATAACAGAATTTGGATATTAATTGTACAATAGCTGAATTCTTGAAATTACGAGAACTATCTGCACTTTCCTTACTTGCGGGTCTGATTATCAGAAACAATTCCTGCGTTTGGTAGAGAAAATATAAGAGTGGTTATCAGAACACATGCTAGGCCAATCAACGAAAACAAGAAGTGGTGCTCGAGGACAACAAATTTTTCTGAATTTTGCAAGGGATTGAAGTTTCCGAATTAGAATAGCAAAAACATAGGTATTTATTGTTCCACAGAATCGAATACAACCCCAAATGTTACGCAAAACATAAAAGACAACTCTCACATCTGGATAAAATTTCCAAAAGGCGCAGGTAGAACGGGGTCTACTGTACACTTCCAGAGTACAATGGTTACTAAAGACTACTCTTATACGAGTTGTGAATCTGTGAGTATATAGGGATGAATATCTCAACTGCAAGAGATTTACTCCAATGCATTGTCGTCGCATAAGCCTACGGAGAGGAACCCAACAAAAAATAGTTATTATTTTATTTAGGTATGCAATTAATAAAATTAATTAAAATTTACATACAAATTGTCAGTTCTTCATGTTGACGAACCGAGCACTTTGTCAAACACACGAATCTGTTCTCCTACTATTAAATCTATTCTCCCCCCCCACCCCAGGCTGTCCGTCTGTTCATCTGACCGTCAGTCAGTCTGCCTCTCCGTCCGTCCCTCGGCCCGTCTGTCCGTCAACACCACTAGCGTCTAAACCATACGTGGGATTGTGTCAAAAATGGATGTTTTCCAAAAAACTTTCTTCAAAATGTAGAGGTACTTTTCATCAACCCCCCCTGGGCATTTTCAATATTTTTTCAAAAACGGCTGATATTTTTTTAGATTTCTTGTAAAAATTGAAAAAAATGCACTTACAAACGTGGCATTAGTCCGATTTTCATTCTTAAGTCTAAATATTCGAAAATATCAACATTATGAAAATTTTGTGACGGCTTCCTAATACCAAATTGAAGATAGAGAATTTTCCTTCAAATGAAATATGTTCTCCATAATTTGTTCCTTTATTAGTCTCATGTACATTTCTTGGAACTTTTAGTAGTTTTCGCACATTATTGCGTGAAGTATGTGCAATTTTAAAAACCACAAAAAACAATATTTTCTCTGAAACGGCTACAATGTTTTTAAAATACTCCTGGTAGGGCCAGTGCCTGATGTTTTTACAAAATATACAAAAATATATATTTTTACTAGCCTCTAACGTCGTTATTATTTACATTAATGGCGATTTGTTCATATTAATGCACTTACGTGCATGTCCTTTAAATAATGTCAAATATAGTTTCTCGAAAAGTTTTCTGGGAAAATGAGCCCAACACATTTTCTCAAAATCGGCTGCAAATTATTTCTTCAAACTTGTCGAGCGGATAGTGCTAATTGCACTCTTTAATATGACGTAAGGTTCACTTTTAGGTATTTTGTGATTTTTCAAAATTACATGCATTTTTTTGAAATACCTCTCACGCCATTAACCCGTGAGAGATGGCGCGGGGTCTTTAGTGACCTGCGAGTCAAGAGTCAGCTTTGCAGTCCATGTACCTTTCATCATATGCTTTACGTTTTGTCTGAAAGAAACAAGCACTTCGTGACACCGCCACGGGTTCCTGGAAGAGCGATAACAGTCGCGCCGTCGTGCAAAAAGATGTCTGACCCCGAGCCACCACTTCCGTCGGCAGCGCCAAGGGTTAGATTCAGTCTTGCTGGAGCATTGCTTCAATAAGTCTGCGTGATATGTATTGTTTATTTATTTGACAGTAATAATAATTGGAGGTTTGAAAGGGAATGTTACCTCTATAGCCTCATTGTGAAGTAAACAAAGTATCTGTAGGACCAAGGTGATAGTAATTGAAGAGTCTTTCAATGAGCCTTGTTATCGAACACATGCAACACAGACAAATTAGTTCATTAGCGAAGTAACTGATTTCGAAAATCAAACAATTCTTTGTTACTAAAGAGGAATAACATGCGGTAGTAGAAATCACTGAAGATATAAAAAGATGAAATGCATGCCCTTTGAAATATTCAGGAAAATGTAAATGGAGTCACTAAATATAATAAATGATTATCGTGTCCTTCTTTAAAATTCTTCATTTGAATGTGTGTTTATAAGAGTACATTATGTTCATTCTACCTTATAAATGACAGATGATTATTAAATAATTAATTTCATACTTATTTGCTGCAAAATATATTATTATAAAGAAATAACGTAAAGGGGTCTGAAATGACCTCGCGCCACCGCTAACGTAACTCCGGTAATCGACACTTGTTCAGGGTTAATATGCACATTTCCAGCTATTTGTAAACATTATTGTATTTGTGAGTTAAAGTGCTTCAAATGATGCCCAATAAAAGTTTTTCGATAACTCAAAGTTTCTGTAAAAAAGAGCTTCAAATTTCGAATGTACAGTAGCGCTTAAACGCCATTTTCTTAAAAACAGCACCAATTTTTCAAAGAAAATGGCCATTTATGACAATGTTTACTATTCTTTATAAATTTAAAAATATTTCCGTTCTACTATTAGAAAACTGAAAAATTAAGAAAAATAAAATAAAATAAAATAAAGTACTTTGGCCGGCGATTGATGGCAACTGGCAAGAGTACGCGGCAAGTCCGAATAGCCAGCCGAGACCAAAGAAAATAGAAAACTAATACGAAAAAGTCTATGCTATTCTGTAGCACCACTAGTTTTTTCTTTGACTTGCGGCAACGTCAGTGGTTTTCCACAAGCAAGTTCATACTCAGGTAATAATCGAGGAGTGTGCAGCTTCCTTTGAAGTCCTAATGTTGGGAAACTACGATTTATTTAACACTGTGTCACATTAACACTTATATTTTTGAATGATTTTCACGAACCTCATTTGAGAACTAAGTCGTCTTTCTCAGATATCTCATCTGAAGAACTCATTTCTTTCGTGAACACAATAATAAACTGAATCAGTAGAACAACGAACGTCGTTCTCACGATACGAGTACTTACCGATTTTCCCAGCATTCTTCAACAAATATTTTCCTCTTTTCCCAACATTTACTTCCTAGTAAAAGTAAAAGGTTATGCATAACAAATGATGCTTTTGCTCGATAGTAAATGCTTTTACTACGTAGTGCTTCAGACTAGGTTTTTATTTACACTATCCAATATTTTCCTCCTCTGGAGACACCGCCTTGAAGTAGCACTGTCCGTGCGGGCGGAGAGGCTTGTGTATTTCAGTGAGGTGGAGGGCTAAGCAGGCGGAAGCATGACTATTTTCTATGCACCCATGCCGGACAGGCCAAAACAGAGGGGCCAGACTAAGTCGTGTCCTACCACGTCCTATCCATCCCAATCTAAACCTGCATTCTTTTCTATCTTTTTGACCTTCCCCCATAACGATGTGTTCATATCGTTATGGTTCCTTCATCTACCACTGTGACATCTTTAACTTTCTTGTGCCACAATTCTTTCATCTATTCTGTCGGCCTCTGTTGGTCAACTCTTGTTTTTTCAGACCCACGCTATTAGGTTTCGAGGTCTAGGCAGTCTTTCCTCATTTTCCTTCCTTCTTTCTTTAGAGTGTAGTAGACAGGCCTTACGCGGGTAGCACCCTGGAAGCATCCAAGTATGAATGGTGCATGATCCAACAGGGGAAGGTGGGATTCACTAACCTTGGGAATTAATTCATCCCTAAAGAGTGAATCAGAGGTGGGCTGGACTCCTTAAGCTACGGTGGAAGCAATCAGTCTAAGGGATGGAAACCCCTGAAATAAAAGCTCCGGTCCTCCAGTTGGGGGTTGTATTGTAGGCCAGCACCCTGCACCCTGCACACAAACATCACACCGCTAATAATCTCAGTCATATGAATGTCTCGGATATTTCAAAAGGGAAACAACATTGACAAAGGAAATGAACTCTGAATATTGGAATATGAAATGCACAAAACCTTATCAAACAAACCACAGGAAGTAATCCAGGAAATAATGAGAAGAACCAGATATAGCCGCCTGATCTGAAACAAAAAAGAAAGGCAAGAGAAGGAAACACTGAACAACTTTGTGCACTTTTACAGTGGCGTAAACAAACATGGAAATGCCAAAGCCGGAATTTCTATTGTTATTGGTGAAAGATTCGGTAAATGAATAAAAAGTTGGGAGTATATAAACGAATGTATTATTAAAGTAGTGTTAAAAATCAGAGGAAAATTAATTGGATTGTTGGTGAAGTAGATACCTTTTTTATTTTGATAAATAAATAGAGATATTGTCAGACATCAATATTTTATCAACTAATGATCATTCGATCGCGTACGCATCCATCCTCAAGAGCTAAAAACAATACAAATATACAATGTGAAATATAACAGGTTGTTATATGATACAAGAACATGCGTAAGCAAAACGGATGTACATACCTTGCAAGCTTCTGGCCGAAAACAAAGTTCTCAGCGAATTTTTGAGCTGTTGTCTTGTTAAGTTAAGGGTCTGAAAAACTTCTTTACAACAACAACTCATACATCATATACAAAAACCACATATGCAACACTAAAACCACAACCCATCCTACATCCTTATGCAGGACTATGCTCTCACGTGTAACAATTGCAATGCCATATACAGTAGGACAAACAGGCCTAAATTCACCCAAAGCAAAGAACACGAACAACATGGAAAAAAAACACTACCACAGTCTCACACTTTGCGGATCACCTAAAATTAAACAAAACACACATTGATAAACACATAAATGTCCGAATCTTAGAAGATTTAGAACAGGTACTGGAACAGATAAAATTAGAAACCTTACACATAACACAACTCTCAAAAAACAGAAACATGACATGTCTTAACCAACAAATTCCTGAACTCTCTGTCACCTGCTAAAATTACTCGCAGAAAGTGTAACCCCTAACACCAACTCCTACCCTACCACTAACCTTCGCGTCGCCGACGTCTCCTCAAATCCACACCCCGCACGGTTTACACCTTCACCCGCACCACCCCTCTTCCCGCCCCCTTCCCTGCCGACCGGCTTGTGCTTTAAAACAAACACGCTCAATAAATTCGCAAACTTTGTTTCGGCCAGAAGTGCAAGGTATGTACGAATCCAGTTTGCTTACGCATCTTGTACAATAACCAATACAACCTGTTAATATTTCACATTTATATTGTATTGCTTTTTAGCTCTGAGGATGATCGCTACGCGATCGAAATGATCATTAGTTGAATTAAAATATTGATACCTGACAATATCTCTATTTATTTATCAGAGGAAAATACATAAGAATCATAGGAATATATAATTGGAACGATGATGTCCCAATGGCTAAGAAAGATGATTTTGAAATGAATACAGTCTAAGAAACCCTTGCCTGTATTCCAAAGTCCCATGAAATAATTTTTGCAGGAGATTTTATTGGTAGAGTTGGAATAGACAAGAACAACAGTACTGAGGGTCAACATGGTGAGGAAACTCGCAATGACAATGGAAATAGACTTACTAATATTTGTGAAGAGTATGAACTTCTTCCAACTTCCTTCCAACATCGAGATATTCATAAGTACACCTGGTACCAACATACAAAAAAAACTCAAATCTATAATAGACCTCGTGTAACTAAGCAAAAAACTTGACACAAAGTACAAGATGTTAGAGTGAAACGGGGAGCCCAATGTAACGACCATTGTTTGGTAATTGCTAAAATATTCATACCATGTACATCGAGTAGCACGGATAAAGAAGATAAAGAGGGATTTGTCGCGAAACCTACCAAATACAAATTAAGCAGCATTTTCGATGAAAGTACAGCATATCTCTACAGAAGAAGGCTTGAAACTAAACTATTGGTTAAACACAGGCCAATAGAAAAAGAATATGAACACATAAAATAATATATTTACCAAGCCGCAGAGGAGGCTTTAGGTACTTGTAAATTAAAACAGAATCAGTATTGGTGGGACACAAGTCTAGAAGAAAAGCTTAAGAGGAAAAAGGAGCTGTATTTAAAATGGCTTAGTGACGAAAAACTGAAACTAATTTACAGTACAAAGCAATAACTGGAGAAGTAAAACAAGTAGTGTTATCAAGGAAGTATACATTTTGGCTGGATAAATACGATTATATAGAGCAATTCATAGGTGGAGCACGGTGCTCAGAAGCCTGGAAAGTAATTAAATCTATGAAATAGAATGAAAAAAAATATCGCATTATCAAACATTAGAATCAATGAATGAAAAGAGTATTTAAGAAGACTTCTGGTAGAAAAGAGAAGCTTTCAGTCAAACAAGGAAGTGAAATTTGAGCATAGGGTAAAACTGACACAAGATTTAGAAAAATCACTTAAGACCATGAAATCCAATAAGTCACTTGGTCCGGGAGATATACCGGCAGAATTACTGAAATATGGTCCCTATAAACTGCACCAAATGCTCAACACATGTATTTAAGGTGCAATGAATGAAGAAGGTCCTCCTCAGGAGTGGCGAACGTGTTACCTAACACCGATCCATAAGAAAGGATCTAGAGACAATGAAACAAACTACAAAGGAATAGTAGTTATTGCATCTATAGGTAGATTGTATAGCAAAATAATACGAAATAAAATAGAAGAAGAGACAAAAGGAAACTTAGGAGAGGAACAATGTTTTACTGCTGGTAGATCAGTCATAGACAATATATTTACATTAAAACAATTTATAGAAAAGAGAACAAGGAGAGGCAGGGAAGTTCATCTGGGTTTCCTTGATCTTCAGAAGGCGTATGATAATGTACCGGTTGCTAGAAGTATGGGAAGAAATGGAAGGACTAAAAATCAATGAAAACTTAATTCGAGCCACACAGAATCTATATAAGAACAACACTTCTCACATTAAGATCTACAGCAGGCTCCCGGCTCCATTCCGTCAGTAAAGGTATTCGTCAGGGTTGCAGTCTTTCCCCAACACTGTTAGATGTTAGTACAGGTAGACAACTTAATGAGATGTTGGTAATTTACATATTAGTGGTTTTTTCTGTAATATTATGATTATGGATAGCAAGGTTTTTGGGTTTCATTTGGTGGCACTTAAGGGTAGTGTCTAGAAGAAGCCTTAGATATTTTGACGCCAATAGCTATTATTCTAAACGGGTTGCTAGATCAATGCGCCTTAAAACCATATGTTTTAGCGGGAGATGTGGTCGGATTTTATATGTTTCATTTTGAGACTATGCAAATATCCTATATTTATCTTTAAAGCAATTTGTATTGCAATATCTGGAATATATATTCCAGATATATCTCAATTTCATTATCCTCGTCTTTATAGTCATCAAAAAGTCCTACACACTTAATTAGATCGTGCGGCACGTTCCGCACGTGACCACATACTTTCCACACATGCTCAACAGTTAATTGTAACAAATCGGGCCTCGGAAACACTTTTTTATTACAGGTACCATTTGGCAAATGGTGTGGTAGAGTATGAATTGTTAATGCTGATAGCGGCAAATTTGGGGTAGTTTTGTGTATATACTTGCATTTTTGGCATATTTAGAGGTGTGGTCCTGCTAACTCCCATTGGAAGTTAGCATGAATACAGATTTTTTGAGGAAATGTCTCACGGGTATTTTTTCTTCACAATCGTAAAACGGCATAAAAAGCGGCAAAGTATGGACTATGCAGTTTCTGTGATTATTAATTATTATTTATGTATTATTATATTATTATTATTATATTATTGACCGTATGCCATTATTGACACTGCTAACACAATAACCGTGTGATTTGTCCAGAATCAGCTTTTCAGCTGAAACCCTCAGTACCACAAGGTTGTTACGGCCTTAAAGTGGTGAATTATAAGACGTTGATCGTGGGGGGGTGCAGGACAATCACAAATATGACCATCTCTGACAGGACTAACCTTGCGAGCATCCCTCGGGCCAATCGGCCGCTCTGCAACCGTCTGCACCATCGGGCGCAACTTTATATATTATTATCATTATTTATTATTATTATTATATTATATCTTATATTATTATTATTACATTATTATTATTATTTATTTATTCAAGTTCTCGCTTAGCGAAGTTCTACAGCAGAACCCGGGACTTGAAAACCAAGATGCCTGCTTCGCTTGCTAACTCAGGCGGTCAGGATTCAACGTGAAATTAAATCAATAAAAACCTCCTCTCGATGCGTGCAGAACTGAGGAGAGCAACTTTTTGCATTTATTGACTTTGCCAGTTCTTAAGGCCAAGCCTTGCAGATAATGAAATTAGTTCTTCAGAGATCAGTCCATTTGCTGAGATGATCACAGAGACTAGCTTCCGCCGTTTCAACTCAACTGAAACCGGCTTGAACTTGTAGTATGGGCACTCTTTCTGTATCATCTCCGACGTTGCAGCCAGGGCCTGATCGCCAACACCGAAAATATTCCACTTTTTGATCGAAAAATTAAATGTCTTTGAGACAGTTGGATGCTCCGCATGTTAGAATGTGCATATTATTTCACATTTCTTCGTTTGTTTCTTACATTGGAGCTTCTGTTATACATTTAAAAATTAAGCCTGTAGAAATTATTTAAAACTTATATGAAATAAATATTTCCAGCCTTCGGTGGCACGCTCCCAATTTAGGTAGTGTGATGCTAGTAAGTTAGAATTTGTATATTATTTCGCACATTTTATTACTGTTATTTATTATGTATTTTTCTTATTTCATTTTAAATTGTGTCCTTTATTTTGTTAACTATGAAATCGAATAGATGAGCGGTCATTGTAGGTTGTTGTTACCCATTGTAACGCCGGACAGATACAGACGTCTGCCTTCTGTTCGCGGTAATAAAAACGAATACTTTTATATATTTGTGGAATATTAAAATACCATAGTGTTTAATAATTTTTAATATATATTTTACGATCTATAAAATTTTAATGTTTTACTTTTTTGCAATCTGCTAATTTTTCTCACCAAATGTTCCACGATTTCAAATGAGTTTTACAAAAAATGCAAGGTGTACAACTGTGCTTCCGCCGGTTTTCCCCAATATTTCAGACTTTAAGCCTAACTGCACCGAAAAATACTTGTAGGAAAATTCGATAGATCGCAGCACTATCACAGAGGAATTTACTTTACCGATAACGTTTGAACCAATGGTCCGATTTTCGATCTGTAAACGGCATTTGACGCCTTTTTAAAATAGATTTTACGCTACGAAGCCGTTTTTCCACAAATATAGTCCGAAAATACAAAAACATTTAAAAAATTAGCTTCGGCTATTTTACTTGGGAAAAGAGATTCATCAGATGAACTCTATAAAGCCCGCGTCGAAAAAATTGCTCATCGTTTGATGCGATCCACGAATCAATCGAATTTGTGACTTCTTCACGAGATCGATCCTGTTTGTCGGGCCATGCGCCATTGGTCGAAACAGGTGATAGAGGGAGCAATATCTGGTGAATTTGGCGGGGTAGTACTTTGCAACGTGGGGTGGAGCTGGGTGGGGTGGGTGGAGCTGGTTGTCGTGCTGCAAAATCACTTTATCGTGCATCTCGCTGTACTGCTGGCGTTTGACTTTTAATGCTCTGCTCAAACGCATTGATTGCGTTCGATAACGAGCACCTGCGATTGTTTCACGTGGTTTTAACACTTCATTGTACATGACGCCAAGCTGGTCCCACCAATGCAGGTCATGATCTTGGAGCCGAGTGTTCGGTTTGGCCGCCTTCGTGGAAGCATGGCCGGTATGTCCCCATAATTTGAGGGTTATCGTAATGTTTCGTCCTCGGTTACAATGTGATGCAGAAATACGATAATTTGGCTAGTAAACTGACATATTCAATCGAGTACAACTTTATGATGCAGGAACAAATCAACTAGTGTTTGAGTGGGGTTCTGTTGACCGAGGTCCAAGTTAACTGCCAGACGTCTGCGATCTGTTTCTTTCGACCGCTACTTACCGTTGTCTCTACCTATCGGTAAACGCCGGAAGCAAAGTTGTACACCATACAATTAGATTAGATTAGATCTATTATTTCTGCAGGTAGGTATAGAACCTGGTGGCAGAAGACTACATTTTACATATTACAATTAAGAATAGTAATACACTGTAATTTTAAAGCATTTTAAGGCAATAATAACAATATAACAATAAAAACGAACAGCATTACCTATACACTTTATGACTGCCCTGCACGGAATTTTTAACTAATAAATACACTGCACTTCACTTCACTTCCCTACACTTGCATTTCACTTCGCTACACTACACTTGCACTTGACTTCTCTATTGTACTACACTTCACGACACTCCAATTCAACTACTACTTTAAATATAATTGTATATTTAACAAACCAATGTATTTAATAGTGATTATCACAATACTAATATTTAAAAAATAACAATTATAATAAAATTACAACTAAAATAATAACTATTTTAATAAGCCTAACTTATACCAATGTCCTTAGTTAATCTACTTTTGAAACTTTGTACCCCTTGAAGAAAGGGTTCCATGGCTGTCGCAGGTAACTTATTCCAGTCCGTTATTGTTCTATTTGTGAATGAAATTTTTCCAACATCTGTTCTCTGTGTTCTGAACTGAATTTTGTGCTTGTGATCCACTCTACTAAAGTAAGTGGGTCTATCGAGTCGAATGAAAATATCTTTCCAAGCTGGATAATCGGCATACGCTTTGTACATGGCACAGTCTTGCCTTAGCCCTCCTGAATTCTAGAGACTCCCATTCCACTTTCTTCCTATTGCTGCGGAAAGTAATTCTGAGAGAAATTGTGGTATAAACAGTATTAAATAACCATTACTAATGGCGAGAAAGTAAGTGCTGTTTTAGCGCCACTAGTATTAAGGTTAAGTCAATGGTGCTGACGTAGCACTCAAGACACAAAAAAGGGAGAGATAATCGGCTGTTTAAGATCTTTTTTTCTCCAGAAAATACATTTTCAT
This sequence comes from Gryllus bimaculatus, assembly GCA_017312745.1. Taxonomy (NCBI): domain Eukaryota; kingdom Metazoa; phylum Arthropoda; class Insecta; order Orthoptera; family Gryllidae; genus Gryllus; species Gryllus bimaculatus. The sequence continues at coordinate 136,476 of BOPP01000120.1, read as the reverse complement.
TTACATATAACTATTATATATTGAGATTAATGAAATATCAATAAATTATTGCAATTACAAACAACGTAACCTCGAGGTACAGCTGTGGTACTTATAGTGTTCAACATCTTGATCAACACTTTAATCACGGCTCAGATCCAAAATTATTCTGGATCTAATCCATGTATTTCGTTTTCATGTATTCGTAAGTATTTGAAATCGCAGAATTTGCACTACAACTCCTGTGGAGGAACACCGTTATCTTCGCTACTCATAATTAATGCAATTTGAAAGAAATTCGTCCTCGTCAAGGACATACGAGATAAACAGTTCATTACATATCCATAGTTACATTTCCTAAATCATGACATTATGCAATAAATTGCTGTTTCCCGAGTTAGTTAGCTAGTGGGAAATGTAACACGAGGCCTATAGGCCGTGTGACGCAACCCTCTGTGCTGCTTGTTTCTTCAATCGTTCTTGTTGAAAGTAATGAGTAAGGGGCGGATTTTGATGACCTATAACATCTCTAAAAATGATCAATAAAATGATCTTAAATGTTTCGAAAATGCCCTACAACTGTAGAAAATTACGTAAAAAATGTGAACAAAACGAGTTCTGATGAATAACTCTAGCAGTTGGATTCGTTACTGATGTAATTGAGGCTTTTTCCATGTATACAAGAGAACTCTCGAACTTAGGGAACTTGGAACTTATGAAACTTTTGTTTTGGACTGTTCTTAACCAGGAAATCTATCTTCCGTTATCCCGAAATCGGCCGATCCGACAATGCGCTGACTATCATTACAATTTCTGACCGAAAAAATTGATAGACTACTGACGAATTCTGTGGAGAACATTTGTTGCACCTTAAAGATATGATTTGAAGCAAGTACCATGAAAATAATATTAAATTCGATTAAATCGAGACAAAATGTAAAAAAAATTGGTTAATAAATGTGTAATTTCCTTTTGTCATAACGTGAAATTATTATCTTTACTAAATGGTATTGTTCTAAAGTGAAAAGAGAAAAAAAGACATTTCATCAAAATCCTCCTCTAGTAAGAAATGCGCGCGCGCGCGTGAGTGTGTGGGCGTGTGCGCGCGTGTAATAGCGGAGGCGTGGATACGAATGATACGGTATGATAACGCAGTATCCGTGACCAATTTGTTAGTGGACTTCTCCGGCATTCGCATGGTATTTTTCCGGGAATCCACGGAAAACTACAGATCAGGGCAGCCGACCGTAACATTTCTCCTTCAGACAGTTGTTGAATTTGAAGAACTGACACTGAAAGCGCCCGTCTAACTCGAGCCTTGTTCGAGCAGGCGAGCTGGAGTGGCCGCCGTTACCTCGGTGTCCGCCGCCGTCGCCAGCACCACGTGCGTCTGCCTGGGCCGTAGCGCGACCGACGAGTGGGCGTCCCCGCCCGCGGGAGTGCCGGCGCTGCCGCGCTCCGCCCTTGCTCCTCTCCGCCCGCTGCTGCGGCCGCTGCCACCGCCTCCTCACTATCAACCTGAGGGCACAAATACTGCGATACGTAAAGGGGTATGTTGTACTACCAGTACCAAAAGTTTCAAGAAAAAACTAGTGGAGCCTTTTTTGAGAAAATGTTCGATTGTTGTTGACTGATTGAGTGTGTTGAGTGCTAGTGTTTCAACTACTAAGGCCATTAGTTCTGTAAGTGTAGTTCTTGTTCTTATCGTCGCGACGGGAGTTCTGGCGCATACGTACTAGTCGGCTTGGGGAGTTTTTCACAACCAGTTATCTCCCACAGCATGTCACAGCTCACGCCTGGTCTCCCGACATGTGTGATAGTGTAGTGCATGTAAGTGTGTGTGTAAGTAAGGGGTAAAGATTGAACAGGGAAGAGGAAGGAAAGATGGCGGTCCGTGGCAGGTTTGTTAGAGTGCTGTTGCGGTATTTGCCTGGTGTTGATTGATCAATCCATTGAAACTACCGATCAGAGCAACCAGCCGCTAGATTTCCTCCTCCAGAGAGATACTGCCTGTGGGAAAGCCTCTCTCTGTGGGGACTTGAAACATGGAACCGCGCGGACAGCGATGCTGCAATGACACCCTGGGCCACCAAGCCGGTGACAAAAAGTTCAAGCGTATATAAAAATGCTGAATTTTGATTTCATTAAAAAAACTTATGAATTTTCGAAACACTTCTGCAGATGTCGTTTGAAGTACCTGTACTTACAAATGTAATATTATATAAAACCACTCGTAATGTAAATATTGTAACGAATGTTGCATCATCTGGCGGGATTCGCTGCGCGGATTGCGTTATCTGCCGGCGCCCCCCCCTCCCCCCCCCCGAACTGGACGGTTCCGCGCCAATCGCGAGTCGCGTGGAGGTATTGCGCACTTTCCCGAAGGCTCGAGGCGAGTGCCGGCTAGGTATAAATTTACCGCTGCCGGCGGCCGCCAGTTAGTCGGAAGTAAGCAAGGACTGTGTAATATATCTGTAACTAGATGAAGTAGTTTTAGAGTAGCATTGTTTACAAATAAACGTGTTTGTTTAAATAATACCTGTGAGTTTTAATTCATCACGGAGAAACGTTACAATAACAACCATGAGAGGGATATAACAAAAATATGGTCTTTTTTTATCAAACATCAATAGCATACATCAAATGGTCTTTGCATAACGTTATTCTGTTACACTTACACTTAGCATTATAAAAAGTCGTTACACTTAGCATTATAAAAAGTCGAAAGAAAAAGTTTGGAGCTGTTTTGAGAAAAATCAATAATTACATTAAAATCATTTATTAGGAAAAAGCTAATCGTTTTTTAAACAAATTGTACATGACATGACAGGCCTCTTTTTTAAAATTAGGTATCATGAAGTAAATTAGTGACGCTAAAAAGCAAGTAGTTTCTTTCCTCCTGACTAACCGTTATGTAATAATATATCATCACATTTCTGTCTATTTCAATTCATCTCAGTGAAAGAGTGCTGACTAGGGATGTGTTGATCGCGAACGAACTAATTCAATCGAACTATTCCCGAAAAGGAACGGTACGATAAGGACCGACCATTTAGTGAACGATCGTTCGTAGTTCGCTGGTTATCGATCACCTTCGTCGTTCGCCGGTCGTCGTTCACCTGTATAGTTCATTTGGAAGGGACGGAAGGACGCTCTAAAAAAACACTTATATGGTATTAAAGAACACCATAACGTCTATTTCCGATGAAATCTCGAAATCGATTTTCCGCAGCATTACATAATTTTCCCTATACTACGTATAATACTCCGTATAAGGGAAAGTAAGAAAGTAGCTATTTGAACTAGCACTTGCTTTGCCAGCTACTATCTATTGCCGCCCAATTCACATTATTTTGAAATTTTGTTGTTTTCTAATAGTACAAAAGAAATATTATTTTAAGAATTATAAATAACAGTAAACTCTTGTCCTAAATAGCAATTTTCTTTGCAAAATTTGGAGCTGCTTTTAAGAAACTGGCGTTTATGCGTCACCGTAAATTTGAAGTTCTACTTTACAGAAAATTTTTGAGTTTTCGAAAAACATCATTAGAAGTAATTTGAAACACTTTAACGCACAAATACCAAAGTGTGTACAAATTGGCGGAAATTGGCATATTAACGTCATGAGAGATTTGAAGAAAGTTTTTTTAATCGCAGCGTCTCGGGTCGAGCTTAATCGACCGGGGAATATCCATTTTAGAAAAAATCCTACGTATGGTTTAGGCGCTAGTTGGGTTCACACACGGACAAACAAACTGACGTTTTAAAGGGAGAAAAAATGCGATACCAGGGCGCCTCAAAACGTTTAATTTACCAATGAAATCTCGAAATCGATTTTCCGCAGCATTACATCACTTACTCATATTACTCCCGTGTATACGTACGTTTACTGAAAAGTAAAAAAGGCAGCAGGTAGTGCCTCTGATCTGAGGTCGTAGGGGACAAGCCTCGACGGTGGTAGGAATTTCCGTATTAGCTTGGTCGAGTTCAGTGGTTTGGAGAAGAATTCTTGCGGCCGACAGCTCCGATTATAGTTCCCCGTAGTTTCTCCGATCAACACCAGGTGAACACCGGAACAGTATTCCAAATCTGGGCCACGGACTGTGCGTCATCACACCCTACTTACGTGCATTACACTACCACACATGGCGACAGAATAGTCGGGCTATTAGACCTTGTCCTGTCTGAGGCTGTACCCCACTGCAGAGAGATACCTGGATACCCCACTGGAGGAAAACCCTGCAAGCCGACGTGGGGGTCGGCGCCGGGTCTCGCCATCAGGCGGGGAGGATCAGTGCCTGCGCCCGCGATTCAACATGCACTACACTTAGAGAACTATTTATCTGATCTCTCGGAGAGTGAAATAGTGTGTCCCAATGATGCGTTCACGAATGAATGATGCCCAACGAAAGCGTCGCCAAGCCAAGGATTGGTTACCAGTGCCGCGCGCGCCAGGCGCAGCGCGCCCCTTTCGCCGACGTGCCCCTGCGCAGCCTGGTAGTCCGCCGCCGCCCGCTGCAGCGCCCGTGCCACGAGGGCGCGGGCGGCCTGCAGAGCGCGCCCCAGCGCCGCCGCCAACGCCGCCTCCGCCCACGCGCCGTCCTGCGCACACGGCGACACGTCGCGCAGATTAGGAGGGAGGGCACGCAAAGGGCACTTCAGAGCGCTAGACAGCCTTCAAGTTTAGGGGCCCTCCAAGACTAAAACGATCTGCAGTGTCCTAAACCAAAAAACTAAACATTACAATGATGACAAATATAATTGGGTTATCTCAGTTCTAAGATCTTGAGAAGTAAGATACCAGTTTTGCATCTGAGAATGCTATAAATTTGCTCCCTTTGTAAAAACCAGACGTGTGTGCACATGAACATTTTGGAAGGACCACGTAGCCTCGTGTAATAAAAATATCGCATGCAGTGCTTACTCCTTTAGAATATGGAATATGGTCAAGAGGTCAAATTAAAATCCATAGTATTTATGCACATAAGTTATTTAATTTAATTTCTAATTATTACTTGCAGGTCTAAAAACAACAAATTCAAATTAGTCTAGTCAAATAAAAAAATTGTTGCCAAAAAATAGCGAGTCAGGAAAAAATGTAAGCATTTTTAAAGAAGAAATAATTGTCGCTAAAAGCTAAACTCAGGCGGTAACGTTGTAAGACAACATTACTGGAGTTTGCAATATGTAATTGCAATAGGTTGGTACGGCAGGGGGCGGGATCTTACCTTGGCCGCGTGGAGGAGCGCACGCGCGACGGCGGGGGACGCGACTACAGCTAGGGCGCCCACCAAGGCCGCGAGGTCGTCTGCGACTCCGAGCTGCACGAGCGCCTCCACCGCTCCCGCATGGCCTCTGCCTGCCGCCGCCTCCAGCGCGCTCTCCCCGCCCACCGCAGCCGCCGTCACCGCTGGCCTGCACGCTGGAAAACAGCACTTGCGTCAGGGATGGCAAGGTAGAACCCCTCCAGCCATTAAAGAACAACACAACGAAAACTACTAATTTTATCAAAAACAGCACATACATTCTCGTTTTGTTTGTAACTAGTATTATTATTAATAATATTATTAGTAATAGTAGTGGTAGTGATGGTGGTGGTAAGAGGAGATAGAGTATCTTTACAACAGTGCTATCAGCAGCAACAAAAGCAGAACTATGATTTTGGTACTGCAGGTTGCCGACGATAAATCCAGATAATTTTGGACTCCCTTTTTTTTTAT
>BOPP01000120.1:21052-130752 GCA_017312745.1 Gryllus bimaculatus | reverse complement strand
AATATATCTTATAGTGAACGAATATACATAGCTTTTCAGTATTATTTATATTGACATATTGTATTTTTTATGACTTAATATGTTAACTTAAAAATGTAATCTTACAACTACAATCTAACTGAGCACCATGATAGGACAGCTTCGAGGCTAGAGCTACCTATGTGATTATTGAACTTCTGAAAATATGCTGGAGGGATGATTATCTAAATGAATGATGCTATTTTTTATTACCTTGTTGGAAGCTGGTAGGTGGTGGGCTAGGCGTAGTGCGGCGGGCTTGGGTTATTGTGGTTATATTTGGAAGAAGAATATTGGTTAGATAGGAGCGCGATATGGTAAAGTTATACGGAAGGTAAGAGGAATTCTTTATGCAGATTGAAATGTTTGAGATGAAACCAGGGTGGCATGTAGGTGGCGAAGGTCAGGAAGGAAATTATTTTGGATGAGTCTTGTTTTAATTAATATTAGTTTTTTGATGGTTCAATTTGATCCCCGAGCAGGGCATCGCAAAAAGATTTAGGGTTGCTAATTATTTGATTCTATGAGATGTGATGGCATTGTTTATGAGAGCTTTATAAATTGCGATTTTAAGAGTGCGTCTTTAGTTGAAATTAATTTATTTTGGCTTGCTGTGCTTTTATGTTATGTGTTTTTCCAATTTGTCTTGGTCATCGAGATTGCAGCACCTAGGTATTTAACAGTTCTATTGTGTGAGATCCATGAAGGGTTATTGTTTATTCCGGAGTGTGTTGGGGTTGAAATGTTCTTAATGAGACTATTTTCGGCGCATGATTTGTTAGATTTAGTTTGATTTTCCATTTGACAGACCATTCATCAATATTATTTAAATGGTGTTTTGAATTTGTTTCACAAGATTTGAATTAGTAGATAAGACTTAGACATGAAAATTTCGGTGTCATTCTGGAGATTGGCGATGTGGCGTTGTGTGATTGTATGAGAATGTCGGCTGTGGTATTATGTTGAAAAGCGTGGGGGAACGTGGGTGAGCCTTGAGGTGAATCAGCTATAAATTCTTGGGGATTGATGTTGATGATTATTTATGTGATGAAGAAATGTTCTAAATCTTGGAAAAGCTATTAATGGTATTATTATGTTAGGGGTACCTTTTCTTTAAGTTTGAATATTAATCCCGGATTACCCACACTTTTGTAAACTTTCGAAATGTCTAAAGGAAGCGTAACTATTATATGCTCTTTTTTTTGAAAATGCGTGTGTTGTGCTCCGTGATTCTTCAATAAATTGATGAGAAGTTTAAACTTTAATAGTGGAAGCCAATTGTGTGCATTGGGATGTTGGTTTTAGTTCAGATGGGAAATTAGCTTTTTTAGGTTAGTTTTTTTCTAGAATTGTTTGAGTACAAGTGGGAAGAGGCTAATGGGTCTGTAGTTTTCAAGCTTTTGGAATAGATTTTTTGAAATGGCTTAGGGGATGGGTATTACATTGAATTTCCAAATAAGCGAAACGGGGAAGTTCTAATTATTGGATTGTAAATATTTGGTGAATAGTAACTGCTATTGTGGGTTTTAGTAAGTTTTTTTAAGATTTTGTTACTTTTGGTCTGTGTCAGGGCTTTTTAATTGAATTCTTAATTATATAATGACTTCATTTGGGATATGTAGTTGATTTTGTTTGGTACGTTATAGTTGGGGCTGATGCTATTTGCAGTATGTATGAATGCAGTCGGGTGAGTTGGTGGCATTGGCGAGTAATGATTAGCAAGTGAATCGGCTAATGCTTCAGCTTCTCATAAGAAGTAAGAATTTTTTGCCCGTTCGGAGTTGTTAATACGGGGGATTTTAAAGTTTATTGCTTTCTTTTCAAATATTTTTAGTAATTGCCAATCACGTGTTGGTATTATGTGGCTGAGGGACTGGATTAAGTATTGTAATGGCTTGCTTTGTTTTATGTATCCTTAGTGATTTTTTTAACGATGTTGGACAGTAATTTAACTCTTTGTCTTTCTCTTTTCTTCTATTTAAACTGGGGTGATTGTTTTAGTCAATTATGTTCTTAAATTTTTTCCAGTTGATTGTTTTGTGTGTTGAAGTGTAAGAGTTGGAGTGTGAAGGAGGGCGTAATTTTGTTGAGATTGAGATGAGTCGTTGCAGGTCTGATCGGGAATGCTGAGTTCAAAAAAAGGAGAGCTCGAGTGCAAAAAGTGGGTTTTGAGTTTACTTCAAAATGGGCAATATTAATATGTTGGGTGTTTGTGTTTGTAATCTGTGGGGCTAGTGGAGTGGTTTCTGCTGGTAATACTGCAAGGGCAGTCTAATTATCTGTTTGGGTCGTATATTTGCAGTTGGCGTCCTTGCAGATGTTGGTATTTCTAGCTCCGCGCATTATCGTGTTTTTAGCCATTAGAATTCACAACATGAAGAGTGGGGAATTCATGCTGGCAATAGCGGCTGAAATATTCGAGTCAGAAATTGTTTGATTGTCGGAGGCGTTGTCGCCTGCTATTAGGGCTCTATTATCTATTTAGTTTAGAGGGAATTTAATGCTTATAGTTTCGAGACCTGAGTGTAGTGGAAGGTGACTTAATAATGGTATGCGGATTATTTTATTAGTATTATACAACGCACCTTCCGTTTTGCATTGTTTGATTGCTCTCCGTGGTTCTTGACTGACACTAGTAGCCTCGATATATATTAACATGTTACACCGTCTGTTTTTAAATAACGTTTCCGTTATGCAAGCTGATTTATTTTCTTATCATTTAAAAATATACGTTCAGTTCTGAATTTTTTATTGGTTGATGGCGCATTCGGTTCAGTTTGAGCGGAATTTAAATTCATTTTTATGGTCTCGTTGCAATTATTGTTGTTAATACGGCTGAGAGAGATGCTTGTAAATTGCTGACTATTGTTGGAGAATATATTATAATTAATATTGATAAGAAGCGGTAATTGAGTTACATAATGGGAATGATGAAGAAGTTAATATTAGAGTTACTTTATAGAGGTGGATGTTGTGGTATGAGTTCTATGCTGTAGGACTCGGACTTGATCTATTGATATGTATTTTGGGGAGGGTTTGGAGCAAATGTATAATATTTGGAATATTGGTTAGATGTGGGGGAAGATGGAGAGTTTTTGGAGGTGAGATCTTGGAGGGGGATCGTATTCTATTATCTTATTTTTAATATTGCATCGATTGAGTTACTTGAGGGGGTGTCTATTTGTTTTATTAATAGTATGCGGGCAATTCTCTCGATCTTATCAGCTGCTCGTGAGATCCACTTGCCACATTTTCAAGTAGCTGAACAGGTAAAATTTTTTTAGGGCAATTAACTAGAATACATCGATCTTGGCACGCCTCCTGCCTGTCGTCCTTTTCCCTCCTCCCTCTGCCGGTGGCTCCCCCCTTCCTGGACCCTCTGGTCCACACTTCGTGGGTTAAGGCCAGACAGCAGAAGAGGTCCAAAAAGGTCCAGTTCAGTGTATGCGGTGCTTAGACTTTGGACACACTCAAAGAATAGACTGTAAACAATTCAATCGCGTGTATTTTCTGTGCACAAGATCCTTATTCTGTTAATTGCCCTAAAAAAGATTTACACTGCGATCTGTAAAAATTGCAATGAACTGCTCACAGAGCTGATTTAAGAAATCAATAGCATGCCCAATAACTAATAAAAAAAATAGACACCAGACCGCATCAAGTTCTCCAAATGCAGGCAATATTTACAAATAGATTAAAAGAAAAATCCCCCCTCCCAAGTACCTCACAAAACTTCCCATCCTCCCCAACATCTAACACATATTCAAATTTTTCTTCAGTATTGCTCCAAACCCTCCTCGAAATACATCATCAAAACAACGCGCGACGCTAGATACAATAACTCATGAACCTATCACATATCCCTCTTATAAAATAACTCTAATCATAACTCTTGCATTCTTCCATTTTAACTCAATTAACCTGCTTCTTAGTCAATATTTATTAATATATTCATCTAACAATAGGTCAGCAATTTATCAAGCATCTCTCTCAGCCTATTTTGAACAACAATAATGCAACAGTAACTAAAAATAATTTCAAAATCTGCTCAAAACTGGAAGGAGGCATCACATTAAACAATTAGAACTAACGTATTTTTTAACTGATAAGAAAATAAATCTAGCTTTGCTATAAGCGGAAAACACGTATTTAAACAGATGTTACATTTAATACTCATCAGGCTATTAGTGTAGTCAGCAAGACAGAACAAATGCAAACGGGGTGGTGTACTAATACTAATAGTAAAAATCCTCATCCATTTTATGAAGTCAACCTTCCAGCGACTCAGGTGATCGAAACTATAGCCATTAGTTTCCCTCTAAACAATAGATTAATACCTAATAGAGCATACAAGCCTCGAAATGTGCAAAAATTTCTTGACTGAATATTTCAAGCTCGGCTCATTCCAGATGAAATTCCCCCAAAACTCTTCATGATGTGTGGGATTTTGGCTAAAAACACTATATGGGGATGTAGAAATACCAACACTGCAGGAGCAACTGAGAAAATAATTACGGACCTCAGAAACTTCAGTTATTATCCCACAGAACCCACTCACTACACCCACAGATTACCAACATCACACCAGACATATTAATGTATTTGCCATTTTCTCACACCCCAATCCTTTTGCCACTGGCTCTTTTTCACAAATAGGATTGATCGGATCACGTGCCAAGACCTTTGCTATCTACTTATGACAGAATATACGCCCTCCTCAGCTACTCCAACTCTTACACTCCAAACAAAATCACTTCGGAAAAATTTAAGGACATAATTAGTTAAACAATCCCCGTTTAAAAATAGAAAGAGTTAGAAAGAAAGAGTTTAAATTTACTGTCAACATCGTAAAAATACTAAGGGAACATAAGACAAACAACATACAATAACTTAATCCAGTCGCCTCAGCACACACACTCATTTCATGGCCCTATAACGCTTGTGGCACAATTCACTAAAACATATTTTGAAAAAGAAAGCAATATACCCTTAACAACTCAACGGGCAAGAAAATTTGCTTCTTATGAGAAGGCCCTGAAGCATTAGCGATCACTTTGCAAATCATTTAACTCCAATGCCACCCCAACTCACCGACTGCATTCAACATACTCACACGAAATAGCATCAGCCCCCCACCTATAACTGTACCAAACACCAAAATCACTACATAATCCCCCAAAGTGAAGTCATTTAATATATTAAAGAATTGTGCCAATGACAAAATGCCCCTTACTGGACAAGACAAAAAAGTAACAAAATGAAAAACTTACCTAAAAACCCAAATAGCATACTTATCTACCATATTTTACAATTCAAATTACTAATTAGAAACTTTCCCCGTTACTTCGCTCGTTATTTGGATAATATTGATATGTAATAGACCCATCCAAGCCATTCAAAATCTATTCCAAAAACTGAGAAACTACAGACCATTAGACTTCCGTTCTTTCACTGTTAATCATACCATTTTTGTTTGACGGCACTGCTACTCTCGTCCACGACTTTCCCATTCTGAATACAACCGTTCAAACTAAAATTCAATGCACCAATTTGGCTCATATAAGTTTAAACTTCTCATCTAATTAGTAAGAATCACGGGAGCAAATACACACGGCATTTTGCAAAAAAAGACATATAATAGAGTTCATTTTTAGACATTTCGAAAGTTTTTTGACAAAGTGTGGTATCCTGGATGTATATTCAAATTAAAGAAATAGGTACCCTACATTTAATAATACATTAATAGCTTTCTCGCAAGATAGAACATTTTCAGTCACATTAATAATCACACATCCATCCCGCAGAATTATAGCATGGATTAACCTCAAGGCTCACACTGTCCCGACGCTTTTGCAACATATACAACAGCCGAATTCTCATAACATCAAACAACACGCACATCGCCCACTTTCGCCGATGACACGAAATTCTTCATGTGTAATCCTTCTCTAATCACATCTGTTAACAATTCAAACACATTTAAAAAATATGTGAATGGTCTTGTCAAACTGGCAACAAATCAAACTAAAATTTAAAATATGGCGCCAAAATATTACTATTAGGAACATATTGTGTAAAGCACCTCCAAGCCCACTGCGAGAGTACAACAAGTAACTAATTCATGGGGATTCAGCATGATCTGGTAAATTACTTAATGGGCTGAATCTTGATACCAACTATTGTAAAAAATACATAACAGTAAAAGCGACATGCAAGCCAAAATAAAATTAATTCACTAAAGCCACATCTTATCTGCATAGTAAGCTCTCATTAAACAACATCAATCTATAATAATAATAGACCCTAATGCGTTTTTGCATGTATCCGGATCAAATGCCTCAAAACAATATTATTAAATTAGAGATCATAAAATAATTTCCTCGATTGCCAATCATGCACCCTGGTTCATCTCAACATTAACTGCATAAGATTTATATTACCTTCTATACTTACCATATCGCGCTCCTATTAACAATTTCTTCTCCAAAAAACACAATAACACAAGCCGCCCACTAGGCTACCGACCACTAACCAGCCCCCAACAAATAAAAAATAGATATCCATTAGTTCATTCCTAGCATATATTTTCAGAAGTCAATTAATGACACATCGTCTGTGAGTTGTTATTCTGTTAGTTAGGATATTCGTAAGTTAGAATTTGTTAATATGTCATAAAAAATACATATGATGTAATATAATATATACTGAACTTGTATATTCGTTCACAATAAATATATATAAAAAAAAGAGGTCAAACTATCTGGATTTACGTCGGCAATGAGCTACAAATATTAGTTCGCTTTTGTTATGCTGCATGATAGCTGTTGTAAATAGCTATCATTTTACAACCATAACACTGCTATATAATAATATTCATATAATAATATACTTTGTTACAAGTTAAAAACGAGAATGTATGTGCTGTTTGTTGATAAAAGTTAGTGTTTTGTGTTGTTCTAATGGCTGGAGGGGGTTCTACCTATTGCATCCGCTGACGCAAGCTGTTTCAGGTGCAGGCAGCGGTGAGGCGCGATGCGTTGGCGGAGAGCGCGTGGAGGCGGGCAGGCAGATGCAGCTGGGAGGTGGAGGCGCTGTGCCGTCGGTAGTGAGCGGATCGGCCTTGGTCGGGCCCCTAGCTGTGTCGCTGTCTCCGCGTGGGCGCGTGCGCTCCTCGACGGCGCTACGGTAAGATCGCCCCCTGCGTACCAACCTATTCAATTACATATTGCAAACTCAGTATGTTGTCTTCAACGTTACGCTGAGTTTTAGCCTTATAGCGACCAATTATTCTTCCTTTAAAATTGCGTTACATTTTTTCGCTTGACACGTATTTTTTGCAACATTTTTTTATTTGACTGATATTTGAATTGTGATGTATTTGGCTTTGTCAAGAAATAATTAGAATTAAATTAAATAATTATGGTTGCATAAAGACTATGGTTTATTTTGACTCTTTGACCATATCCATATTTAAAGGATAAGCACGGCATGCTGATATTTTTATTCACGAGGCTACGTGTCCTTCAAAAGTTCATGTGCAACACTCTGAGTTTTTAAAGGGAGCAAATTTAGGCTTCTCAATGCAAAACGTATTTACTTCAAATCTTAGAACGAGATTAACTCCAATTAATTTTTTATTGGGTAATGTTAGATTTTTTGGGTTTAGGAATGGAAGATCGTTTTAGTCTTGGAGGAAAACTAATGAGGGTGTCTAGCGATCTATTAAGTGCCACTTATCTGTGCCTCCCTCCTATATTATTGCTGCGACGGTGTGCCTGTGTCGCGACGGCGCGTGGAGCGGTGCGCGGCGTTGGCGAGGCGTGGGGCGCGCTTGCTAGGCCGGTCCGCGCCCTCGTGGCTACGGGCGCTGCAGCGGCGCTCGGCGGACTAAGCCAGGCTGCTCGCAGGGGCACGGTCGGCGAAAAGGGGTCGGCTGGCCTGGCGGCGCGCATACTGGGTAAAATCATTGCTTGGCGATTGCGCTTTTTCGTTGGGCCATCATCTACATTCGTTGAACTCGCATCATTGGGACACACTTCACTCTCCGAGAGATCAGCATAGATATAGTTTTTCCTAAGTGTAGTGCTATGTTTGGAATCGAGCGGGCGCAGGTCACTGATCCCTTCCGTCCTGATGTGCGAGGACCCGGCGCCGACCCATAGCGGCGTCTTGTTGTCAGGGTTTTCCTTCCAGTGGGGGGTATCCAGGTATCTTTACTTTTGCAGTTGGGGTACAAGCCTGACAGCAGAGGTCCTAATAGCCTGTGAGATTGCAAACACTATTTCTGTGCATGTGTGGTAGTGTAATGCACGTAAGTAGGGTGTGGATGAGCACAGTCCGCTGGCCCAAATTTGGATACTGTTCCGGTGTTCACCTGGTGTTTGATGCGGAAGAAATAGGGAATATAAATGGAGCTGTCGGCCGCAAGAATTCCTTCTCCAAACCACTGACTCGTACAAGCTAAAGGATTCTTTAACCACCGTCGAGGCTTGTCCCTACGACCTCAGTCAGAGGCACTACCTGCTGCCTTTTTTACTTTTCAGAACCGTACGTAACACGGGAGTAATATGAGTAAGCTGATGTAAATTGCTGCGGAAAATCGAGTTTCGAGATTTCATTGCGTAAATGAAACGTTTTGAGGGCGCCCTGGTATCGCATTTTTTAGCTCCCTTGCTAAACGTCAGTTGTTTGTCCGTGGTGAACCTTCACTGTTATACACTTAGTGAACTGTCTGAGTAACTTCACTGACTAGGCCAGAGCGAGCGATGTTGGACTCCCGAAAGAGTATATATTGTATTACTAATACGTAGAACACTCGACACCGGTTACAGTGCACTCTGAAGCTCAGCCATGGTGGACATACGAAATATAACGTCCTGGAAGTTAACTCCTTCCCGGAAAAACATATATATTATCGGTGACACAAATTCAAACACTAGAGAGCTTGAGGAAAAATCGTCGGCCAAAGGTCATAATCATAAGTCTCCCCTCAGGTGGAGGTAGAGGTCACGGAATGGGAATCGTACTGATGACCTTGTACTCAGTTTCACAGTCGAATCTAAAGCGTCGTGTCCTTGATGAGGCTGCAACTGGCGGTGGCGACGCGCGACTGCTTGCTTCACTTTCAAGCTTGATGTCCTTGAGATACACAGGCGACAGTAAGTGCGCGACTGCCGTAGCGGCAGCCTAGCGACAGCCGTAGCGACTGCTTAACGATAGCCTAGCGCATACCGATCCGCGAACCTCCAGCACACCCGCGCGAAAAAGCGATCAGTTTCATTAGCCGCTTGCGCCATGCCGCTACCGATAGGATCTCTTATGTTATTAGGAGAGTAAAAGGACCTTCGGAGAGTGTAAAGGTGTTCCAAAAGTACAAGAGGCAATGAAGGGTATGAAGACTGCATTAGGATATTTAGGGAATTTTAATCTTACCCGACCGTGAATCGATCCCGGGGTCGCGTCATGGAAAGCGAGCACGCTGACCAATGAGCTACACCGCGAGTGCTGCTCCACAAGGCACTTCCCTGAAATACGGCTTATGTGAGCTAGTCACCTTATAGTTAAAAATAGCGAGGGGAGAATTAAGAAAAGAAAACAAGAGCCTACTGGAGTACAGTAACCACCATATTAGTGGTCGAAGTTGATGTTGACAGCGACCGACAGTGCAGTTGCTACCAATCTCAACGTAATCTCTTTTTTTCAAGAAACAACTTAAAAATGGATTGAAAAAGATCAGAATACATCATGTTTTTTACTCATTTTAAACAAAATAAATAAAAGTATTAACACATGTGCCTTTTATGCAATTTAATAGTTTTGTTAATTTAGTTTCTAATGAGTTAAAACGTGATATTTTGAAGCCCGTACACTTTTCAACACACAGTGAGTAGGTATTCAAAATAAATAATACATGTAGTAAACTGTAATATTTTTTTGCAAAAACATGTGATGAATTTCGAGAGTGGGTATTTTATCCTCTGCTCTTCAACATTACAAAATCGTTCTTCCAATATTCTTTTTACAGACTACTTATATCGGAACAAACTAAAGATCCGTAACTTCTGCGTACTGATGCAGTACCACTCTCCTCTTCCCCCGCTAATTTGACTGGCGCAAGAATACATTTGGCGGAGGGAAGCGTTTTGGAGGATGATCAAGAGTGTCAGAACCAGAAAGAAAAGACTGCTCCATGCAAACGGAATTTAGGGAGTAGTTACTGCTCCATCCTCAGGTGGCGACGTCAGAGGATGTTTAAGGACGTTTAAGGGCTATTACAACATTCACTATATTGATACAATATCACAACTATTCTCTACACTAAAATAAGACTTTAAGGCGAGAGCGTAGGCTTCCGCAGCCGGAGTCAGTATTTAATTGGCTGTCCGGGTGACGCCGCGTCCGTGGCAAAGGTGCAGACGTTTCGGTCGCCATTCTGCGACCTTCCTCCGGGCCTATTGCACTGTCAATGTCTATAGTAGTGCTTGCCAACTCAATGCTCTGACGTCACAAAAATCTGCTCTCCTGCTCCAAACGGAGCGGCCGAGCAAAGGCAGTGCCCGACGCCGCGCAGGGGCGTACAGGGTTCCAATGACTGTACGGAAGAAAGAACAAAAGGTTCGCTCGATAATTACGTTTTTAAATGGTATTTATTATATGTTTATGATAAAATAAAATAAATAAAAAAGAAACGTAGATTATTTCATAACACAAAGCGATAACTGACTCTGTCGTAACCAGTATTTAATTGGCTGCCCGGGTGACGCCGCGTCCACGGCAAAGGTGCCGACATTTCGGTCGCCATTCTGCATTACGTCCTGAGGAAGGTCGCAGAATGGCGACCGAAACGTTGGTACCTTTGCGACGTCACCCGGACAGCCAAATAAGACTTTCAGGTGATTAGGGTCATATCTGGATTTAAGCCGCAGTTTCCAAGAAACTATTACGCGTGGGGACAGTTTCCACATTTTTCTAAACAACCAACAGCCGTTCAAAGACGAAAGTATCACTAAGAGTTAAGAAAAATTTAAAGTCCTGGACGATGAAACTGTAACTCCTTAGACCCGATTTTTAAGTTTCCTTTTGACGTACGACTTGCGGAGCAACGAGCACAGCGCCTCTGCCATTCCAGAAATCGCTTTGCGCATGCGCGATATCGCACGTGAAACGTTAGTGTGGAAATCGGATGTGTGGAAAAAGAGCCAACAAATTGGAGCCTGCGCAATCGTACCTGTGTGGGGGCGGTGCGCGGAGGGCGGGGTCGGCGCCGTGCAGCAGCAGCAGCCGCACGATGGCCGCGCGCCCCCCGCTCGCCGCCCGCAGCAGCGGCGTTCGCCCCTCGCCGTCCGCGCGATCCACCTCGGAACCCCGCCGCGCGCCACTGTACCTGCTCAAACACCTAGTGAGCATCTCAAACATACCTATTTAAAACTATCAAGGTTTTCGTACCAAAAGAAATTCCAGCCCTAAGTACATTTTTTTGACATGCCTTAATTTTTCGGTTTCCTAATTGTAGAGCGGGAATATTATTTTCAGATTATTAAAGAACAGTAAAAACGCGTCCTAAATGGCAATTTTCTTTGAAAAAGTTAGAGCCTTTTTAAAAACGTTTAGCTACTGTAAATTCGAAATTTTAAACTATTTTTCACAAAAAAATTTTGAGTTCTCAAAAAGCTTCATTTGATGTCGTTTTAATTAATTTAAATGAAAAAATACAATAGTGTTTACAAAATGCTACAAATGTGCACATCAACGCCGTGAGAGATCTTACAAAAAATTTACATTTATTTAATTCTTGAAAAAAATACTGAAATCAACTTTACATCATATTTAAGAGTGCAATAATCTGTTCGAAGTGTTTGAAGAAAAAAATTGCAGCCGTTTTTGAGATAACGGCATTTCAGCGTTTCTGAAAATTTTGAGCTACATTTCACGGAAAACGGTTGAGTTTTCGAGAAACTTTATAATGCATGACTTTATATTGCAATACTTTTGAGAAACATTATTAAATGCACATGTACTCATAAACACAATAATATGAACAAATTGAATAATATAAATATAAACGACACGAGAGACAAGTTAAAATACTTTTCTTGTAATTTTTGAAAAAACAAAACAATATATCAATGTAATTTATGTCATTTTATGGAGTATATTTAGCACTATCCCTACCAATATTTTAAAGACATTTGCGGCCATTAGTGAGAATTTCTAAATGATGTTTTCTTTTCGTATTTTTTTTAAAAAAATTGCACATATTGCATGATATATTGGGCGAAAACTACAAAAATTATTCGAAAAATGTACATGACCTTAATGAAAGAGCTCACTATGAAGAACAAATTATATATGAAGGAAAAATCTCTATTTTCAATTTTGTAGTTGTAGAAAGACATCGAAAAAAATAATTTTTGATATTTTCGAAAATTGTGTTAATTGTGGAAATCGGACCTATGCCATATATATGTGTATGTTACTCTATTCTTCCATGAAATTTAAAGAGAAAAATTGGAGCTGTTTTAGAGATAATTTTGAAAATGTCTGAAGGTCTTCATTTTAAGTGCTCCCAAATTTTGAAGGACGTTTTTCAAAATCTCAAAGTTTTGACTCGAGCCAGATGGACAGGGGTTCCTTCAATTTGGAAAACATCTTACATATAGTTTAGGCGCTAGTAGTGTTCACAGACTGACAGACGGAGGCTCGGAGGAACAGACGGACGGGTTGACGGACGGACGGACAGATTGTCAGACGGACATGTGTAGATGTCTTGTGTAGATACGCGTTTATGCCTCGTCCCTGAGCTTTCGCTCTTCGAAATTAGGGGATCTCAAACGTGTATTTTCATTGAAATCTCGAAGTCGATTTTCCCCAGCATTACATAACTTTCCCCATACTACGTTTATTACTTCGTATTCGAATGTATACGTATACGTATGTATACGTGAAAGTAAAAATGTTAGCTTTCAATGCAAGAACAATATCGGTACCAATAAAACCGTTTTTGAAATTGGACGGAGGGACAGACGGACGGACAGATTGACAGACAGACATGTGTAGAAGTCGTGTGTAGATATGCGTTTGGGCCCCGTACCTGAGCTTTCGCAATGAGTGGAGCATTGTTCCGTGTTCTTAATGTGCATAATAATTACATTATCTATTCTGTATGTATGTGTAGACCACGTATTATCCTTGTCCTGTGTTATATGCCTGTGTTGCAGAATATATGTTGTAAGTGCATCCACCTGTTGGTCGCCCACCTCGATGGCGGCAGCAGGGATCGTCATAAGGATCTTTTAGATTATGTCACCGAAAGCAGTCCACAAGAAGGCCGGTGGGTTGTCTAGTGTCCTCTTATTGCCGCATTTCTCCTTAGTTCTGATGCCGCCTGCCGCACCAGGCGGCTTTGAAGTTTTGTATATATGAATATTGATATATTCACATAAAGAATGTAGAATTGGTTAATCAAGAATTGTTATAATTGAGTACTGTTGGGTCTCTAATGGAGGTCGTCTTTATATCTGGAATGTCTAAAATAGTTTGTCGAATTTAAAAAAATTGCGAACACTGTGTATCAAAATATCCAAAACTGTCTTTCTCTTGTTCTGTCTTGATCGTGGTTAACTGTATCAATTCCTGAACTACGCCAGAACGACATGACATGTCGCATGTAGTCCACACGTAGTTCACATTCAGTTAAGACATGTGCAACAGTTTCAACTAACATTCCACATGGGCATGTGGGGATGTCTGTTAGACCTCTTTAGCACAGATACTCGGAAAAGAATCCATGGCCAGTTAGGAACCGTATTGTTTCTCTCAATGATTTGGACCACAAAGCCTGCACAGAGAATGAAACATTTGGAACACGTATTTTTCGTCGTCCTTCCTGTGACATGTGTCTCCCACCGCCGCTGCCACTCAGCTGCGACTAAAGTAGTTCCGAAAATTTCCACACTTTCCTGGATTCATAGAGCACGTCTTGCTGAACGTTTTCTCACTTCCAGTTCTAATGGAAACAAATCTGTTAGAATTTGAAGGCTAATGGTTGATTGTGTCCTGTAGGCACCTATAGCAAGTAGTGCGACGCGCTGTGCACTGTTGAGTACATTACTTGTAAATCCAGCTCTGTGTGTACCTTCACTGCTGCTCCGTAACCTATGATTGGCAGCGCCCTTTGGAAATCTAGTTCCTTTAATGGTTCTTTCATCTATTTTTAAGCAAGGAGGAAATCTTATGTGAAAAGTGTACCCTGTTAGAATAAATTCTGATTTTTCAACTGACAGTTTTAATTTTACACTTTAACACCACTTAGAAAGTATATGGAGTGGTTGAACTGATCATTCTTCCAAATCTTTGCATCTGTTCGCCATTACGATTGCTAAATCATCCGCATAAGCTATTGTCGTGACACTTGCCTCTCTTAAAATAGCAAGGAGTTGATCCATTACGACATTCCACAGGATGGTACACTAATGGATCCTTGCGACAGCCATGTGTTACGTTCTTTCCTACGTAAGTTCCACTTTGCTCGAATTCTTGATGTTCTATCTTTAAAATAGATGCGAAACATTGCACAAAGATTTTCTGGACAACCTAATTTTCACAGCGGTGTAATAAACCTACCTCTAAACGGTACTTCGGGAGGGCCAGTATCCGCCTGCAAAGCGACGCACCAGCTGAGCTTACATCACAAGACATCGGAAAATACGTACAAAACACCTTTAGTTCCAAGTTTATTTGACAGGTTCTTCATTCACAAGCATCAGTTCATATACGCCTACAATCCGACACACACTTAATGTGTTTCGCACACCCAAACAATTAACGCGAAAGACGGAGAACGATCAACACAAGACTCAGCACGCGGCAGCCATTGCTAAATTAAGAAAAAAAACTAACACGTAGTGTAGCCAGAGTCCCTGAAAAACCAAAAATACCGGAAACCCATCCGTCCGTGTCTCTACTAACACCACTAGCGCCTAAACCATAAGAAAACTTTTTTTTCCAAAATAGACATTACCCTGTCGATCTGGCTTCACTCGAGACACCGCGATTTTTAAAAACTCTCTTCAAAATTTGGGGGTACTTTACAAGATGTCCCCCGGACATTTTCAGGTTATAATTTTTTACTTTAAATTCCTCGAAAGAATAGATAAAATACAATTATAAGTGTGTTTTAGTTGGCAATAAATCCAATTTTCACGATTAGTTCTAATTTTTTTAAAATTACAAACGTCTGAATTTTTGCGGCCTATTCCTACAACTGTAAAATTAAAGATAGAGATTTTTCTTTCTAATAAAATCTATGCTTAGTGAGCTCTTTCACTGAGATCATGTACATTTGTTTGAAAATTTAAGTAGTTTTCTCACAATATTGCGATCAATATGTGCAATTTTCAAAAAATACAAAAATTAGATTTTGTCAAAAACTGCTCCAAATTTTTGCTTTGAACTTTTGGTTGGGATAGTACTCAATGCATTATATATGATGAGTACACCATATTACTCTACTCTTTTGTGTTTTTTATTCAAAAATTACAACAAAAAAATCACTTATCTCTCACGTCGTTAGTATTTACAGTAACGGGAATTTGTTCACATCATTATATTTATGAGTTCATGTGCTTTAAATAATCTCGGATAAAGTTTCCGAGATTCCGGATAAAGTTTCCAAAACTCAACCGTTTTCTTTAAAATTATCTCAAAATTCCGCATTTGCAGAAACACTCAAACGCTATTTTCTTCAAAACCGCTCTAAAGTTTTTCTTCAATCTTTTCGAACGTTTAGTGATAACTACGCTGTTGAAGATGACATATAATTAATTTTGCTGTATCCTTTGTTGTTTTTTTTAAATTACAAAAATGCATTTTTTTAAAATATCTCTCACGCCCTTAATATGCACATTTCCAGCGATTTGTAAACACTATTGCATTTGTGGCTGGAAGAGCTTGAAATGACTTTATATAAAGTTTTTCGGAAAATCAATAGTTTTCTGTGAAAAGTGGTCAAATGCCGCATATACACCTGTAGCACCACTTGTTACTTTCTCGTATACGTACGTATATACGCCGTAATATACTTAGTACCGAGAAAGTCATGTAATTCACCAGAAAATCGATTTCCAGTTTTCGACGGAAATACAGATATTGTAAAATTTTTATTCTTCGAAATGTCCGTCCATCCATCTGGTCGCCAGTATGTCCTCCTGTCTGTCTGTCCGTCTGTCTGTCCGTTCGCCTGTCCGTCTGCATGTCCAATGTATGTGATATATACGAGCGTATTAGCGCCTAAACTATGCGTACGATTGTTACCAGACAGAAGAAATCCCTGTAGTTCTGACCTGAGTCAAAGCTCTGCGATTTTAAAAAAAAATGATTAATTTGGTGGTACTTTAAATGAAGCCCCCAGACATTTTCGAAATTTCCATAAAAACGTCTACAATTTTTTTCTTTAAATTTATTGTAAGAACAGAATAAATTTCACTTACGAAGGTGGCGTAGGTCCGATTTTGGCGGATAACGCGGATAACGGAATTTTCGATAATTGCAGTTTGTTTTTTTTCGATTGAAGATGTAGATTTTTCTTGCATGTAAAGTTTTCTCTCCATAATTAGTTCTTTCATTTAGGTCATGTACATTTATGGAAACTTTTAGAAGCTTTTGTGCAATATTGCATGCAGTTAGTGCAATTTTAAAAAATAACAAAAACAATATTTTGTCGAAAATGGCTCCAAATGGTTTCTTTAAACTTTTGATAGAGATAGTGATAAATGTATGACAGAAATGCTTTTTTCCTCTATTCATTTGTTTTTTCAAAAATTACAATTTTTTAAAATCTATGTAAAGTGTTGTCTCCAATGTCGTCAATATGTATACAAGCGTCAATTTTTTAACATTAATGCATTTACAAGTACATGTGCTTTAAATGACGCGCGATAAAATTTTTCGAAAACTCAACAGTTCTCTGTGAACATGAACTTAAAAATCCGCATTTTCAGAAACGCTCAAAGGCACTTTTCTCAAAACCGGTTGCAATTTTTTTTATTCAAACTTTTCGTACGGATAATGCTAATTGCACGAAATCAAGTTTATCGAAAACTAAAACAATTTCTGTGAAAAAAAAGCTTCGAATTTCGCATTAACGGTAACGCTTAAACGACTCGAAAATTTTTCATCTAAAATTGACATTTATGACGAGGCTTTATTCTTTAATATTCTTAAATTTTAATTCGATTCAACTATTATGAAACAAAAAAATTGAGAAAATGTAAAAAAAATGAATTTGGGTTACGATGAATGGTAGCTAGATAATGTGGGAAGTCCGAATAGCTAGCCCAAACCAAAGAAAATAGAAAAGTAATACGAGAAAGTCTGTGCCAATCAGTCGCACCACTGGTTAATACAGATTTAAAATTAAATGGATTGAAAGCGTATCTGCCGTCTTTTGTTCATCACGTCGCTTTCAAAACCAACTTCAGTTGTATTGTATTTGGTCTTTATTTTTTTATAAGGTCGCATCAACTACAAGGTCATTAGCGACCACTATTGCTTCTAACGGTATGGTAACTATGGGTTGACACGATAATGATAATGATAGGGGGTGAAACGACGAAACACAATACAACCATGCCCGAGGCGGGACTCGAACCCGCGATCCTTGGGTCCGAGTTCGCTACGGCACTACTGCCTTAGCGATCTCGGCCACCGGATGGGCAGTTCGTCTTTTAATAGAACAATAGTGAGATTTTGCAGCTAGAAACGGGATTTTGTAGATGGTACGCACCATGTTGGCAGCCTTTCCGTCTGCGGCAAATCTCACGTTATGTCGCAAAAATATCGGAATACTATATTCTGTCTTATTTATCAGGTTTTGTAGCACGTGCAAACCACGGACCGTAATGAAAGCGTGAGCGGCCACCGCGAAAGTAGTTTCAGCGATCAGGCGTGGAAATGAAATCGTTTCTAAAAATTCCTGAAGGTTCTTGAAAATTTAGCGATGGTTATACACTGCCGATAAACAATTCACAACTTTCATTAACGTAACGTATTGGAAACGAAAACCATGTTCAAAATCTAAGCAACATATTTATCATACAAGACTTTAAGTTGTTGAGAATAATTTAGGATACTGCTTTTCAGAACATTATTTTATACATATAATATATATATATATATTATAATATATATATATATTAATAGTAACGGTACAAGCTCCTGCGTTGGAAATGTAATGAAAAAAAGGAAAAAATAGCAGACGCCCGTGACGCAGCTGGAGGAAGGGGTCGTAGGCATTCGCCGCCGTTGTCTATTGAGGCGAGGGTCCTATAAACGTTTATGGCGGGACACCCGCGCATATGTCAAGTGTGCGCCCCTATTCAAGCGACCGGCTCATAAAATGAACCCAACGCTGAGTGCGCCTCTCCGGGGGGTGGGGGAGTATTTACAACTAAACAGTCAGCGGCGCACGTGCGAAGAAAAAAAGCCGATAGTTTTTCAACAGAAACGACATTCTGGCCGTTAAGAAAACGTTCCCTTGTGATTGGTCAGACACACGCCTCCACTGCTCCGGGAAATTGCAACCCGCGCTATCGGGAGGATACACGTTCTTTGGAGGGAGGGGTACCGAGGTTTGATGTTACTAGGCCGCCGCTCGGTAAGCACTTGGTGTGGAGACGGCCGGGATGTGGTCGATTAGACTGGTTTGGCTTGAGACGGCCACGAGAAGTCACTCGATGTTTTGACTCGGCCATGAGAAACAATTGGTTTCAATCTCGATTCGATAGTTCGGTCACGATTATTCACTTCGCTTGCTCAGTTAATAAAGTAGCATTTGAAGCATATTGCGGAGGGAAGTTATTTAACTTCCTTCATCGCGATGAATACGCGTGGCTGCCTGAGGTTGGTGGACGCTGACTGGGAGTCGTGGGCCCGGGAAGCGCGGCGACATCCAACGGCACGCTGGGAGCCCTGTGTTCAACCGCTCTGCCTGGAAGGGGGGGCCGCGACGAGGCGACTACACCACGGGCGTGCAATGAGGCTCCCAACGAAACGAGGGTAATAATTCGCTTGGCTCGCATAAATGCGGGTCGAACATTTACTGAGCGAAGCGAGGAGTGGAAGGGTGCTTCGAACAAAGTAACATGAAACATTTTGTTTTTTATTGTATTAATTTAAGTATATGACCAGTCGTAATGAAAGAGGGGTCGGTTTATTTTTGTAAAAAATTGTAAAATCATTGTAATTCATCATCATCATCATCATTTTTTTAAGTAAATATTTGTTAAAAGCAATGTTTTTGACAATTATTATTGAAATTCCCATTCCCGTTCCAGACAGGTGATAAAAATTGATAATCAGGTGATAGGGGAGTGGAAGTAGCCACAGGACCGGGATCGGTGAAACATTAATACAGGAGTTTTGAGTGGCGACAGAGCGCGTTCCATTTCCGCCCGGGTGTGATGCAGCAGCGGGCGCACATGCGAACATGCGAGTGGGATTGAGAAGAATTGCTGAGATGGGAACTGCGACGGACGCAATTGTGCGTTGTGCATGTTAGTAATATGTGACATTGCTTGTTGGCTGGGGGGGTGAACCCGGCGAGCTCGTTGGCCATTGCGTTGGGGGGGCCAGCGGAGCGTACCGCCGAGGGAGAGCGATTTCCCGACAAACTTCGGGGCGGACCGAAGTTTGCCGAACACGCGCCGCCGTTGCCACGGGGCCCGCTCGCCTCAGCCAGCCGGTGGTCATCGAAAGCCTCAAGGTAGCGTTACTTGTGCACGAATCACTAAAGGCCTTGCGCACTGCGTATTGTAAAGAATTTTTGTACAGAGTGTTTCAATCATTAAACTTCTAATTGCAAAAAGAGTTTCTTCGATCTTCCAATGCAGCGTCAAACCCTGAAGCCATTCGCGAGAATGTACCCGTCCTTTATATCATTTTATTGTGTGAGAGTACCGTTTCCCAGGTACGTCACTAAATATATATATATATATATATATATATATTAAACTTTTTCCGTTTTAGTACAATCGTAAATAAATGTTGTACACTGAATGTTCTTAACTTGATAACAGTTATCATTTACATGAGATTCCGTAAAATCTACTCCCCCCCTTTCCCACGCTTTAAATCAAATTTAAGCAGGGACGTTTTCAGTGTTTCGCGATTATCTCTAAAGCAGTAGTAAAATGCATGACAGCGGATCAAAATGCCATAGTATTATCCCTGATAAATGCAATGCGGTTCATTCCCATGGCGCAGTTAGGCTTCATGTAGTTGATGGTCAAATTGCAATTTGGCTTGGCGGAGACGAGCAGGAAGAAGAAAGCGGGTGGAGCGGAGAGGAGAGAGTGCAACTGGCGGGATCAGCTGGCAAACAGGCAGTAGGGCGGGCGTTGTGGGGTGTAAATAAAATTACTTCCATTTTACAGTGGGGGGAACATTATCTCTTTTTTGACTAATAAATTAATTTGATAAATATTTGCTAGGGAAATGTCAGGTTTCTTCCATTAGATCACAAAAAATATTAAAATTAAAACTCTTGCAGTAATAGGAATTTGTTGTTCATGCATTTAAATGACGTGAGCTTCACAAACATCTGATTTTCCCCATTTTGGATCCTGAAGGCCCATCGTTGATATACATGCAGCATGACGGTTTGTAAAAAAGGACAGAAGCGGTGCCAAAAATCCAGATTAGTGGTCACAAACTTCGTCCTTTTGGGCTCAAGAAATAGACGTGAGAACTTGCGCTCATGTAATCAAGAAAGTCGGACAGCAATGCGGCATTGGCAAAAGTCTACTGAATAAACAAATATCGAAGTGTGCTCTGGCATGATGTTCTGATATATCTGGAATGGTGTATTTTGGAGTAAAATGCGACAATGAAGCAATTTTATGTTTGTTGGACTCAATAATGTTTTGAGTTTATGGTGAAAGTCGATGGCAGGCCGTTGACTTGAAAATGCTTCATTGAAATTAGTTAAATCGCCGGAGCAGTTTGACGATTTTATTGATATGAGCTTTACTGTAACACGTACAACTGAACTGTAGCTATTGGCCCCGTGCAACTCAACATTTTCGGACTTCAATGCCGACGTCTTGGCGCGTCAAGTTGTGAAATTCGCATTTTGGGGCTGTGGAGTGTAGGACTAGTGAGTAACGTACCTGAGGCAACAGAGTGACTGCGCCGCGCAGCCTCTAGCTCTACCGCGCCCTCGTGGCCCGCCTCCGCCGCCAGCGCCAGCGCCGTCGCCCCTGTCGCCAAAGCAGCGCACATTAGCATTAGTTCAATACATTCGGTGTAGCGTATAACTTAAAGTGGAGAGGTGGTTATCACAAACGGACGGAAAAGGACGAAGGCGGCAGGGGACTGAAGAAAAAGGGTCTTTTCAACTTATTTTCCTTTCTGCATACTGAGGCGTCTCTGCCGGGGCAATACTTCACAGGCGTGAACGGTTGTTAAATTATTGAGTATTTGAAATATGCTCCCACACATACCTACTATTTACAATAATTGCAATAAACAATACTGACGCGTTACCAGAAGGAATGTTCCTGGCCACCACAACCGCTGGCTTGATAATTTGATATCTTGTTCTGTTTGATGCACCAGTCGCCCTACGTGCGTGTATACACGCGAGTATGCCGCACCTCCCGTCTCCAAGTAGCACGCCGGCTTCAGTTCCTTGCCTCAGTAGCCTATGCATTGAAATGCCGCGCCGCACACAACCCTCACGACTTACTACCGACGCGCCCAAGAATCAGGAGTGGGGTCCGCTTATATTACTTTTTGGGCCGGCTGACGTAACTGCGTCATCTCGCTGTTTCCGCCGACACGTTTCCACATCCAACATGTCTACGGGGTTCACAAGTTTGCCCCAAGTGGTAAAAGGGGTTCACAAGTGGACACCCACGTCACGGTACCCCTTCCCTTCAGCTCTCTGGGTTTGCCATTGTTCAGCCCGGCGTCGCTTCCCGCCAGGGCTGCCTGCCGTTGCAAACTACTTCCTCGTGCATTTCATGTGCATGAAATGCACGTGGCTAATATTTTGTCACGCTTGTACAATGCGACTGACATGACGTCACAATACTTATGTAGAAAAGAAAAAGTATTGTAATGCTGCGGCTGAAAACCTCGTAATGTGATTCCGGCTGAGGGCACCTCAGAGTCGCTGTCTCTGTAGCGACTCTGACCGGGAAGTCCTGGGGTTCGAGTTCCGAAAGAGTGGAATTTTCGACCCTAGCTTCATAGCTAGGTCGGAGACCGGTGGTGTCGGGAAGAGAATTCTAGCTACCAGCTGCTCCGACTGGAAATTATCCGTCCATCAATACCAGGCGAATGACGGAGCAGCATCCTAACGATCAGATCATGGGCTGCGCGCGATCTTTCCTTCCTGACCTACGCCAATCCTTACCACTTACTTACACACACTTTCATTTACATGTACTACACTACCACATATATCGGGAGTTTAGAACTGGGCAAATTTCAACGTCCGCTGACGTGTAGGTCAGCAACAGATCTCACCATTCAGTGGCGGGGGGGGGCATCATCACCTACAATCTTTAAAAAAATTCATTACATTGACGGGAAGGAGTAATGATAATTGTTGTCCGAAAACATCAACCAATCGTATTCTGGGTTTCTGGTATCGCAAAAGTTTGTCAATCGTCTTTCTATACCTATGTACTAAAGTACCTCCTTTCTGTCTAGGGAAATCAAGAATCTCTTGGTTACCACGTCTTTAAGTGGACAAGCTCTGTTATTTAATGGAACATATATGAATTTGTGTAATCAGAATCGACGTTTTGTGGGCCCTGGATACTGAAAAATTGGCGGCAAAACATCTGTCCGTCCACGAAACGGATGCATGTCCATCTGTCGGTGGTCAACGCTACCGCCTAAACCGTTTTGACGATTTTCTCCAAAATTGGTATACCTGGCCACGAGGGTTTGAAACAGATATTTTGATGGGGGAGGTACTATCCATGAAACCCCAACAATACGTTCATTTTTCTTTTTTCATGGGCTCAACATTTTTTTATTCACCTTTTTACTCTGATAAGAGCAACCGAGGCATAAAAAGTGGCGCAAGTCTCATTTTCGTTGAACTCTCTGAAAAGTTACAAAAATGTGTATGTGCAATGTTGCCCTTAATTATATTAAAAAAAAGAATTACCACAATTTTTTAAGTAGTCTAAATCAACATTAGGTATTATAATAAAAAAAAGTTCCAAGAAAAATAGCCAGTACGAAGGCCACAAGATCTATACATTCCTATCAAATACCATTACTAACAGACTTTCTATTGCATTAGCACCCAACGCTTATATTGTGTGAAATCACACGAAGGTTTCTGAAAAACTCCGTAAATTGAACGTTTGCCATGTCAATTTCAGGGTCGTCCGATACTTTAAGAAGCATTTCCTCTGCGTAAGAATGCATGTTGGGTTTGTGTAATTTTCTTTTCAATTACATAGATGACATCTGTTACACTCTGTCGTAAATAATAGTTGACTTAAAAACATGTATATCATATAGTAGCCACACAATTTTAAAGTAAAAAATATGTTAAAGTACACTATGAACAAATGTACTTGCTTAAACAATAAATATGTCTCCAATATGTTGTAATTACAAACTGATAATTATGCTTCTTTTGTTAAGCCCTTATAAGTTCATCAGCATTCAAACACCAGTTTAACGAAAGAAGCTTCCGAACAAGCTAACGAAGTGTATTCACGTTTTAAATAAATGTACCAACGATTTTAGTATTTTTGGCGAAATTTTGAGTAAAATATAGTCAATTTTTTATTTTGATTAAACCACGTTTTTTCAAACATGGCCTCATTGTTTTTGATAAAAGTGTGAATTTTTGGGAAAGTGCAGTTTCTCTGGAATTTTCGAACACTAGTGTTCTTTCCAACATAATAACCACGGACCTTTTGCGGTTTGGTTAAGAAAAACTAAACCAGACAATGAAATAATTAACGCATACAAAGTGGGAAGCTTTCTCTTGAAGTAAAATTTCAATAGCTTCGATGTTCGAAATAAAGGTGCGTATAAAGTAGAAGTGTTTTTTGATGAACGCAATTACGATAATGTTTTCATTCAGGACAAAAATTTGAAGACAAAAGTTTTTGAGGCTTTTTTTCGGCTTTTGAAGTACAAAAAAGGAATTATAAAGGGAATTCCTACAGAATTCCTGTTCTGTACATTGTGATATACATATTGTTCTTTGTAATGTTGGTTGTCATGGGGTTATTGTTCTTTGAATAAATTATGTTCGTATGTCTTACGTCATTCTCTATCTGGAATCGAATAAAGACATTCTAAAGATATTCATTTTTTGCATACATAACATATTGGCGACGACATTGGATTTTCTTTTAATTATCGTAATGAAAATTTTATGAAGAAATTTGACGTTTTACGATTCTCAAGTTTGAAATATTGTGATTTTGAAGGTTTGAAGATTGTTTTTGCATTTTTCAAGTCAGAAGATTCACAATGTTGAATGAAGAATCGACACGAGATTTAACTCAATCTTCACCAGTTGTGGTAGCTTCCGAATGATCTTGGCATCCATGTCTTCGCAATACAGATTTTGTTATAAGGGGTAGTTTATTAGATAAAACAGCACCTGAAGGTCTAGATTTTGAATAGTCAAGAAAGAGATACGTTGTGTTGTTATTTGCAAATAAAATTGTTAGCTGAGGTTTGTATAGACTATTGAAAGTGAAAAGGAGAAAGGCCACGAATTAAATTCAATTTCTCGACAACTTTGGCTTCAGTAATCCATAAAAAAAATAAAATTCGTTAAAAACACAGCTATATTCATGTAAATTCATCACGGCCCTCTCCCAATACAAAGAATCATGCGTACACTAGTTCAACGCACCGGTGCTGACCTCTGGAACATATTAGGAACCTGTTTCCTAGAGAAGGTGAAAAAAAAGTCGTGGTTCATCACCAGTATATTATTTAAATTATTTATTTCCTACCTTTGTGTTGATATAATCATTACGAAACTTGACAAGGACACTACGTCAAATCCTAAAGAAGAGCTTGAAAATATTTTGTATCTATTCATACAATTATTTTTGAGAAATCGATTTCGATTGAATGTCATTGAGTTCACTTTTATTGGCATAGAAAATAATTTTATTTACGGCTAAAATATCGGCATCTCCATCGAATATGAAACTTACAGCTTTCTCTTTAGCGTCCTTAACGCTATTCGAAGACAATATGGATCAAAAAAATTGGTTTCAGTTTTGAGAAGATTTTGAAGATCTTTTTCAGGCTTCATTAAAAGCACCCTCGAAAATCAAATTATACGTTTGAAACTCCCAAAGCCTAGAGTTCATTCAGACCGATTGGGTAATATCAATTATTTTGAAGAAAATCGGCTGAACGGTTTAGGCGCTAGCGTTGACCACAGCAGACGGTTTCCGGTATCAAGGACCAGTTTTAAAGGAATTTGTTCTACGTTTAGCCACAGGATTTAACGTACGCCTGCGGTATCCTTCCGACGAGGTGTTTGCTATAATGCTGCACGGCTAGGATATCCGCGTCCATTTGATTAAATTGCGCAGGAAAGCTCATGCAGCGCGAATGTGGCGAGAGCAGTAAGGGGCGACATCGCTGGCAAGGCCTGCCTGTCACAAAAAACGTTGGTATAATGTTTAGACCGTTAAAACATTTTCCTGTCCCATTTAGACCACATTTTATCTTTCTTATGACGTAACTACTCTTTTTTTTCTTGCCCTCTAACATTTTTTTCTTTTTCTTTTGCATTTCTTGAGTTATTTTCTTTATTTAGTTAACAATAGTAAAATTAGTTTTAATTAAAGAATCATAAAAAATGAGAATGCTCGCAACCATCCGGCCTGGACGACGGATAAAGTCCGATTTTAATTTACAACGTCATGAACCAAGGGAAAAGACGCCTTCAGTCTGGGCCATGACAAGTTAAACAGTAATGAATTTGAAGTTAGTAGAAGATAATACAAAAACTCTCAAATCTTATAATATACTTAATGTATTGAGATTTTTTGTTAACATTTGATTGGTATTGCTAAATTAATGTTTTCATTATTTATTTTACAGAACGCTTTTAGTGTTTTCCTGGGCCAGTAATGTTTCTTATTATTTTAAATACTTTTTTTGTTACAATGTTTGTTGTAATTATTTTTTAATTATTTTAAATATTTTGTTTTGTTGCTCAATATTTAAGAGCATGCATACTTCCTTTGTTTTCCCTGGTTTTCCCGGGCCGCTTAAGGCAAATTTTAGGACGTTGTTTTTCATTTCATTTGTGAGCCCAGAGGCAAGACATCTCTAAGTTGTATTTTATTTACAAAATGTATCTTTGAAAAACACTCTATTCTTTCAATTTGCGCCTATATATTTATGTATTACGAGGTTAGGGGGGCGACAGGGCCGAGTCTGGTCACATAAAGTCATTATTATTATTATTATTATTATTATTATTATTATTATTATTATTATTATTATTATTATTATACATTTTTGGTGTAACACTGTAGCACGTGTTGTCAGCAACGTTCGAAGATAAGTTCCACTTCTAAGCTACTTTCACTTTTAAAACAAAGATTTAGGAAGTGCGGACTGTTTGCATGGGTCTTTCTATTATTCATTATCAGATGTATTCACCAACTCATGTCTACACCATCATTCTAGAGCTCTGTCTGCTGAGTACCTGTCTCGTCCTGAGCGTCGGGGTCCGCGGCGGCTTGCAGCAGCGCCTTCACAACGCGCACGTGTCCATAGCACGCGGCCACGTGCAGCGGCGTGCGCTCGGAGGCGTCGCGCTCGTGCACGTCCTCCCCCTGCTGCAGCATCACGCGCACCAGTCTCTCGTCGCCTATCACGGCCGCGCCGTGCAGCGTCACGTCCGACATAGCCCTGTGTGCTCTGGAAACGGGAAGACTTTCAGAGATGGCAGAGAAGAATCCTTTCCAAGTACAATTCACTTATTCAACCTTTAGATTGCAGTATGAGCGGTGGCGTAGCTACGTACACGGAGGTCGCGGTACAGACGGTTCAAATGGGGCCCCAACCTCAGATTGATTGATAATGATTCGTCAACCAGTAAGGTCATCCGTTCCGTACGTGCAGAGCATATTTTAGCGGGAGGAGGCGATGATCTCCCTGCCCCCGATGGCAAGATCCGGGGCCGACCTACGTCGGCTTGTGGGGATTTTACCCAACCGGGTATCCCCCACCAGTGGGGCACCGCCTCCACTCTGACAAGCTCTAAGCCTCCGACGGGTCTCGTGTGTGGCAATGCAGTCATTGTAAGTGTGTGTATGTAGTGTTGAAAATCCTGCCACCATCTGGATTCGAATCCTAGGCTATTGCGATCACAGGCACTGCAATGACATCAATTGTTACTCTGAGCCACTTTTTTCAGTACTAACTGCCAATGACTGAAGCGAAAACAGCGGCAGAAGTTGTCAGACCCGAAGACTTGACACGTGTTGCTCTATGTATGTCAATGTGCTGGATCCGAAAATGAAGCCAGAATTGCGCCATCACGCCAATTTTTTAAAATCGCAACCCTTGTACACACGAGGAGAAAATTTAAAGAAAAAAAATTGAGCATATGCTTGCAGACTCTCACGGAGCAATTTATATCGATTTCACACGTTGCCGCCTTTTTTCACGGGCTTAGAGGAAGCGGGGTGATCGGCTTTCATTGCTACCAGTTTGAAATTGACTATTGGAATGTTGTCACGACTAATACGATTGTCGCTAGCACTGACCAACGAGTACGTGAATTTGTTAGTCGCTTAGAGCTGAAGATGCACGTTTCCAGATGGTGTACACTGAAGAGGCGGCATTCGCAGCTACAAAAGCGGGGAGCGGAAAGCTCTCCGCTACCTACCACAAGAAACTAAGTTCTCAATCCTGGCTGGCAATTCGGCACCTCAGGGTGAAGTGGAACGCCGGGGATACGAGACCTAACTAAGCGTTTCATCTACTGCTTCCGAAGAGCGCGACAGTTCCACCACTAAGCCCAGAAGAAAAGAGGGGCAGCAGGAGATGAGGGCACAGCGAAAGCGGAGTACCTGGTGGACTGCGCAAATTAATAGGCAGCCCCCCAAGTTAGCCGTCCCCCTAGTTCAATTCTTGAAGGGAACCTCTACCCCCTCCGGCAGCGAACTTCTGCAGTAAGAACACAATACTACACGACATTGGACCCGAATACTAGGAAGTGTTCATATCATTCATTATCTGTCAACGAATAAAAATATTGTATTATGCGTAAAATATTTCTGGATTCAGTGCATTTTGAAGACAATCAGCAAGAAACCACGCTTCCGCTTCCTCTCTGACGATTAGGAACAGTGACGTATTGTGGTTGAAGGGCCATGACAATAACAAAGTGATAAAATATTATTTCCCTCTTGAATTAGTTGAATCACGGTTGAATCACATATGACGGATCTAGTGAGGGCATAAAGTTTGTTCCTACTAATGCATCATAAGCAAATCGAAAAATGAAGTATGGAAATGGTAAAATGTATGGAATGACAAGCAAGATTATCACAGAGAAAATAAATCACGTCACTCATAGGCGTGGCAGAGAATAGACGATCTGCTAACTCGTCGACTTATTTCCACTTTAGCATTTGACTAAATCAGGTTTGGCCAAAAAATAGTATACTAAACTACTATTGATAGGATTTAGGATTGTTAAATCCAGTTATCAACGATTAGTAACGATCCTTAACCATCTTGAGATATAGTATTGGTTGAGAAAACAATTATATTGAACAATAATCACATAATATTCTATTTAATAATTTTAATAAATAAAAATAATAGCAAAATATGCTCGACTACTCCCGGAAAAGAGCCAAGACGTTGCAATAAAGCATCAGTTTGCAATTTTTCCCTTTATTAGAAAAATGATTTGCTACTAAAAATATTAATTCACTGAAGCCGACCTTTTCTTCATTGCGTTTACAAATGTATATACTAGTATTTATTTATGTATTTATTAATATTACATTAAAAACTTGTAAAAACTGCAATGAGGGGAAAATCGCGTTTTGGGTATTCGAAAGCTCCACTGAAGAGAGACTATTAATGGTTTGATGAACCAACTACATTGAAAAGCATGTTTTCTGTATTGAAAATTGGTCTCACTGTACATTTTATTCCGTTGTAATAAAATAAAGATATTGAGCGCAGATACTTATTCATCATCATGATTCATAATTCATGATTCACGATTGATGATTCATTTCTTAAAATGAAAGTCTTCCAAATACAAGATGTGGAGATCTCCTTACATGAATAGCCTGTTATTCACTTGTCACATAATCAATATTTCTCTGTGCGTATTTGCAGATCGTTATGCAAGTTTAGACTAGTGATGCTACAACAGCCCGTACTTTCCCGAATAATTTTAACTGCTCCGCTGTCTTCAACGACCGCATAAACATGAAAAAGTGTTTTCAACGATCAAAAATGATTTTCACACCAACACTTGAAATAAGTACCTTCGAGTTTACTCCTGTCAGCCATACCGCTACACTATAGAATCGCCATATGGTTCAAACTCGGCCAGTCGCTTACAATTGTAAGTCTAAATCAATATTTTCAACACGCAATTTTCGAAAAGACGTAGAGAAAAACCTGCACCATATTTTTTAACGTCAGTTGTTACATACAAGAAGTAAATTCAATGAAAACATTTAGAGCGCTTTTGAGAATTTTATCCAGAAATTGCATAAAAATCAGAGGCAAACTACGCAAAATCTACTCGTTTTATCAAGAAATTGTACATGATATTTTTTGAAGAAATGATTTTTAGAACAGATATTTTTAAGGCAAAAATTGCTATATTCTATTTTGTAGTTTTGAAATGTTTACTTTTTACAGTTTTACAGTTTTCGAAAATACAAAGAGTTTGCCGAAAATGGGACTAGCACCATATTTTGCACCGTCGTTTGAACATACGAGGAGAAAATTTAAAGAAAAAATTTGAGCATATTTGGAGAATATTTTATTTAGATATTGCATACATTTCAGACGCAAGGGGAAATCCGCACGTTAAAAAAAAATACATGATAGTTTTTAAAGAGCTAATTTTTACTTTCTCGCTATTGCTTACACAGTACAGACTAATGTATTGTAATGAAGTGGAAAAAACGGCGATTTCTCAACAGAAAAGCTCTTATTACCGAGGCCCTGGTAACCAAAAAAGGGATACATATTGTCCATATATATAGTAAATTACTTCCTGTAACACGTTGTGTAGTCAGAATCCGTTTTGTGGGTTCTTGATACCGAAAAATTTATTGGAGGCAAAACGTCTGTCCGTCTGTGAACAACGCTAGCAACCTATCACCAAAATTGATATTCCCTAATTGTTCTGACTGATTTCGCGGCCGCTTGAATTTGAAACCGATATATTAATTTTCGGGGTCACATTACATGAGGCCCATCGGTCATTTTCAATATGTTAAAAAAGACACCAATTTTGTTTATTAAATTTTGTTGTTGGATAGTGTAAAGGACGTTTAAGAGAATGAAGTAGGTCACGTTTTCGTTGAAATTCCCTGATTTTTTCGAAACTGCAAAAATCGTCAATCGGTTTTTTGGTATCAAGGGCCCACAAAATATGGATGCTGGCTACACCACGTGTTAGAAGAAGAAATTTACTATACACCAATGTTTAACTGTGAGGCGCGCCTCTCCAGAGAAGCACTAAAGTTTCAGAGGAGAGGCGCGAGAACTTCGCAATAATTTAATTAATGTTCTAATGCTTAATAATGCTCTAATTATTTCTACGTAAATCAGACTATGTATGTGGCTTTATTAATTTTAACACATGGGGGAGGAAACATTTGTATAGTATGTGATCGCATTGCTTCCTTGAAAACGTCAACGATCAGTTATTTTAAATGAGCTCTGGCAGTTGGCGCAATATAATATACGGCTCGCTTTGTTGTGGCGTGTTCATTCCTGCAACACTGTCCGAATTATAGTGCTCTGTATCAGAATCAGTATCTAGAGTTAAGTAAAAAGTCTTTACGTTTTCTACTTCCTTTTTCCATTTCTTACGTATGTGAAAAAGGATTTTCAAACATGGAAGTCATCACGAAAAAAAAAAATCGAGAATAAATCTCCAGAATGAGATGCTTACTGACATTTCTAAATTAGTGTCGAGATCCGATGAACTGTGTGACACCAAACAAGTCCATCCATCTCACATTTTTTAAATGAACTATTATTATGTTAGTTGTTTATATTTTTCCTTACTTTGTCAAACATTAATTAAATTCATTAATTACAAGAGTGAACAGTGCAAATCACTTGCATTAATTATTTTGTACACTGTAAGTATATAATAACGAAGTATGCATGATGGCCTTACTTTCAGGAATAAAATATTTAATTGTTATTTTTATTAACAATTTAATTTTAATGAGGAGAGGCGTGTGCAGAATCTTGAAGGGAGTTACAGCAGCAAAAAGTTGCCACTGCTATATACAATAACATAATTTATCTACTTTTTCATTACCAGCTCTCGGCAATAAGAGTTTTTCAGCAAAGAATTCGCCGTTTTCCTGCGCACGATTACAATACTTTCTTTTCTTACACAGTAAGTGCGAGTAGGTAATTTTGTTTTAAAGGGGAATTATGTTTCAATTGACTTGAGTTGTGAAAGACCAAGTTCATTCACAAAACCGGAAACATGGTAGCCTGAGGGTGGTATGTCAGAACCGAGAGCTGGGCGCGGAGTACCTTCTCTTTTCAACTCCATTCCTGGCCCGACGCTCATATGAGAAAGGGCGTTATCGTTTGCAAAATGATATAATTTCTTTCGTCATGCATAACGGAGCTCTTAAATTCTAATTCTTTTCGCATTAGAAGCATAATTTACGGCTTCTTCAAGTTCAAGAAATTCAACCAGAAGTATCTCGTTGTGACTCAGAAGATTCATGTACGTTTCCTAGCAGAGTGAAAAGTTGTTGCTTTCTTTTTGGTTGGAGAATCCGAAGATGCCATTTCATCCTCCGCCTCTTTTTTCAGGTTCTCAGTATTGAAACAACTTCCATCTGCCACAATGTTCATCAATCATCAAGTTTCATATCGAAGTCTCCAAAAAAAGTTTTTGAGTTGTTTTTTCTCTCAACATTATGAACTAGTCCATCATCATGCGGCACAAACGTTTGATAGCATACATGATTGAAACCATGTTCTACATGGCACTGTGTCACACTGGAATTGTCGTTCACATTTATGTCATCAAGACTGACTAGAGAAAACCCAACCTCTGGTAGAATGGTTGTTGGCACATTGACCGCCAAATTTCTTCAAATTTGGCACCTTGTTTTTTAATAGGGCATTTTTGATGTTCTTTGAAGGCGTTTCAGAGGAAAGGACTATACATTTCAAACAGCGCTTCGGAGATAGTCTTAATTTTTCTCAAAAAGCCCACAAATTTCTTCTCTGTTGACTAAGTACTAATTTCTTTCGTACAAAGTTCCTTGACGTAGAATGTCAGCTTCTTCCAGTTAGTTAGGAACGTCACTGAAAGATCGCATTAGCTCCTGGGCAGCTCCTCGTCTCGAAGCATGTGGAGCATTGTCAAAGGTTCTGAGAATCTAGCCATTTCC
Organism: Gryllus bimaculatus; assembly: GCA_017312745.1. Lineage (NCBI taxonomy): Eukaryota > Metazoa > Arthropoda > Insecta > Orthoptera > Gryllidae > Gryllus > Gryllus bimaculatus. The sequence goes on along the minus strand of BOPP01000120.1, from coordinate 98,071 downwards.
ATCGCAGCGACGCCACGAGCTCGCATTGTTATCAGAGACGAAGTGCACAAAGCTTAGTAAAAGTGTTTTGAACACTTCAGCACCGTCTCACTTTTAGCACAGGAGCTAAAATTTGAAGTATTGCACGCTATCCCTGCCTTTGAAGAACCTCTTGAACAAGAGGCTATCTAAAACGTGAATTTTGCGGCAATATACAATCCATAAAATGCAACTTTAGAAGGGTGTGCACAAAAAGGTTTGAGTGATTCTTACGACAAAACACTGAGAGGAGACGAGTCAATATATCTCGAACCTTGAAAAAGATACAACATATTCGAAGTTTTGAATTTCCCCATTTCCAATTATAGCCATCATTACTAGCACCAGCTGCGATAGTTCCGCGGTTGGCTCTGGAGTATCGTTGACCGAGTTGACCGAATAGAATCCAAGTCTCGATTGTGGCAGATTTTCGACACCATCTACATAACTGAATCGAATTCACACACATGTCTAAAGGAGAGTTCTAACGGCCGACTGTTCTGATCGGAGGTTCTCCGTTATATCTCTGATCAATACCAGGCGAATGTCACAGTGAAACCTTATAAGCGGGCCATGGACCCTCCCTCCATTCACGCTCACTCACACTTCACGCACTACACACCTTGTCGGGAGACAAGTCGGAAGCTTACAGGTTATTCCGGCTGCCTCCCCCCCCCCTTGAGGGAGACACCTGGAGCAGAAAAGCACAGCAAATGCAAATGGTGAAGGCCGGCGCCGGATTTCATGTTTCACCTGAGAAAGAACACACATCCAGCGACAAAAAATGCCTACATTTACGGAACTACTGATCTAAACAGTAGACGCGGCCGGAATCAATACAATCTCACTTTTTCACTATCGACATCAACACCAACCAACATATGTGTCTCCATACCTTACAGAGGCTTGCGTCTTCGGAGGCCTCCCGGGCTGGACTGAGCCCACGTGCACCTTCGTCCGCGTTAGGTCGACTTCCCTCAGCTGCGATGCGGCTGCCGCTCGAGGCTGTCCAGACCGCAGACGCACGCGGTGACAGCCGGCCCCGCTCTCCCTACTCTCCCCTACTCTCTGGCCGGCCCCGCGACGAAGACAAGCCTTTGGACTGGGTAATGACGTCGTCGTTAATTTGTCATGTGAGCCAAAATAGCCCAAAGCGAATGTTACTCGTGACTGCCAGTAAGTGCATAAAAGGGAATAGTGAGTGTGTCAGTTTTTATTCCGGGCTCTTCAATTACTTAGATCATTATTCTGGTAATCATATTGAATTGGTGTATTGGTGAACTGTGAAAAGGTGTCGGTTTTCTTCCTCTTGAGCTGGAACGTGTGTTCTGGCCTCGACCTACACTCGACTTGCGGGTTTTTCGTCTCCAGGAACCTCCCTTAGCGAAGCACAACCTCAGCCAAAACATGCTGAATATTTCAACTGCTCTTCCGACGTGGGTGATAGTGTAGTGCATGTAAGTGTGGGGGTGATGGGAGATGAGGATGATGAAAGAATGGTCGAGCGTGGTCTGCAGACAGTTTATGAAGGTACCGCACCCACGTTCGCCTGGTATTGATATGAGTGATATACGAAAACTCAAAAAACAAAAACAAAAAACAAACAATTATTGATCAGAGCAGCCAGCCGCAGAATTTCTCCTCCAGGCAGTGGTTGTGCTAATGTCGAAAACCCACCACCACCAGGACTCAAACCCTAAGGTCTCCCAGTCGATGATGCCGCAGAGGGGATGGTGCTCTCGAATTTGCTTTAACGAAAAGGAAGTAGTACTTGTATTTTAAGACACCGACTTTCTTCCTCTCCTCCCAAAACATTAATTATGCCTCAATTTTTTCCGCTTTCCAAATGTATTTTAATCAGCTGCGGCCGCTTAAAGGCTCTTACTAACTTGCGCGGGAGATACGCAGGGGGTGCGGTGCGGACAGTTCTGCGCTAGACGCGGCGGCGGAGTCCGCGAAACCGTTCACACCGGAGGGTCAATTACGACTCAGCATTTGCTCACTGTTTTTCTCATCCGATAAACATAAGCAGAAGGAGTTCAATTCAGAGGGGAGAGAAGCTCCCGAAAGTGGGCGAACTTCTCCGAAACTCCAGCGGCAACGGTCGAAACGCGACTGATACGCGAGTATTTCCGCAGGTAATAAAACGCTGCCATGACTCTCGCCTGCCACACAGATCTGAACGTGCTCATAAGGCAACACTTGACGAGCAATTTCCACTGCGGCCATTCCGCAAAGGCTACGGATGTTCCGCATCGGTCTGTGAGAACCTTAGGGGAGCCAGAAACCCACCACTATCCTAGTTAATAGGGACAAGCGTTTGTGTGTGTGTGTGTGTGTGTGTGTGTGTGTGTGTGTGCATGTGTGAATTTTAACTGCAATTCGTTTTGAGAATTGCATCAGAGAACCTGTGAGAACAGATTTGACTAATCTAATATATTCGTTATGGCCTCTACGCGTGCGCGTCATCCTTGAAAATCTCGATTAAATATCTCGTTTTAACAACCGGTCTGGCCTACATTCCATTTTTTTCTGGAAACACGATTAGATGATTTTCAGTCGAGAATAAATACAACCACATGTATATATTTTGGTATTGGTCTCACATTGATGGCAAAATACACTCTTTTGACATGAATGTAAACTACATATGCAACAAATTCGTAAAATTATAATTTCTGTTATAATACATATTGTGAACACCCGTTTCCGAAGTGTAAAAACCGGGCTTCATATTACTGCTACGAAAGCGTCAACTCAATTTGGAATGCGCGCTCTACCATGGCCTCCTGTATAGAATGCTTCTGCAATGGATCGTGATGTCATCATATTGTGCAACGAGTTTAGAATAATCAATTATCGGAATTAATGTAGTCACAATTATATTTGTTGTAATACTAAAGAAAATGAGGCAAGACAATAGCTTCAACTACAAAGAACCTCAATGAATCATAATTTAAAGAATATGTACAATAGAATTTAAGAGTAGTATCAGGAATGGGTAATGTATTATAAATTCACATACATAAACTAATCTCCTGTAAACTTGTATACAAAGCTTTAAGCAAACATATTAATCGATACACAAAACCCATTTTACAAACAATTTTCTCAAAAACGGCTACAATTTTTTTCTTTAAATTTCTTGTAAGAATATAGTAAAATACAAGGTTAAATCAAGTGGGCCGATTTTGCGGAGCAGACTGTGATAACTCTGAATTTTCGAAAATTTAGGAATTTCAAAATTTTTCGGATGCCTTCCTACATTTACAAAATTTAAGATATAGATTTTTTCTTCAAATCATTTTTTTTCTCCATAGTGATTTTTCTCATATCATGGTTGGAAAATTTTAGTAGTTTTCGCACAATATTGCGAACAATATGTGCAACTTTAAAAAAATTTTAAAAAACAACAAAATTTACTCAAAAACAGCTCCAAAATATTGTCTCTAAACCTTTTGGCAGGGATTATGCAAACTGTACTCTATATGATGATATAAACGCCAAAATGCTCTGTTTTCTTTTTTATTCAAAAATGTATTTTTCTTTTCTTGTCTCATACGTCGTTTTATCATTATACTAGCAACAATTTGTTCATATTATTGTATTTATGAGTACATGTGCTTTAAATAATGCCATATAAAATTTCTCGAACTTTCAACCGTTTTCTGTGAAAACAAGTTCAAAATTCCGCATTTTCAGAAATGCTTAAAGGCCATTTTCTCAAAAACAGCTCCAAATTGTTTTTTCAAACTTTGGAAAAAAATGGATAGTACTAATTACACTCTTTAATATCGCGTAAAGTTAATTTTGATTTTTTGTTTTTGTTTTTCAAAAATTACCCTGGAATTTTTTTTGAAAACATCTCACGCCGTTAATATGCAATTTTGTGCAATTTGTAAATGCTACTGTATTTGTGTGTTAATGTGCTTCAAATGACTTCTAATGAAGTTTTTCTAAAACTCAAAAATTCTCTATGAAATAGAGTTTCAAATTTTGAATTTACAGTAGCGCTTAAGCGCAATTATCTTAAAAATGGCTCCAAAGTTTTCAAAGAAAATTGTCATTTAGGACGCGGTTTTACTGTTATTTAATATTCTTGAAATAATATTTCCGTATTACTATTAGGAAACCAACAAAATAAGACTATTAAAAAAAAAAATACTTTCGTCGGAGATAAATGGCAGCTGGCAAGAGTACGTGGCAAGTTCGTATAGTTAACCGAGACTAAAGGAAATAGGAAACAAATACGGGGAAGTCTGTGCCATTCTGTAGCACGACTAGTTCAGTATGAAGGACGCACAAAACATTGGTTTTAGATACACCACGTGTTAGATGATTTTTTTTCTGTGTTTAGCAACTGAATTTATCCACTTTTTCTTTACCAGGGCCCGGCAATAAGTTTTTGTTATTTTTTGTCGAAAATTCCCCTCTTTTCCGGCACACGATTACAATTCTTTCTCTTTTTACGTTAATAAGTGCGAGAAATTAAAATGTATTAAGGATGGCGATAGATGTTATCTACCAGAGTATGTGGCAAGTCCAAAAAGTTTGCATAGACCACAGAAATTAGAAAAGTAACTAACTCGAGAAATCTTGTGCTATTCAGTAGTTTCTTATTTGTTTCGCATATGTTACATTCTATTCATTGATTCTGAGTGTATTTGCAATGGGAAATGTTCATACTCCCTCGTACATAGCCTACCTACGCAGAAGTTTGTAACATTTTTATGACGCATATAATGTATTTACTACTACATACTAAAATAAAACAGTCGAAAATGAATTTGCAATGCCCATTTAATATTTCAGAAACAAATTATATTTCTCTATTTGAAACTTGAAGACGAGTATATCTTTTAAATGGGTTAAATGTCTGCTTAAGTGTTGTAATTTATGACGTGTTCTTTAGTTTGTATGACGCGCGTTAGAATCCATGTTTATGACAGATACACATATACCAACCCAACAATATATTCCGTGACACCTCGTCTTTACTGCGCTTGGCTTCAGTTGGGAAAATTGTTAATCAGTGAACTATTTATTTCGTGATTTTGTTTCTGCTGACAGCTGACCGCATCTGACAGAAATGACAAAGTTTATATACAAGTGCAAGAAGACTTGGTTTCTGATATATTAAGAGTTTTAACGCAAGTTGCTGGTACATGGACGGGTGTGTGTTTGCGATTAATCAGTTGTAACTTGGATGCATTTCGAGTGGGAGAGTACGAGTCTCAGAATAGTACATCACTACAGTAATACCAGTAGGTGCGTAAACTTCAGTTTTTGGTAACCCGGAACCTTTTGACATTTCATAATATTGTAGTTGTGTAAGGAGATGTGTCAATCTTATATACTTATTGCAGTGGTTAAAGGTGTCAAATTGTGTTGAGATTTGAACAACATTACATTAAACATTGGGAAACATGGATCCAAAACCTTGTGCTGTTGTAGCTAGTTGCACTGACACGCATCCTGAAGAAATTGTCAAATGTAAGAATGAAAATTTATAATAGAGACCTTGGTATCACTATTTCTACTTGTAGTTTAATTTTGCTGTACTTATTTCTGAAATTTCAGTAATATTGGGAGTTGATGATTTGCCAGAAGCTACCACTGTTGAAGATGGAATCAAAGCATACCCTTGGCACATAGATACAAAGTATTACACAGCTGATGTTAATTTGTGTGCAGTTGAGAAGAAAACTATTGGAAGTGAACAATTTGCCATATCTGTGGAAGCAGTTGTAATAAACTTTGACAGTAATAGAGTAAGCATCCGTACAAAGCCTGTTATAGCGAAACATTCCAATAAAAGACATGCCCAGGGATAAAACAATTTGCAATTGAGAAATGCCTGCTAATTAGAAGGAAAAAAATTGTAGGATTTTACATTAAATGAATAGCATGTTACTATACTCTTGAGCATGTTTTTTCCTCCATTCAAAGAACAAAGTTCATACTGTACATTCTGTGCAAAGTTGTTAACTTTCCAGACTGATGTAGTGAGATATCATTGACCTGTATTGTTTTCATTCTCGATCTACAATTTTAAGATGTAACTTTTGTTTCATAAAATGTCACTGACAGGCCCTTCTAAATGTAACTGCAAAAAATACTGTTTGACTGTTCTTGTGAAGATAAATAATTTAGTAGGAATAAAGCAACACATTAGTTTAAAATAGTAACCACTATTGAGTCAAATTCCAGGAAGTTTCAATGGAGTACAACTCATTGATAAAAGTTACACTCATATGTTGTGACTACAGAACAGTTTTTAGTTTCAGGATGTCCATTAAGAAGTTGTAATTGCATTGGAGAGAGAGTTTTTTAAAGATGCATCTATCAATAGGAATGTCTGTGTGTAACAGTCCTCTTAAATCCCCTGCATTTCTACTAGTGTTTAAAAATATCCATATTCTAGATATTAATGCTATTCAAAAGTGTATGATGTTTATTAATACAGAGCTGTATTATGAGTTTGATAAAATTTTATTTGCAATCTGTACAATTCTGTGACGTTATTTTCTTGTTTTCATAATACAATGGTCAATGCATCTTTTATTTAAAAATATTCTCATAATTTCATATTTGAGTATCCATGGCCGCTTTTGCAATATCAGCAGAAAGTTTAATATTATCTTTTAGAAAAAATGGAATGTAAAAGTATTGAAATCATAATAAGGCCTCATTTAAAAAATGGGAATCAAGATACATTTGATCAAATTTAGACGCGTAAGTTAGTGCCAGTATGCAGTGGTATGTATTTCTGTATTGAATGTAAATTTAAATCTGATTTTATTTTTATTGTTTTTTTTTTTTTTTTGCATTGTCAAAATCTAGCTCATTTGGCAATATGAAAGTTTATCTTCAAATAATTTGCGATTAATTTTAAAAGTCATCAATTTATTTCATCAAAAATATTTTTCTTAATTTTACCAACATCCCCTTCTCACTCTTTCTGAGGGGTGATTCCCACAATTATCATGCTTTTTTAACTGGGCAACATTTTTAACTCCCACACTTCTGCAACCTTTTTATCTGGGAGAATGTAGGTTTTATTTTCAAACTTATTTCAATGGAGTATAACCCGTTCATAAAAGATACTCATACTTAATGACAACAGTGACAGTGAGGCACTCTGTATGCAAAGTAACTCCTTGTAATATTCATATTGCTGCAATTTAAACAATGTCCATTTAGAACACATTTCAAACTTTTATTAAAGCATATTTTAAATGTTGCAGAATGATGGTCTTAATGTGGTTGAAAGTTGGTTAGCTTTTCTGAGGGAATTTGAACCAGAAGTACAAATTCTTCTTTGTGACCGATGTTATGAAAATCCAAAAGTAGGTGTAAGTCGTGTTAAAGGTAAGATTAACATTTGTCTCTGATATAATTTATTATGATGATTGGAATACAACTGAGCCTTAATAACTTTAATGTGTTTTTGGCTCAGACATATTTTTCTTTTGCTTTCTCTTTCTCTGCACACAACTGTTTTATTAACATCTGCAATAAAAATAATATAGAAACCTTGTTAAATCAAATTTGTGATGATTTGTGGATATTCTAATGAATTTCTACAGTGTTATTATGGTTTCTATTTAATGTCAAGAAATGAGATAAGTCAATGGCGATCCATATCGGCTCACTTTCAAAGAGCCCTGAAAACTATTTCAACTATTTCACATCACCAACAATGCTTTTGACCAATCAGTCTTATGACCCTCAATAACACACAGCCCTGAATCTGGGGAGGTGCGGCTTCTTCTGTTATGAAACCCTTACAAACCTTTCAAAATAAAATGCTTCATATAATTATCAATGCCCCGTGGTATATAACGAATAGACAAGTAGATGATAGAACCAATTACAAATTACATTTCCTTACTGTTGTTCAAATTCTTTTTGAACCTTCAAACTGCCCCTTGCACCAGACACTTTAGCCTCAGGAAAACCAGCGTTGCTCTTACAAGAATTAAACCTGTTTCCCAAAAGATTTGTTCTGTCCCCCATAACCTAGAGAAATTTTTGGGTCTTTTCTCACTATATCTTTTTTACTTTCTTGTTATATTCAATTTCACAAAATTAATGACAATCATCATAAAGGACCCAATGAGAATGTCCTCGGTCAGAAATAGGGGTATGATGGTGCACTAATTTACAGTTACTCGTAACTTCGAGCCACTATTGATTTTAATTCATACATATAAGCTAATACTTACCTCTCAAGTGGTAATTCCACTGGTCTGGTCACATAATTTTTTTAAATTGATATCAAAAATAAAAAAAATATATAAAAGCCGGAAAAGATATTGGACATTCTTACCTCTAAATATGGTTTATTCAATCAAAATTTCATAATTAAGCAAACTTAAATTATTGGCAATATGTACAGTAAAGGTCAATTTTTTCTCAAGAAATGAGTTTCAGAACCTGAATTTTATTCTGTGCTTCAGGTAGATAGGATTCTTGAACATGGGATAGAGATAGTTAAAATATTAGGAATATCGTTCAGTACAATTAAAACATTCTTTCTCATATTAAAAAAAAGTCTGTGCCAAGTTGTATCTCCTCTACTTTCCGTCAAATATGTGCTTCAGAAGAAACTTCTGCAGAATGTGCATGTCACATGTAATAAGGATATTCTTTCTACTCTTTCTTTAGGGAAATGTTTTCATTCATATTTTCCATTTTTTTTTCTTCACTTTTTTTGTTTTAGCTCAAGAATGGTGTGTTGAGCAAGGCTTTGAATTGGTGGAACTAAATCCAGAATTAGACCCTGAGTGGGAGGAAGAACAAGATTTCATTGAAACGACAGGAATAAAACGAGTTGTTCAGGCTATGCATGCTCACCTTTGGCCAAATCTTCACATGAAGGGTAAGATGTTGTTTTTGAATATAAGGATACAAATATATTTGTCATTACTGACTGAAGTGTAGTATACTGTACAAATTAAAAAAGTCGTTTAAACCGGCACCTCGTGCCGCTCCGGCGACGGAACTCTTCAATGTGGAGTGGTGGTGAGCTACATGAATAACTTAGTACATACATACAAAAAGCAAAGCGTGAGCGATTTAAATAAATTGTAAAAATTGCACTTCTGAAACAATTTTAATGATCCATAATTGGTCATGAATGTGACATTAAAAGTTAGGGAGGAGGACAGTTTCACTGAAGTATCTTGTCGAAGTTTCATTACAAAATAGTATGTGTGGAGGTGGCTAAATTGTGGTGTTGCGTTGCTGTTGTACAGTTAAGTTTCTTGCATTATTCAGATTCTTTGTGATATTTGTTTTGATTGAATGTTGAGTGTCTGTGCTACAATGGTGAGAATAAATATGGCTTTTTATACACTTTGCACCGAAGGGGGTGTTTGGCTGTCATTGAATGGGAGCAAGAACGTGGTTTTATTGCTGCAGGATTTAAGTGTTCTGTGTGTCTGATGAGGTTGACCAAGTGAAAGGAGTTGTGTGATGGTTTTGAGTGGATGTGTAGCAAGAAGGGGCCACTCCTTGTGTGGGAAGGTGTTCTGTGCGGAAGGGGTCATGGTTTGCGGTAAAGAAGTTGAGCATGATTCAGGTAATAGTAATGGCCTATCTTTGGGTAATGAAAGTACTGTGTGAATTTATAATAAATGAACTGAACGTAAACAAGGGAGGGGAGGAGTTGAATGAAAGACATCACCTGCCTTTTTCTAGGTCGTTAAAACATGCATCAGAGAGGAGCTTCTGGGTGTTATTAAGTCTTTCATCAAGCAAGGGTCCATCATGTTGTCAGACTGTTAGAAGTCTTATAACTGCTTAGAAGATGAGGGTTTTCAGCATTTCACTGTAAACCGCTCTGTGTTTTAGAGACCCGGAAACTGGTTTCCACACAAATTTTTAATTGAAGGAACATGGAGTGCAATGAAGTGTAGTCAGCGTCGATGCTGCGCAGCTGGCCAGTTCGACAGCTACCGTCAGAATATGTTTGCAGACACCTTCTAGGGCAAAAACCCAACTGTGAGGTTTTTGTTGTTCAATGAGGATGCCTCCAAACTTTATAAGCCTTAAAAATCACCAATTGATTCGTTTGATTCATTTTTATCAGTGCTTAGTGTAAATTGAGGGAAGGTATAAGGAGAATTCTCCTCCCCTTCCCCATCTCCCTCTCCCGTAGCCCCACTGCTCTAAGGGTGTACCGTGTGCCCTACTTTAACCTTGTTACTTAAAATGTTTTGATTTATTTAGTTTTAAAATTTTTGCTTAACTTATATTCAAATTACTCAGTAGGTAGGTCGAATCCTCTCCTTGTCTGGAGGAGAATTTTAGCCACCGGCTGCTGTTTGCCTATTTTCCTCAAGCAGTCCGGCTGCATCCACCGGAGAATGAGGTGGTGTATTTTTATGTTTCACAACCAGATTTTCAATGGTTTGAAAAAACATAAAACTAAATATTAAAGTTTTTCAACTTCTGAAATCATAATAGAAACAGTGATAGTAAGTAGGAAAGAGAAGCAAAAACTCTAGTTGAATGTTGGAAAAAATACTATTATTTTAGTGTGAAGATTTACCTTTCAATTGTCAGAAATATGTTAAATATCAATTATTGATAATTTCTACCATAAATACGTTATATGTTTATATATTTTTATAATTACAATAAACTAATGTTCTTTACTAGTTTCTGGATTGATATATCAATATAATAGTGTCATAAAATAGACAATCCTGCAAAAAACCGAAACCTCTCCAAACCGGAATATATTTTTGTCCTGATCGATTCTGGCCTAGATATTACTGTACTACTTTAGAAAGTCATGCGTAAGGTGATAAATGGCATGTATTTTTTTGTTTTGCAATAAATTGAGTTCAATTATTGTCAGTGTTGAGTGAGTGAAAATATATTGGTTATGGTCCACCAACAACTTTAATAATTCAGCCTGTAGGTGTAGTACATGTTTTCTCAAAAGGTGGTGTTCCTCCCCCACTGAAACTGAAGATCTGGTGCTCACCTATGAGTTTGCTAGCTGATTTAATCCCTCTCTAGGTATCTCCCTCATTGGCTGTAATTTTCTGATTGGTCTTCAGACCTTCATGGTAGTATAGTGTATGTAATTGTAAGTTTGTGAATTTAAAGAGTTCGGGGACGTGGATGAGAAATGAAAGGTTGCAAGTGGTCTATGATTTTTTTTTTTTTTTTTTTTTCGTTTGTTCTGTTCTGCCGATCATCTGGTATTAATTGGAGAAACCATTGAAACAGCATATCAGAGAAGTCAATTACTTGAATTCTCTTCCAGGCAGCGCCTAAATTTAACGTAGTTAATAAAGCTAATGTCAATTATCTGCTTCAGACAGGGCCCAAACCCTCCCACCTTTCAGTCAGTGAAGCTAGCAATGCATTGTTGGATTTAACAGGGACCTCCTTAACCCCCATCTCCCCTCCAATCCGTTACTGAATGTGCAGAAAATCGGTTCATCCATTTCTCGTAAATATTGTATATTCAATGTATTTTATATTTCATATAAAACTTGTTTTGTTTGGTGAAGACTAGTGTCCAATTGCTTCTCTTGAGGTAAATCATTCATTTAACCATCCAAACCCATTTTAAGGTCTAATCAACATTTTGTGTTAAAAAATTTGAAAATGCATATTTGGGTCAATTGTAACAGTATTATTATTTTTTATTTTATGTATTTTCAATTTTTTCATACATATCTTTGATAAAATAAGTACATATGTACATATTTTCCATTTTTTTAATATAAATTTCATCCCCTAGATGTCAAAAAACTGAAATTGCTGTTATTTGCAGGATCTATAACTTCCTTCAGTTGCTGAATCTCTCAAATACGTATTAATTAGAGAACTTAAAATAAAACACTAATTTCTGTAAATCACTGTTAATTAATCTTTATTATCCTTTAATGTTTCAGAAATACTTTTGTGGTTACTATCTCTTTTTATGTACGTATCCATGTGGTATAAATCACATCAATATGCTCCAAGCATAAGTGTTTCTAATTTTTTGCGGAAATATTTTGTGTGTCAGTTTTATAATTTTTTATTTTTATTTAATATTTTATGAGTCAGTTCAATATGGAAATTGAATCTCTTTCTGACAGTTAACTATTTAGTAAACAGTAAATACAGTATTTAGTTTGGCAGTAAAAAATGAAATTAGTTCCACTGAAAATCATGCTTAAGGGAAAGATTAAGACCAGTTTTGTTTGCTCAATGCAATTGTGTGGAACCTATCAATATTCATTATTGTCCTTGTGTAGCTATAGACAAGATTGCAATTACACTTTTCATTATTCTAGTACTGATCATAACATTAAATCCTTTCATAAGCTGTTTCATAATTGTGACCTATCTGAATGTCTGTGGTTGCTCAGCATCAATCTACTTTGAATACTCTTTGTAAAACATTCATAGGGATGAAACAGTGTTAACTTTTTTAAAGATTCAACACTTTTTAATTTATATTCAGAGGTGAGAACATTCAGTATGGTCAGGGAAACTTATGTCGGAAGCGAGGTTGGCTTTATTTTGCCCAGCCTCAAAAAACCACCAAGCTACCTACCACCAAAACTACCTAGGCTCAATCCAGTCACTATCAGGCATATTCTGAGTAAGTATAAAGAGGAAATGACAAATAGACCACAGACTGCACTTGATCTTCCCTTTCCTGTCCCCTTCTCTCCCTTTACATTCATATACTTACCTGCATTACTTTACCACTCAGATCTGACGACCAATATGGAGCTTAGTGCTTGTCCCAGCTGGGGCATTGCCTCTTCTTAAAGAGTCACCACCTCTTCTTGGAGAAAAAATCATTAATTACACTACTGGGACTAATGAATAAGGCAGGTGATGTGCCCAGAAACTTCAATCAAGCACACAAACAATTACAAAGACAAACATAAATTTAACTTACAGTAAAATACAAATTTGTTTTGCAAATTTGCTATATGTCATTTGTTACTTCATTACCTGGCATAATAACAATGAAAATTAATGTTACCTTTACAGGTACGGGTAATTATATGAATTGGGTGTAAATTCCCCAAATTCGGGTTGGTGGGTAATTTTTGGATCATACTTACTGAACGTACTTCAATTTGACTTTTCAAATGATAAAAATCAGAATTTTTTATGGACTGAATTTAAAAAAGAAATGTTCCTCAATAAAACACGAACAAACCTTTGTCCAGAAATTCTCATATTTTAAGAATGAAAATGATTGTGCATGCAGTCAGTTTTTTTATGTTCTAACTTCTCTTTTTCATGTTTCTGGAATTGCTTTCTTCTATGCCTTATTATTAATGAATATTATTGTGTGTTTAAAACATTGTGTCATTCAATGATTTAATTGATTTTAGAAATAGTTTTCCAGAAGAAAGAAGTTTTGCACTGCTTTTCTACCTGGATTCTTTTGCTTGAAATTTTATCTGGTAATATGCCAGAAAGAGGCAAATATAAATATGAGTATCCATGCATGCATACTTTTTTTATATCCAGCTAACAAATTTTTTAAAATCTTTCCTTATTATTTCAAAAATACTCGGAGGCAGGAGCTTTGACCTGAAATTGGACTCAGTTCTTTGAGTCTGTACCTATGTACAGAATATTTATTGAATGGATCTCAATTTGTAATGAAACTACCATTTAATTGTTTTTTCTTCAATTGTTTTGTTTTAATTTTTATTATAAATATTGTGTAAATTTTCACAGGAAAACCCCACAGCCTGTCTAAATCTGTGCAGTCAATGTTGAATGGTGGTGCTGTAGAAGACAGCAATAAAGTTGAAGTAGCCAGACTCGGCCAGGATCTTCAAGGTATTCGTTTGGAACCTATTGACAATGATCAAAGAAGGACAATGGAGGAACGGATTGGTAAGTTTTTAAAACCTGCATTTGTTTTAAGCTAGACTGAAGACTTTGCTTTCCCATATTCTTCTTTCTATAGGTAGTGCTGGATTTGCCAAGAAGCAAAATTAGTACTTCCTCTCTGCCTTGCTTTGAAATTTCTTTACTTTTTCTCTCTTCTCTTTGTAAGGTTTGGAGCTCAAAAATTAATACATTTTTCTATGTATATAATAAGAAGGATGTAATACTCAAGGGAACATAAATGAGCCCTTGTAAACATCAATGGTTTTCTGAATGAATCTCTCATTCTTTATTTGGAAATATTACAAATCTCAGTAAAATTATAACAAAACTGCATTTGTTTACATTGTGGAGCTATTCACACCTAATTTGAATTAAAATGGAAGGAATCCAACTCTTTAATAACTATTTCACTCTAATCGCTATTTCACTGCTATCACTAATCTCTTTAATCATTATTTCACATTACTGTGAAATATGTTTCTCAGAAATTATGTAAAAATTTCTTCTTCCCCTTCATTCTCTAAAAAATTAATCAAATTACTTAATCAAAAATAAAATATTGCACATGAATATTACTGGTTGTAAATTACACACATTACTCTACACTTTGCAAAGTATGTTAAAAAAAAAGTGTATTGTTGATTACACCTCCTAAGTAATATTGAAATATCAGTTGATTATAATATTAAACCATTCTGTATACTAGTTAATTATGGAAAATTATTATGTAATTAGTTACAGTACCGGCAGCATATAGGTGACTCTGACAGGTGCACTATTGCCTCTTATTACAATGCTTATGGTATCGCCTACATGTTAAATAAATGGAATATCAAAACACAAACTATGACATGTCTTGATATCATGTTCGTAACCTTTGCCAAAACTGAAACTTATCACCTCTGCCATTTAATGCGAGTAAGATGAGCGGCAACGCTGAACCCTGTCTGTGAGATGGTAAACAAATCCTTGCAAGCTGATTGCTTCTGAGCAAGTCACATGTGACAAGAGAACTGTCAGAGCCGCTTATTTGCTGCCAGTACTGTTGTACTGTATTCCATTAATACAAAATTGCAAATTCTGATGCTGACATTTTTACTATCTTTGCCGACTCTTTTGAATCAGTATATGTCCCACATGTTTCCAATTACCTTGTTAACCCATTGAATTTACACAGTATATCAATCACTCAAAAAGAAAAACATTCAGTAATTCAACCACTTATGAGAAACAAAGGTCCTGGGCCTGATGGTTTGCCACCAAATTTTCTTAAACATTCTTGTGCAAATACACCTGTGCTACATGTACTATTTCAAACCAATTCAAGAAGGAATATTCCGGGAATTTGGAAGAAAAGCTACATAATTTCTATTTACAAATCCAACCTGTTTTTACAAGTCTCTCGTGCAACAAATTATACACCAATTTCAAGTCTCAGAACTTCCCAAAACTTTTGATTAATTTATCAAAAAAACACACCATTAGTAGATCCAATTATAATTGATGAACGTCATGGTTTGAGACATAACCATTTGACTACTAAAAATTTATTGACTCCAGAACATTCTTTGGAACTTGAATTCTAGGTCACAAATGGACTAGTTTTGCAGAGGCCTATGATACAGTCAATCATTGCATTTTATTACAGAAATTAGATTTTTTTCCTGTAGCTAGTTCTTAATGAGGTCTGTTAGAAAAGCCCTCTTTTCTGTTTTTCTTTTTTGTTACAAGAACCTGATGGATTTGGGTCAAGTGTGCTTGTATGAGCCGGCCTTCATTTGCATGTGTGAATTTTTCTCGCCTGTTGTTTGCATCTGTTGCTGGCAAGCAGCATTTGAGTGATGTAGTGTGGAATGCTCTCGTCATTTTTTTATTGCATGTCGGAGCAAAAGCAACTTCATATTGAAATCTAACAGGACATCTTGGACTCCACTAACAGTGACCCCAATTTCAAGAACCAACTTAATGAAGGTGGGGTCACTAAGGAGACCATGATGTCTTGTGAGACTTATGTGAACTTATGCTTCACCATGCAATGAAAAACCGACGAGAGCATTTCACACTATTTCACTCAAATGCTGCTTGCCAGCAACAAATGAAATCAAAAGGTGGGAAAAAAGTCACACATGCCCACGAAGGTTGAAGCTCACAAAGGCTCATGCAAGCACAAATCCATCAGGTTTTTGCAAGAGTAAAAAGTAAAGTTCAGATTCTTTATAACATACCTCGTATACTTTCGTGTATCTAGTTTACTTCATATTAGCACATTACAATCGCGTAGAGATTCTCCTCATTTACTATTTCTTTCCTATACCCTATTGACTTTGCTATTTAAAAGACATTCTAAATATTATAATCAATAGTGGATACCTTTTATCATTGATATAGAGGAAACTTCCATCTTAGAAACATTAAACCTACAACTTTGAACCACAAGCTACAACAAATTTATGGTTTCGTTCTCTCCATATGGTGCATATGTAGATGTGCTAATAATTATGTTCAATGTACTGAAATATTACCGTGGTCTGGCATGAATATGTCACTACTAGTTTAACATAAGTGTTGTAGATGTAAAGTGAAGTCTTACGGTCGATTCTTCTGTGTCTAAATAAAAGAGTCAGTGGTTGTTCTTGCATCAGATAACAACAGCAGCAGCAGCAAACAAAAGAAAGAAATTGCAATAACAGCACACAACAGTAATCTATCTGCTGTTAGCTATCAAGTCGTCAGAAATTATATTCGAAAATACTCATATTATTGTAAACACTGATCATAATTTGGAGTTCTGCATCTGTGTATATTTGAACCTTGCAGTGGATATGATGCGGACTCTTTCTTAAAGCTTTTCTAAACATTCTGGTGACATTTTATTGAATGAGATTATTTTGTGCAAAAACTGAGAATCTTAAAAAGGCTTTCTTCGTTGAAGGAGTAGCGTTTTCTACTTATGCAATTTTGTTCGCAGGCATGTACTAAATATTTATTGCTTATTTGTGTGTTTTCTATGTATAATTGGTTGACTATTGAACTTGGCATAATTTTACAACTAAGAAGTTGTGACTTCTGATACAGGTTATTGCTTTAATATGTTAATGCATCGCTAGTGTGCATATAACCCTCAGCGCTCCGACCTGCTTCCTGTTATAGCTAAAAGTTCCGCTGGTGACCACTGGCGCTTCCCTAAAGGGACTTATTCAAAATGTAATCAAATTTGCAGGTGTTATTGTGTAATATTGAACACTATTCTTTATATGATAGAAGAAGTCATTCTCACTGAATATTAGTCATAAACAATCCAAGCGCAAAATAAAATACAGGTAATCCTTACAAGTCAGTACTTACATTGTTGCCATTCACTACAATTAGCAAGATGTCATTATTTTACATTCATTTAAAGAAATCATCACAGAATAAGTAATGAAAGATTCTGTGCCCATTTCAATTGGTCTGAAGTGTAGGTGGGACAAAAATATGAAATGAAATGGTTAAAATTTTTACAATATATTATTATTATTATTATTATTATTATTATTATTATTATTATTATTATAATTATTATTATCGCGAAATTTTGCTGCTCCCTAAAAATGCTACCCGGGGCGGACTACTCCTCCCGCCCCCACTATGCTATGCCACTGACTCAAGCCAATATCCATTTAGTATTGAACTCTCAATGTAACATGACTGAAATTTTATTTGTGTTAAAGTTTTGTGTGTAACTCTCTAAGTATTCACTAAAGTTTCTTTGTAATACATGGTTGGTGATTGATCGGGTCTTGCCTGATTTTGAACCTTGTAAATTGTTTGATTTCAGATGAACTATTGGGTGACAGTGGTAGTGTCGCAGGTTTTTCATCCCTTTTTGAGCAGCTGTACAATATGAAACAACAAGTGCAGGGCCTACCCAGTGAGCAACGTAAGGCTTGTGCAGAACAAGTGGTGATGGCATTCTGGAGAGCAATTAGTGGTGATGATGATGATGATGAGCTGGCTGGTCTCAGTGATCCAGGCGAGACCTGAGCTCTCTTCATAACTTACAAAGTTGAAATACATTAATATGCAATGTTAGATGTTTATGTGGAGTAATTTGCACTGTAGCAAGTAGGTATTATAAGCTCATGTAAAATGTATACACTGTTCATTTTAAAATGTTTTGTTAAATTATGTTTGTAAACACAAAAATGTTTCCAGTTCTAAACTTATTGTGGATGATATAAATTAATATCAGAAAATAGATGTTTGTAATTGACTAAGCAGATTTGAAAGAATTGTTAAAAAGAGATAAGGGTAGTCTAGGAAGGCTGCAGTTTTTCAGTATTGTGGTTTTTGTTTTTGTTATTTCTCTCTTTATGATCCATATTTTCAAGGGCAATTATTGTCTTACTGATGAAATTGATTTAAAGAATTTAATGTGTCTTTAATCCCTGTTAACATCCATCTCTACAGATTTGTTAAGTACACATGTACCTACCTGTATGTTAAGAAATTTAACAACCTTAGTTACAGGTTTTAACATCCTTAGCAACGTGAATAAACAACCATCTATTCATCGCCAGTCAAATGTTTATTAAGAAAAAAATCTTGTTTTGTACAAATCAGTTTCAAACAATTCAGAGTAAAAGTAACTCATATTAGTTTTGGGGATACGGTTCATTGTAATATAATATTGCAATAAAAAATATATATTAGGTAAATTAACATCATTTTCCTGGTATTCCACCAAATTAAATGTGTCACTGGTAATTATATTTACTGACGATCTGAAGGTGTCGCCACTGGAAGCTGAGGGTATATTGCTGGAATTTGACACACCAACTTCCTCATCTAATGTCATTTATTTAAGTATCTTTAAGTTCAGGAGAATTATTAGCATCCATCTTTTCTCTAATCATGGTATTAAATATTGTTTAAATAAATATATTGTAAGCAACACTCCACCATATCGTAGTAGCAGAATTCATTTCTTTACTATCACAGTAATGTCGTAAATTTTTGCATAAATCATGAGATTTTATGGTGACCAATAAAATGCTGAAGATACCATGAAATGTAATGAGTGTTATTACTGCCTCCTCCAAATTAAAAATCTTTGCTTCGCTACGCTCTGCCTTCTTTAACTTTTGGCCTCTGCAGTAATAATTTATTATAATTCTAGATATGATAATAGCGATTGAACAAAAATACAACTTTGCTTATTACTAAAGGATTTTTCAAGTTATTATTTTGATTAACTCTATACATTTCTGTGTTTCAGTGTTTCAAAATTCTCTCTTAATTTTTCTTCCATTCTAGTTATGGTTTTGGAATCTTTAAAATACATTGTAGTGAGCTATTTATAGGCAAGATTTGAGAATTAATATTATTACATTTGTGAAACTGTTTTCAGTTTTTGTGGTTTCACTTGTATTGATATGTGGATTAAAAATTCATTCCCTTCTCGCAGCTCATTGTTGGATCATAAAGGCTCAAATCCTATTCAGTGCCATTTAATTTCATAGGTTTCATGCCTGAGATTTATTTATTAAAGATTTTAATGAATGAAGAATATTTGTAACTAAACATGGAATATTTTGCATATATGTTAAAAAGTTGGGGTATATTTACTATTGAAAATATAAACAAACATGGAATATAAATTGTTTGTAATTGTTGAATGACAGGAGTACCACGTGATTGTTATAGATGTTATTCATGTAGCTTATTGTGTTTTAAAAATTGTAGACAAGCAGTAAAAATATATGATATCTGTATTTGTTTTTCCTGCATGTTGTATAATTTTCTTCTAACAATTTCCCATTGTGCTAAATATACAATAGATGTTTGTAACCTGAGGAAAGTGAATTATCATTAAACACATATATGATGGTATGTCAGTGAATAACAGTACTAAAAAGCGAAGAAAAATACTTCTACTATAGATCTATGGACTTCTAAGGCATCTTGAAGTAGACTAAACAGTGGTATTTGGATATGTCGAGATCAGAACTGTGTCCAGGATGCACCAAGTAGTTTTGAAGAATGTGAATGGTGTGGGGGAGCTGTTTGTGGACTTACATTATATTGCAACAAAAAACGTCTGTTGACACTCCATTGGTGTGTTCTTATTTGCAGAATTAAATATGACTAATGTGCTTCTGGTTTGCCACTTCATAAATAGTCACTTTTAAGTTATTCAGAATCAGGACGCAGACTCATTCAATGTTGAGATTCAATGAGTGATGAGGCTGGAATGCTTTTTCATCATCCTGCGTGATTGTTCAACAGCTTTAGAAAGATTCAATCCACAGGGAAATCTTTTGCCAAGAAAGTACACTACGTCTGCATTGTGCTGAATGTTATCTGTGAATGTTCAGCATCTGGAACACATTCAGATCATAAAAACTGGATTACAACATGTCTCTCTTTTGGCCCATCTGTGTTTACATGTCCTCAGCTCAAGTGATACAGCTGAAACGTGCCATAAGCAAAGTGATCAAAGTCATATTAACTGCTGGCTAATGCACAATGCTCTACAGTCGGTGTACAGACAATTAGAATGAAAGTGCAAATATTTATTGACTTATCTTCATATGTTTAGTTTTTGGTAAAAAAATGTATTCCTGAATAATCAAAATAAAACCAGATATTTCTGAAACCCTTACGGTAGTGATGGAAAGTTGGAATGACATTGTCATTAAAAACTGCTCTGCATGATGAATGATTACAAGAATTTCTTTATTAAGGAGTAAACAATTCATCTCTACATCTGACATTGATCGCTCCCTCAATCATCTGACACTGTTAGCTGGTGTCTTGAGTGAATCATAGCCACTCAAATTTAGATTTTAATTCATCTAAATATGAAATTAAGACTTATTATTTTATTTAACACTATAGTAATCAGGAATAATGAAAATGAATCCTTGGTAAATCTATCAGATATGTCAATAATAGGAAAAAAAAGAAATTGAACTATTCATGTATAACAAATTCACTTTCATCATAGATATTGGTGAATGGCTGAGAAAAAAAAACAGTTATCAACTTTCTGACAGATGGTTAAGTAACAAGTGAAAGGAGGAAAAATGTATGTATACATTAAAGTAAATAATATGACTAAATAACAGTAATAAAACAATATAAGTAACAAAAGTACACTATAACTCACATGTATCAGTCATAATTAAATGATCAAATTAACATGCAATAAGCAGAGGGCATTATCAACATGCAATTATCAAAAACAACATAATAATAATTGTAAAATGTGTAAAATAAATAGTGGACACAATAACTCAAATCCACTATAATATGAATAAGAATAAATCCTTGACAGATCTCTCAATAATCGATATATAAATAACAAATAAAAAACTTCAATGTATTGAATAAATAATTGGCATAATGACAAGATGTTGAAATCTACATAATAAACAAATGGCTTTATATTATTAGAGTCATAATCAACATAAGCTCATCATAAAACATTATTGGCAATGGTTTTTTAGTGTCAGCCAAGAAGCATCTACTGAATGAACAACAATTAAATCAATAAAAAATCAACTTAATCAACATATTAAAATCAAACATTTTATAATTTACAGAAAGTTCATTATGAAATAAAATGGAATTTTATTTAATGTCTTGTATCTCATTCTTTTAATTTTCCTGTCAGTATCCTTTTGGACATAACTTCTAGAATATCATTCAGGTGTGAGTTGAGCAGTTTAGGAATGGCTGTATTAAGCATTATCTCTCTAAATTTATTAAAAGTATCCAGTAGTATGAAATTGTGTTTCTTTATAGTTTTATAGTTATGCCCATGGATATTTCTATATTCTTCATTGAAAAAATGTCTTCGTAAAATTTGAAACTCATGTAGTTTTCAGCAGTCATGATTCCATGCACCGCTGTACTATCTTCCAGGGTTAGTGAATTATGTTCATTTTTTCTTTGAGGATTTTAATGCATTTGTTTTGTAAATTCTGTATTATATCTACACGAGTTTTTGATGCCAGTCCCCAAACTCCAATTCCATATCTGGTTAGAGACTCTATTAATGAGAAGTAAACTAGTTTGAAAATTTTTAATTTTCATTAGTTTCCCCACACATGTTCTTATTTTTTGCTTCAATCCAATATCTGTCCTCTCCAGCTCAGATTTTGATCAAACATTACGCCTAAATAATTCAATTTCCTTACAGAATTAAATATACTATTACTTTGACAGTTCATAAAGTCTTTGTGTGCTGTCAGCTTTATGAAAGAATATTTTACACAACATTCGTTTGTACCAAAACAACGTACAAGATACAGCACTTTTTATTGTGGTGGTGCCAACTTCACACTGGTACCACCACCATTGTAAAAAAATTGAAAACATTATATATCGTTTGTTCCGGATAGTTCCATCAGAATTTTCGTTTGTACCAAAAAACTAATGAGTATACAGCCTTTTAATGAGGCGGCGGGAGGTGAACCGGAAATGTACCACCATTCGCATCACAGCAACCGTAGAAAATAATAATATCACACTCAACCGATTGTACCTGGTTTGTACCGGATTGTTCCACCAGAATTTTTGTTTTTACCAGAAAACTACTGAAGAAACAGCCATTTTAATGAGGCGGCGGGAGGTGAACCGGAACTCTTACCTCCATTTTCGTCACAGCAACTGTAGAAAATTGTGAAATCATGCTCAATCTATTGTACGTGGTTTGTACCGCATAGTTCCCCTAGAAATATTCACCACAGAATTCCTGAGTTATGTGTTCGATGTCTTCGCTGTTATAATATTATAATATCAGCCATGTGAGAACTATGGAATCCAATGTTCCTGTGACGTTTCTCGGCACCTATGTCAGTTCGGCCGCTTTCACGATAAATAAAGCCGGAGATTTTATTTTAAAGAACAGTGCAAACCCATTTTCAACACAGAGAGTTAACGCTTAGCAATATATTCTCCCTTGACTCAGCTCTCCATCCGATCATCGTTCTTATTATTTCTGCGAAAGGAATCGATCTGTCATGGCGCTGATTAACGCAGAGCATCCAGTGAGATAATTTCTCACACGCGAGCAACTGTGTTATATTGCGACATCTTTATCGAAGCGAGTGTTTAGAATTTCTTCCGGTGTTTCATTCTGTCTTGCTCGTTTCGTGGTTACGTGAAGATCAGAAAAGTTTTAGAACTCATCTTTATTGTGTTCCTTTTTTTAGTGTACCTAATATCAAAGGTATGATTCATAGATTTGGCAAATATATCTTTCTGTACACTTTCGCGGTAGTTTCCGTTAGTTACATTTTGTTTTTTTCAGAAAAGCATATGGCGGAAGATAAAATATTAATGTGGTTAGAGGAGGAAAATCAAAATGTTTAATTGATATGATTTCAGACACAGACGGTTAACCCGAGCAGGACGATCATTATATCGAAACATAGCAGTCAGATGACAGCGATTCAGAGTGCGTTTTGGGAGCTGCAATTCAACGCACAACGCTGCAACTCAACGCGAAACTTAAGTGGGTAAAGAGGGATCAACATTCTGATGGAAACATAGAATGCCTTCAACAAAGAAGACATGACAGAATATTGTAACGCAGCTGCTAGGTGTGAAATCTGAGTGCAGAAACTTGAAAACTGTTTTAGATTGTTGGAAAGTGCTCTTTACTGATACTACTATCTCTAATGTTGTTGCGTACACTAACGTAGAATTAGATCGAATGGGATCTTCATATTCACGAAATTCACGGGACTGTCCGCGAACAGACCGAAGAAATGTCGGCGTTTATCGGAGTTCTGTATCTTGCTAGGGTAAAAAAGGCGCAACACCTAAATGCAGATGAACTGTGGGCCACTGACGGAACTGCACCTGACTTTTTTATTGCAACAATAAGTAAACGAAGATTTTACACTCTTTTACAAACATTTAGATTCGATGATAAACTAACAAGGACGCAAAGAAAGAAGGAAAACAATTTGGCCCCAATAAGAGAAATATTTGACCGGATTGTAAATGCTTGCAGAAGTAGTTACAGTCCAAGTGCTTACACCACTAGACGAAATGCTAGAATCATTTAGAGGACGATGCAAATTCAGGCAGTACATCCCGAAAAAGCCTTCTAAGTATAAGATAAAGATATACTTTGTGATGCAAGAACATTTTACACATTTAATATGGATATAATTTTGGAAAAACAACCTGAACAACCATATCAGATTTCCAGTGATGTCAGCAGTGTAGTTTTGAGGTTGATACGTCCAATTGACAAGGAAGAAATGTGACACTGGACAATTATTTCTCTTCGTTATTGCCTACTAATACTTTACATATGAATAATCGATTGACAGTTGTAGGAAATCTTCGAAAGAATAAACGAGATATTCCTCCAGAACTTGCATCAGTAAAAGGTAGGCCAGTGCTCAGTAGTATGTTTGTTTTTAGACAGAAACCGGGAAATCGGAGTCTTCTTTGCTCGTATGTTCCTAAGAAGAACAGAAATGTATTGATGACTTTTACCATACATGATGATGATGATGATGTGATTGATCCCAAATCTGGAGACCAAAATGAACCGAGGTAATAACGTTTTACAACCTTACCAAAGAAGGTGTAGACGTTGCCTATCCCCTCAAATCAGAATATTCTGTTTCAAGAATAAGCAGACGTTGGCCCCTCACAATATTTTCCGTTTTGATGAACATTGGAGCAATCAATGATCAGATCATTTATAAAACAAATACCAATGACATGATGTCTCACAGAAAATTCCTGACGCAGCCCAGCATAACTCTTGCGAGACTTCACATGTTGAAGCCTACGTCAATAAGTAATTTGTCACTTCGTTTGAAGGACAAAATTAGAAGTGTTACTGGGGTTCAAGGTCCACCAAATAATGAAGAGGGATCTTGAAACAGAGAAAATAAAATGCGCTTATTGCCCTAAGAGGAAAAATAGATATACGCAGCATCGCTGCAATATTTACTCTAGTGCCCTGTGTAAAGAATAGCAGGAAAGACTGTTTCTCTGTAAAGTATGTAGCTCTGAGAAAGCTTACTGTAGTTCTTCATAAATATTTAAATTTTATATTGTGTGGATTTTTTACAATGTATTTGTCATTATGATTTATCTATATTAAATATATTGTCTTAAGAAAATACGCCTACTTTATGACTTCAAATTACTGTATGATTTAGTGTGATTTTCATTCCTTATACTTCTTGTGTTCTAATGAAACAAATATTGAGCCAGTAAGGCATATTTACGCAATTTTATAACTATACATGTTATACAACTCAATAAAAATATATTAGAATATTAATATATATATATATATATATATATATATATATATATATATATATACTATATAGTTATTATATATAGTGGCGTTATGGGATTCTGCAACCCCATAACACCACCGTCTCGTATGGTGTGAACACTACGGAGGCAGCGAGGATAGCAGGCGCAGAAGGCAAAGGTTCATAAACGCGCGGCCTGGTAGCCGTTGCCCGTACTAAACGAAAGCGAACTAGCCAGCAACGTTTTCCTTGTGAAGGGTTGAGAGAGGGAAACAGCCCCACCACTGAGAATTTCCCCAGGCGTCGGACGATAAATACGCGAAACCGCAAGCGGGAAGCTCTCTTTCTTGCCACCACTCGTCGAGTAAGCAGATCTTCTCTTTGGATTCCCGATCGCCGAGCCAGTAGCATTTTGATCACCGCTCGCCGAGACAACACTTTCGTTAACATTAGTTTAGATTATTGTTTTGCCGCTGCACGACTGCTAGGTAGGAGATTCGGCGTCGAACAGACGTTCTAGTCAGTCGTCCGCGAGATAGTGCAGATTCAGTAAAGTGTCCTTCAATTAACGACACGAAGTAAAAGTTACCCGTTGTGAGAGAAGCATTGAAAGTTCTGGTTTAGCAAAGTAGAAGTAGCAACGAGCGAGGAACTTGCACGAGTATCGGTGAAGTGCATGGGACATTTTCGCAACGTGCGCGTAATCAGAGGCGCCGGTAGCAGTGCGAGGAAGAAGAAGAGGCCGACTAGAAGAAGAACGGAAGAGGACGCAAGAAGACAGCGTAGACGCGCAGAGGCGAATCCCGTTTCTTACAACGAAAAGCTTGGGACCGAGCGACGTCGACGCAGAGACCAGCGCACGACCATCAAGGCAAAAGTTGGAAGTCCACGAGGTAACGGTTAGGGCGCGGAAAATAGGTCAAGTTCACGTCGGCAGGGAAAAACTAGTATAGGAAGAGTTAAGAAATTGAGGACACGGGTGGCAACGATTTGCAGTATTATAGTAGGAGACATTTTGATGCGCTATTGCCTGCATAAAACATCTACTTGGACATTTATTATTCTGTCTATTTTCAGACACAGTTAAATTGTAAATGATAGTAGTGCACTCTGCACACATTTTGTTCTTTGCATGTAATATTTTGAAGCAGGAGATTGTAAATTGAAATTTTGGTTCCATGTTCAATGTAATTAAATAGCATAAATTTAGATATAACTAATTTTCCAAGGGAATTCCCAGTAAAGATTAGGGTAATTATTCAGAGTATCAATTTTGGAGTAAATTATGTGTTAATTCATATGAAGTTGTTGTAAAGGTTTCTATTTGTGTTTTGATCATTCTTTGTAAAAGTGTGATTCTATATTCTTGGTTTTTGTCTTGAACTGATGGCCACTAAAGTTTATGGGTAAATTATACGCTCGTTTGTGTGCAATTGTGTGATTTTATTGTGTCAAGGGTTCAAACCTTTCTTTGCACCCTGAAGATCCTGCTCCCTAGATTTTAAGGTCGCTTCACGAGCAAAATCTTGATAACCCGCTTACGGTTCTTGCGTGCTGCTGTTGAAGGTGTAAGTTTGGGTGTGGTGGGCTAGTTAGAATATATATATATTATATAATATATATATATATATATATATAAACACGATTACAAAATAGTAGAAGCAAAATCGTAAAAAGTAACATTATAGACACATATCTATATATTTTTGAACATTGATCACTAATAATGGCAAAAATTTCGATGTTTAAGTGAGGCGAAACTTCCTGCTACCTTCAGTAAATTGGGCAACGCCGTAATGTCCTTGAGATTGGCATGACTGCTCAGGGTTAATGATTCTTCTCACGTTTCGTTGTTTTGAATTACTTTGAATACTGTTTGTTGCCTGATCCACATGCGGTAAATATCACAATCTGAGCGAATCGGCGGAAGGTTTATTTAAAAAGCGGAATTTGAGACAAAACGAAATAATTCTCCCAATATCACGAGAACAGTGACGTAATAAAGTTTTCAAATTTTTTTTCAATGTTTGTTTCTCTCTAATTTTTAATTCTTGATTTACCTGAGCCAATGGTAAGACAAACTTAGATTATTCGATTGCTTGACAACAAGATCAACAGTTTGGTTCTCTTTGACAGAAATCTCAATCATTGACTACTACGGCTCCTTATTATCCTTCATATCGCAATATTTTTTTTTGTTTTTTCTGTTATTCCCCTATTTTATTTTTGCTTAGTTACCTGAGAACCATTCAAAATGCATTACTACTATTCAGGAAATGAAAACAATTAGATAAAATATAGTGCTGAAGAGAAAATGGGTTTCTATTAAATTATGAAAACTACCAAAGGCTAAACTACTAAAGGCTCATCTTACAAATTCAATAAAATGTAATTATTTATTACAGATGTACAACACAAAACTATACAGGGCACTCGTTCAGAAAAATCTTTAAACAAAAAAAATGTATGTGAATAAATCTAAAACTCACTAATAATGATAGAATAAATCATTGTTCCAATACAGAAGTGAATTCACAATTGTTTACAACGTAGAAGTTGCTTTTTAAATTTCTCATTTACAAATACATGTTTGGTTTCTTATTGTTCATTCAATTTATTTTTAAAATCAAACATTGTAGTTCCGTAAACTATTTGATTAATGATTATTCAGATAAAAACATTTTATGAAGGTTTTAATATTTATATAGAAAATCCGGGCACGGGGATGGGAGTTCCAAACCTAATTTTTCTAGGAGGAAATCAAGCTCTGCATTCACCTATATCTTGAAAACTAGCAAAACAGTATTTTTTCATTGCAACGCATTTGAAGCCACTAAAAAGTCTATTTTCTTCTGAATTGAATGCCTACTCTAGCTCTACAGATTGAAGTGCTGATATAAGATATAAGGAGAGCAGGAATAATGGGTGTCACAACTTGTGTCTCGGGAGAGCAAATCGCGGAGCCACGATTGTATGCGAAGACAGCCGAGTCGCTGTCCGTGAGAGTCGCGTGGCGGGAAATTTCAAACTTAAATTTGAAACGACCACGAAAAATATGTGATGGAAAACCGAATTTACAAACAAAATATTAATATATTAATATTAATTAAATATTAACATTAATTATATAAATGTTAATATAGCAGTATTGGGTATATTATTTTGTTTTTATAAATTGTTATTATTTCCACATCACTTGATTGAAGTAGATAATCTTTGACGCGATTTTTTAAAGTGATATCTCCAGTATCCACTACGTAAATTAATTAATTAATTAATTAAAATTAATTAATTAACAAATAAATTACATCGAAGTTAAAATTTATCTGTTTTCGCAGTGGAGTATTTAAAAGTAGAGGTTCAAACGTTCGTCACGAAAAAATATTGGGAAGTAATAAAATAAATGGTTACTGGCCCGCTAGAATGGAGGTATTGAATCTTCCTTCAGGCGAAGTAATGGTAGAATTTTTTAAAACTCATGTTGACCATAAATGTGAACTCGGTCGTATGAGATTATCTAAAAATGAAAGAGATGAAATTGCAAAAAGTATTGCATTGAAAAAAACGCACCAAATGTTATCTACTTCAATCAAGTGGTGTGGAAATGATACCAATTTATAAAATCATAAAGTAATATAACTAATACTGCTAATTAATTGTGATTCTTATATTCATGATTTTATTCTTTTGCCAATAAGAAGATTTAATTAATATTAACATTAATTATATAACATTTATATAATTCATGTTAATATTTAATTAATATTCATATATTAATATTTCGTTTATGAATTCAGGAAAATGCTAAAATTTATAAAAACATACAATTATATAACTAATACTGCTAATTTATTGTAATTATTATATTCAATTCATTACTTTATTCTTTTGCCCATTTCAAAAGATTTAATAATAGTGTTTAATAATAGTGTTTTCCACCAAATATGTTTTGTGGTCATAAGTGCAAGTTTCAAATTTAAGTTTGAAATTTCCCGCTATGCGATTCTCACTGACAGCGAGTCAGCTCTCTTCGCATACAATCGTGGCTCCGCAATTTGCTCTCCCGAGACACAAATGGTGTCACACGCCAATGAGAGGCGGCGGCAAAATATCAGTAAATATTATAAACAAACTATATTGAAAGGTAGAACCATACCTACTAATGATAACAATAGCCAGTTAGTCGCCGCAGCACAAAAAAAACATATTATCGCGTTCATATCTAGAAAGTGAGTGGTTAACAATACAAAGTGCTCTCCAAAACAAGGTCTTGCTCACATGAACATAGAGATTTCGAAAAGAATTAAAATTTGTTGGAAGTAAATCATTTGATACCAATAGTTTAGTAAAAGGTATATTCTGATGTGAAAAAACGGAAAAAGTCAGGTAGAAACGACCGAGTATGGCTCCACATTTCTACTGTGATGGTATTGCACTTAATGTTAAGGGTAGAGATGCGCTATCAAGCGCCACCTTAAAATGGCTGTATTTTCATTAATTGTACAGTACAAACAACAATTGAGGGGAAACCATCCGATACAAACCAGGTCAAATCGATTGAGTATGATTTCACAATTTTCTACGATTGCTGTGACGAGAATGGTGGTACATTTCCGGTTCACCTCCCGCCACCTTATTAGTTTTTTGGTACAAACGAAAATTCTGGTGGAACTATTCGGTGCAAACCAGGTACAAACGATTTATGTTTTCAAATATTTTTACGATGGTGGCGGTGCCAGTGTGAAGTTGGCACCACCACATTAAAAAGTGCTGTATCTTGTAAGTGGTTGTGGTACAAACGAATGTTTTTGTGGTACAAATGGGTACAAACCAGGTACAAACGTATGGTAATGGTTTCAGTGGTTTTGGTTGTGGTGGTGGTTCCAACTTCACGGACACGAGAGGCGTACGTGGATATGCTACCTGGCAGTCCTCTTCTTCTTCTCGTCAGTCTGAGACGAGACGAGATTAATTGAGGATTACTGCCGCGCAGCGATTAATGGAGGATTAACTCCAAAAGCGCAAAGTGCTCATCGCCCCCCAAGGGGCTTTGGAGATGCGTTGTGTTTAACGTGGACACATAAAATATAAATAAAAAAATGTATTAAATTCATTCGCAAAATTGACAGATTATTCGATTTCTTGAACACCAGAAATCTATTTCTAAGGGATTCAAAGCTCCAATACGCTCAGAAAATATTGTCAGCGTCATTATCCCATTGGTACAGTATTTGTTTTCTTTAAAGGACGCTCATGGTAATTTTTTGCGTTCTAGCCCAAACAAAGACATTCGTTACAGGATTTGCTCTGGGTGTTAAATCAGTTCCCTCTGTCGCAAGTGTTTTATTTGCCGATGTTCAGGGTATGATTTTTTTAAACATATATTTCCCAAAATCATTAGAAACTTCTCTTTTCAAAAATAAGACAAAGATTTGGTTCTAATAATAATCCGAATGCTCTTCAGTTTAAATCTGCAATGAGGCAATTAATGTTAAAAAAGTAGCATAGCTGCCTCCACTTCCGCCAATTTGCTTTAGAAATTGATAGGTCTGGCTGCATTTTTGATTTTAGATGGTATCGTACCAACAATCAGTTTTACCAAAATCCTTTTTATATGAAATGGATCCTTCTCAAGATGGCAAATAAAAAGTGAATGAGAAAATGTTGGATCGAGGCATTTCAAGATTGAACGGCCATACCACATTAGCTAAGGACAATATTTTGTATTATATAGCAGGGTATGTTGTTAAGTCAGTAATAAAAAAAATATTGTCCTGGTTGAGTAGAAGCGGTTACTGGAAACTTAGAAAGTTCCAACTTCTTTCAATTTAGAAATATTTTCCGTTTAAAAAATAACGGTAAATTTATGACATCATCAATGATGTATATAAAGTTATGAAAAAAATGTGAAAATATTTGATTATTCAAACTAATGATTTTACCAATCTAAACAAAAATATTGTGGGGAAAATAATTTATAACATGAAAGAATTTGCTTTGGATAGTTCAGTTTTTAAGGGTCTTATGTGATGAATTTGGTGTAAATTTTCACAAAGTAGAGCTTATTGTTCTTATCTCTAAAAAATATATTGCAATTAGATTGCATGTTTATGCTTAAGCATCTGCAGTCTACTGCAAACTGCAGACAGAAATTGACAAAATTAATTATTTTCAGGAATGAATAAACTATTTTCCACATATAGTTAGGATAGTTTTTTACCCTAAATTCCCAATTTATTCAAATAGGGAAGAAAATAAGGATTGTGACCAGAAAATTCTAAACAGTCGCTTCGATAATGATGTCGCAATGTAACGCGGTTCCTCGCGAGTGAGAAATTATCTCACAGGACGCGCTGAGTTAATCAGCGCCATGACAGATTGATTCCTTTTGCAGAACTGATAAGAAAGACGATCGGATGGACAGCCGAGATATGAGAGAAGGCATTGCTGCAGCGTTATCTCCCTGTGTTGAAAAATGGCGTGCGACTGAAGTAAATGAAGAAACGTGAGATTTTTTCTCACAGCCGCAGCAACGCGATTAAACAGACATTTTACGTCTCGGTTAAGCAAAATCTAGCGGTAACAATCGACCAACTCTACAGAACATAACAAAACCTCTCATCGTTCAATAATGCCACTAAAAAAGGCATGATGACTATAACACTTATCTCGCACTAACTACCTTAACTAACATCGTTCACATCCTAAAGCATCTAGAAAAATCCGGAGTGAAGGAAATAGAATTTTGATCAGACACTTCCACATTTTCACCAATTTCAGACCAACTGCAATATCACAGGCCGACGGTGCTCTACTTTTTTCTTTGTCCTCAGCTAAGAATCCTGTAACATAATAACATTATGATTTTAAATTATGACCACTTTTGGATATGCTAATATTAAGGAGGCTAGGAATAATGGAGTGTCACACGCCAATAGAGGCGGCGCAAAATATCAGTAAAATATTATAAACAAACTACTACTGAAAGGGTAAACCATTACCTACTAATAGCCTATAACAATAGCCGTTGGTCTCCGCAGGCACAAAAAAACAACATATTTATCGCGTTCATATCTAGAAAGTGAGTTAACAATACAAAAGTCCCCTCCAAAACAAGGTCTTGCTCAATAACATAGAGATTTTCAAAAAATTAAACTTTTGTTGGAAGTAAATCATTTGATACCAATAAGTTTAGTAAAAGTCATATTCCTGATGCGGAAAAAACGACAAACGTCAGGTAGAAAGCGACGAGTATGGTCCACATTTACTGGATGTATTGCACTTAATGTTAAGGTAGAGATGGCCTATCAAGCGCGCACCTATAAAATGGCTTAGTTTATATTAATTGTACTACAAACAACAATTGAGGGGAAACCATCCGAATAAAACCTAGGTCAAATTCGATATGAGTTATGATCTTTCACAATTTTCTACGATATCTGTGACAAGAATGCGTTACATTTCCGGTTCAACCTCCTGCTCTACCATTATTGAGTTTCTTGTACAACGAAAATTCTGGAGGAACTATTCGGTGCACAACCAGGTACAGAGTTTATACATGTTTTCAAATATTTATTACGCATGTGGGGGCTATGGTGTAAGTTGTGTCACTAGACCTACAATCAAAAAGTGCGTATCTTTAAGTGTTTTGGCTACAACGCCAATGTTTTTGTGGTGCAAATTGTACAAACGAATGTTAAATGATTCAGTGGTTTGTGTATGTGGTGCCAACTTCACGGACATGAATGCCTTCTATTAGGTGTACTTTTATAAGGGTGTATTTTGGATGGGACATTTTACGAGGTCTATTGTGTATATCATAATTTAAAGTAAAGGTGTCTTAGTTTTCGAAGATAATCTTTGTTCCATATTCCTACAGTAGTTTGTCAGTCATTAAATAGTGCTGAAATGATCTCTGTCAACACAGCGATAGCACTTTCCTGGCGCTTTTTATGGCATTCTACGCTGTCCGTTGCATTCGCTGTCACGCGCGCCGGCTCCAGAGTCAAACCCAAGCGTGGTGACTCGGCGAAATGCAGATATATGGGAGCCGAGTGTCAAATTCTCCGGATGGTATTGTTATAAGATTAGTTTCTCATTTACAAAAGACCAACGGAAACGTGACAACATACAATTACAACACATGTATCCATAAATAGAAAAGGCAGATTATAAAATGACACTTTTAAATGAATTTTCTCGGAACATTGGTGTTTGCAGTTACAATCTTGTCAAACCAAGCTCCCGAAATAACTAATAATTACTGTTAGAGATAAACCTGAAACAATCCAATAAAAGAAAATTATCTATGAACGAGGCCAAAGAGTATAATTATGAACGAGACAATGTCCTGCAATATAGAGTGGAAAGTTCCATCTTACGTCATCATCTTCGTCTTGATATCTGTGCCAGGAACTGCAGATCACGTGATTTGGGAAACCCGGCGTTCGAGGGACTACTTTCAAAGTTGACTACCTAAATGAGTCAGTGATAAGTTCCAGCAATTAGAGCTGTGCCTATTCTTGTTCGTTAACATATTTATTTTTACAAGATTACTGATTTTTTGCCTTAAACTGTTACAAAATTACGAAAACGAGAAAGTTATTTGCTCTCATAGTTTGAATTGAGAACTAGCATGGTTGTTGCTAGGTTGGCACACTGTAATGAGCACTGTGTATAAAAGGACGAAATCGTGATGCGTAAATATCTCTTTTCTGAATTTGCGTCGCGTGGCTGTCATATACTTTGAAGATAATATTATCGAGGTAATTTTAATTTTTATATTTCTCTGTATCATGCTATTTTCTATTAATATTTACTTTTAGAATTAGAATCATTAAAGTTTATTGATTTGTTTCTAGCCAATTTTGGTTTGGAGCATTCTAATTTCCTTTAATGCCCATTGCATGAGCAAAAAATGTGCAATGAAAAAGTAGAAAAAGTAGGATGTTCTCATTTTCATTTTTCGGCAACAACACAAATAACAATAATTTATAAAAATTTTCATGTAATTTGCAATGAAAATAATATAATACAATGCATATTAATTTTATAAAAAGCAATGTACGGAGACTAAAATTTAAAAAAAATTAGTGGTGCTGCCAAAGCACATACTTAGTCGCAATGTTTCTAAACGCTCCGCGATATTACACTACTACGACATAACTCGTACACTTGTGACAAAAGTGTTGTCAATCAGCATATTATTTTTCCGTTCCGAGACTCATACCACTCGCCACAGTAGCGCTGCGTGGTTCCACTTCTGGCTAAGGTATCGTATAAAAAGGCAAATGCCCGATTTATGTGAAAAAACTTCAACAGCCAAAATATCCGTTAGAAACTCCCAAAGCCTCCAGTCCGTTAAGATCAACCAGTGTATATCAATTTTGAAGAATATCAGCTGAGCAGTTTAGGCGCTAGCGTTAACCGCAGACGGACAGACAAACGGATATTAGCCGTTAG
Organism: Gryllus bimaculatus; assembly: GCA_017312745.1. NCBI lineage: Eukaryota > Metazoa > Arthropoda > Insecta > Orthoptera > Gryllidae > Gryllus > Gryllus bimaculatus. The sequence goes on along the minus strand of BOPP01000120.1, from coordinate 63,428 downwards.
TTGATTTTTTGGTATCAAGAACCAACAAAACATGGATTCTGGATATACTACGAGTTAGAGATCTTTTTCCATATTTAGCAACAGGATTTATCCACTTTTTCTGTACCTAAACCTGGCAATGAGATTTATTCTGATGAAATTTCAGAGTTTTCTGGCGCACGATTACATAATTTTCTCTTCTTACGAAGAATTCGTACGGCGAGAAAGTAATAATAATTTCTGAACAGTTAGGGATATCTAAGTTGGTCATATGGCTAGTGTTAATAATCAATTTAAATTTCATTTCAATAGATTCATTAGCTTCCTTAAATTGATTCATACAGATGCGCAAAAACTCAACAATTGATTTTACGAGACATACGTTTTACAAATCGAAAATTTAAGTTGAAAAAATGTTCAAAAGTTACAAATTCAAATAGAACGTCTGGTTTATTTGCTTTAGTGAAGATTGCATTTGTGGACATAAATGCTTCAAATGATTCTCAATCCAGTGTCTAGAATCCCCTAATAGTGTTCCACAACACTTTCATCAAATTAAACTCGCATCGGCGACCTTTTGGCTCCAAGTGATAAACCCGAACATGCCACATAACAACCTCGGCCAACGAGGAGGTCAAGACTTATTCATTTCCATATTACTCAAGACACAACTGTTTCAGTTGGGAGCTGGAAAACATGTGAAAGATAAGGGCGTTAAAAGTTCAAATTCGAAAATCACATACACATTTCAAATGTATTCATTTAAATTTTTGTTCTTTTTTGTAGAAGTGCTTCAAAAAATTTTCAATTAAGTTTCTGCAATTATCAATAGTTATGCTAGGCAACACAGAATCGTGACATAACTATCATTGTCAGTAAGTTATTTGAACTGAGAAAATATTTTTACTTATTAAAATTTTTGAAAATTCTGATGGGACAGATATTGGTATGTATTTCATGAGGTTTTGAGTGTTTTTTTATTAGTGGCTCAACTTCTGGTTTTTATATGAATTTCATTGAAGATACCTGTCATTAAGGACTGGTTACAAATATGGAGTGGTTCTATTATTTATGTTGCAGTAGGCCTATGTTTAATAACGTTGTTAGTGATATTATCCTATCATATATAGAACATATTTTTCATTTGATTTATGATTTTTAGTTTTTCTGTGTGTGATATTTCAGTGATATATGTAGAATATGTGTTCAGGGTTGTGTGAATTTTGGACCTCATATTTATATTAACTTATTGTGATGAATTAATTTTTCTCGAGCTGACTCTTCCACACCCTTTTTGGGGAAATGTTTATTGAATACGTATATGAACACTTCCTTTGGGTTTGTGCCAGAACATTATTTTTGTAGATGAAGTTCAATGTTTTTAGCATTTCTCTTTTCTCTTCTTAGAGTGTTTATCGCAATGTTCCTGGAAGCTTTTGTTTTGTTTTGTTTTGCGTTTTAGCTATGTGTTAATGATTTGTTTATAGTTTGGATGGTTTAATTATTTTCTTCAGAATACTTTCGCATTTTTTGTAGTAAGCAATGAAATCAAATCTACATAATATGTTGTAAAGGATTGTTTAATGCATGATTTGTTTCCTTTCACATGATGTAATGATTCCTTGGGTCATCCACGACTTATATTTTTGGTTTTTATTTTCCTAAGTCCTGTGGGTAAACAGAATTGAAGTAACTTAATATGTTTATGAACCACTTAAATTTTGCATTTCTATTTGATGCCTTGAACATCTCATTTGAACTTATGAGTTTAATTTGTGTAGGATTTCTTGAGAGAAGTTTCAAGTTTCTCTAAAAGTGTTTCCTTAATACTTTTTGTGAAGTTTGAGAATTTGCACCGTATGGTATTGTTAAATGTGACAACTGAAAATGTGAAATCATACTTTGTCTATTATTATTTGGTCAGTGGCCGTACTTTCTTTTTTTCTTTCCTGATAGATTTGGGTCTAAACAGTTTGTAAGCTGAAAGATTTAAGTAAAATTTTTTTAACATTTGATTTTAACAGACAGTTTATATTGAAATCAGCACATAATAATTTTATAGTTTCTGCATCTTTTAAATTAACAAGAACAATTACAAGATATTTTAAGAAAACGTTTGTGTTCCTTGTGGGATTGTGGTTCACACTAAAATCAGAGTTTGTTTTGGGAAATCTATAATAGATACTTCAAAGTTTTCATCTTTTAAGAGAGGTGAGTATTCTGTGATTGACATATAATGAATATTATTTTTAACAATGATGCAATAAGTACCAAATGCATGATGTGATTTGTCTATTTGCCTACATGAGCCTCTTGCTAAGGGATTTCCTGTAATGTGTGTGCTATCTAGTTATTGAGTCAACCAATTTTCAGTGAAGCACAATATTTTTAAGTGTTGTGGGTTTTGTTCAAATAATATTTTAAAATATGTGAGCCTGTTTCTTAAGGATTGAACATTTTGATGTAGTAAAGTTTTTGTTTTTATGCGTTGTGGGATTTCCTGTTAAGTGCAGTTGCAATGAAAGTTGTATTTTGAATGGGTATTAGAAGTAGGGGAAGAAGTTGGAGTAGGTGTGAGAGTGACAGGTGTGGGCGATGGGGTAGGCTTGTGAAATGGAGGTGATGTAAGTGGAGATGGAGGTGGTGGTGAGGGTGAAGGTGGGAATGGCTTGGTAGTGTAGAGATTGGTGGAAATGGTGGGATAAGTGGGGATGAGGTGGGTGCCCATGATGATGGCAAGGCCTCCAAAGCATGCTGTGTTAACTTGGCACTGAGTTTCTGCTTGTCTACCTGATTTAGGCAGAGATCATGTTTTGTACCAAAGTTCTTAGAGTCTGTCAAGGTCAAGTAATGTAATGTAATTGGTAGAGTGTCCATCTCAAGTGATGTTTTACATGTTTGTTTGCCATTTTAATTTCAGTGTTTGTGGGAATGTTTCAGGGACAGAGTAGTTCTGATGACATTTGTGTGTCTGGCAGTCTCTACTATTGTTGGTAGATGTTCTTACATATTAAATTTTCACCCATGATTTAGGGCATTCTGCCCATCTTTAATAATTACTGTGTTTGTTTAGAATCTGTTAACAAATCCATACATAAGTTTTTAATTAGTGCCTGGTTGTCATTCAGAAGATTTTATGACTTGTGTCTGGGACGTGAATAAGGAATTTGCATTTGTTTTTAATAGTCCGTACTCATTTATTAAATTTTATGTCATTTCAGTAAGTGAAATTTTATATATATTTATATAATATATTATAGATAGATAAGATAGATAGATAGATAATGATATAAGATAGATAGATAGATAGATAGATAGATAGATAGATAGATAGATAGATAGATAGAATAGATAGAGTATAGATAGATATAGATAGATATAGATAGATATAGATAGATATAGATAGATATAGATTAGATATAGATAAGATATAGATAGAAGATATAATAGAGATAGATAGATAGATATAGATAGATAGATAGATAGATATAGATAGATAGATAGATAGAATAGATAGAGATAGTATAATAGATAATATAGATAATATAGATAGATAGATAGATAGATATAGATATAGATAGTAGATAATAGATAATAATAGATATAGATAGATAGAAGATATAAGATATAGATATAATAGATAGTAGATGATAGATATAGATAGATAGATAGATAGATATATAGATAGATAGATTAGATATATAGATATTAGATAGATAGATATATAGATATAGATATAGATATATTGGATCAGAAACTTATCATAGTAATATTTTCAGCTGACCATTAGGTATCTACCTTTCTTCATTTTGAATTCATGAATTATATTTGAGCTTACATGAGATTTACATTTAACACAAAGTGTAAAAGATCAGGAGGGATGCTCAATTACTTTTTCAATGAAACTATCATAATTGTTTAATTAAGTCAAGGAAGTTCAGGAATTGTTTTTGAAAGATTGTAAGGTTAGTACATTTTTAGATGTGAAATCTTCATTGTACAGTTGTGGACAAAGGTTATTATTTATTCAGCACTTCTCAAATTTCACATTTATGCTCAAACTTTTGAACCAAATTTGTAATGCCTTGATTATTTGAAGTAGGTCTATTTCTATTTTGCACAGACACTATTAGATTTCCTGAACTACATTTGATGTGAAGGTTGGGAAGAATTGTAATGTCTGGGTTCCTAAAGTATGTAATTTAACTGGGTGGCTTGTGGCATGTGGAAAATTAGAAAATTATTATACTAGATACTTTATTTGATCTCATTAAAACAATTTTTTCTTTCCTTTCAGATGGATAAGGCTACACAAGATAACAGGACAAACCAGTGCAATCCAAACCATTCTCCCACAGGGCCAGGTAGAATTTACCTAATTTATTGTTTATAATATTTGTAAATTGATTTGTGTGCAAGGATTAATGACAATATACTTTCTTGTGTTGCAGGCCATAAATCAGGCTACCAAGGCACTGGTACCAAAGCAGATTTGGACAATCATTCAAAACAACTGAATCCCAACAACCCTCAGTACAAAAAGTAATGCCCTAAAATTGTGGCATTTACCATTAATGTAAAGATTGAAACACTGTAAAAATTAAATAGATAAAATTTAATTCCAGATACTTCTTGTGTCATTTATAAAATTATGTTGTCATATAATATTAGATATCCAGCTTCCATACAATCCTTTCCTTATTTTAGAATGTTTCTTTATGTATTTTAGGGTAAATGTAAAGGGAGGGTGTAGAGGCTACAGTGTTTTCTACTGCACCCAATTTTTTGGTCTTTAATCCCCCCCCCCTTTTCTGTTACTTAGATTATTATTATTTGAAATAAAACATAGCCGTTGAAAGTTAATTTTAATTTTTTTTTGTAATGAGGGGATTTACAATTGCAAATAAAGTTAAGCTTGTCAATGATGTTATCTTTAGTTTCTAGTGCAAATGCATTAACTTGTGTATTTAATTCATAATAAGCATTTACTTAGGCAAGGATCATAGCATTTTATTTATCAGTGAAGTTTTTAAGATCAGTGAAAGAATAGTGAAACAATTTTAATTCTTAAACTTGTATACATGAAACAATGCATTCATTATTGGTAGTTAACAGTTAATTAATACTTAAAATTTTTAAATGATTATTTGAAAACGTTCCCTAGTAGTTAAGTAGTTTGGGAGATTTTGTTTCTCAAATACAACAGATTGACAGCAATGTTGTACACATGGTATTCACTTTATCAATTTGTCATTGTGTGTTTGAAAAATTTAATGTTTGTACAAGATTAAGTGCCCTATTGATACACTTATTTAATTACTTTTGCAAGTAACTGAACTTCTACTTCCTAAATAGAATTCTTAGAAACTTATAATTAAAATTTGTTTTTTTTTTGTACAATTCTTTTTTCTCAAATCATATATGATAACCTCATTGAGAAAAAGTTGAATGCACTTTTACAGAATAGGAGTCTGTAAGGTTTTACTAGATTTTACTTTTAGGAAAATAACAAAGAAATAGATGTAATATCCCAGCAAAACCCATGTTTTCTACCAAATGCATGTAGGTAATGAACGCAGTGCTTAAAAAGTTGATACTGATTAATTTTCTGATGTCAATCATGTAAAAAGAATAATAGAAAATACTGTCACTGACACAAAAATAATATTCCTTTTCAAGAAATAAAGATTAATATCATAAGTACTACATATAAAAGAAGACTGATAAAATACTACTACATTAGAAATAATTAAGAAAATTACAAGAAAAATCTCTGAATAATAAATAAATGAAGCAGTTCTGAATTGCAGTGTTTGGTGTGCTACCCGGTAGATACCATTTCATAAATGAGTCACTCCTGTCCTTAAAATGGCATGCCAAGGCCCCTTAGTGAATCATTATTCAGTACGTAGTAATTTGCGAAATAACTTTTTTGTGTAAAATATATAAATCTATGTAATGAATAAATCAATAATTGCCCTTCAAAACCTACATCAAATTGAATTGACAGAAACAAAAATTAATCATCAAAAACCTGTTGCCTATCCAACTATTTCTTAATATTACAATTCAATTCACATCTGCGTAGTCAGTTTTAAAATTAGTTTGTATCAGTAACAATAAGTTTTGAATTGGAAACGTTTCCAAAATTTGTCCAAGTCTCGTCTTGATCGCAGAGACCAGTCTAACCTATCAACATTATCACTACTAATTAATTATTGCTAACCACATTCCCACCACCATTTTAAAATAAAAAAATTTTAAAAATAAATATCAATATGACATAACACTAAACTACGTGCCCCTACCCCTATGTAATGCTGCGTAAAATCTCCACCCCCTCTTTAGTGTTATAAACAGCTCCTTTAGTAAAAACAGGATACAAAACTTTGAAGAAAAAAAATTCAGTCAAACTTGCTCAATGTGAAATATCAAAAGACATCTACTTTTTTCGCATGAAACAAGAAGCGCAAAAAATTAGGAAGGATTTCCAAATTATACACATTTCAATTGAAAACGTCCTTCTGTACTTTGCCTACTATACTGTACTACAGTATTGAAGATAATGATTTCTTCTTGAAGTAAAATTTATTCTTCATAGTGAGCTTTTTTATTGTCATTACTATTTCTTTGAAAATTTTAGTAGTTTTCACGTTAATTTTTTCTTCGATTTTTTTGGTAGGAATAGTGCTAAATGCACTGTCTATTGATATAAACGCCATTTCTCTTTATTCTATCCTTTTTTTCTACAGAAATTACACAAATGTGTTGTTTTTTTAACTCCTCTCTAATGTTAATACTTATATTACCGGATATTTGTATACATTATTGCATTTTCGAGTACAAGTGCTTCAAAATCTGTACTATGTGTCTCAAAAATGAGTTTTCTATTCCTCTTCCTGAAATATGTTCTACACAAATAGTTTTTTTTAATTAATGTCAAGAACATTTTTTTGAAAATTTGGACAATTTTGTGAAATTTTGAGTTACTTACTGTAACACCCCCACGCATCGACCGGCGACGTGGGATCGTTGGAAAATGTGCGGTTAGCGGCCCGGTCTTAGCTCAGTCGGTTCTATTCCCTTTACTCATTTAAAAATTAGGTGATGGAAGAAATTGTTAACTAAATTCATGGGCATTCAAAATAAACAATTTGGTTACTGGTAAAAAAGACAACGTTTATTCCTGGACAAAGCTGTACCAGGGAACTTGCATTAATAAAAAAAGAAAGAAAAGATTGAATAATAAAAAAATAAAGATTAAAATTAAAGGAGAAATTACAACTAAAGAAAAGTGATACAAAAATTATTCTACGGTTACAATTACAAATTTTTCCCTGAGGACCTTTCTGTGCCTTAGCGAGGCACCGCTTTGACAATAGTTTCTAAAGAGCTTATTGCCCCTGTTTACGTTGCCTGTGGCCCTCTGAGTGAAGTGAGTGTATGATTCTTTCGGGTTTGTTCCTGGCACCCCTGTCTCTTGCGAGACTCTTCGTCCAGTTTTTATCTTCTTTCAGTAGTTTGTTGTTAAAGTTGCTGACTCCTTCTTCCGTACAGGGTCGGGGATTGGGAGTCGGGGAGGGAGAGAACTGTTAGGGTAATTTTTGTTGAAGGGGTTTGGTTAGTAGGGAAGAGGAGGGAAGGATTAGGGAGAGGAGTGGATAGGGAGTAGGAAGGGTTGGGAGAAAGTATGTGTCGTTCTTTGGTCCGTCGTGGGTCTGTGTTTCAGTCCGTGTTTTTTTCGTCGTTAGTCGGTTATTCTTTGTCCACCCTTTGGCCTAGGTAATGGGAGGGGAGTTGCAGGATATCGAAGGGGCTGTTTTTTCCGTGTATGTCTGGGGGATTACGGAGGATATGGTGGGTGGGGTATGATTATATTTTCTGAATGGGGATCGGTAATGAATTTTTTATATGGTTTGGGCTGAGGATTATAGAGTATGTGAGTATATTGCCTATTGTGTAAATCTCTTAAATTATTAAAACGGAGTTAGCGCGAGGGGGGCGGAAAATAAGGGCGGATGACTCTGGTTTTCTTGTACGCGTAATTTTGCTATAGTTTATTATGGAGGTTATTGAACCTGTAGGATGGGCATAGATAGGGTTGGGCGGATGTGAGTGTTGTAGGCTTGGATTCTTTTTTGGATTGGATAGATGGATTGGAACAGGATAGGGTGAAGGCAATTTGTGATTCGGTTGAGTGTTTTTTGGTAGTATTAAGGACATGTTTGGACCAAAGGACGTCTTGCGGGAAACTGGTGATGACCGAGTATTTGACATGGGGTTGCCAGGGGATAGGGGGTTGGTTTATGTCAGAGGGGGAGGTTTGATGGATAGGTTTTATAGAGAAGAAAAGGTTGGCTTGGGATTTGAGGGGTTTAATGGTATGAGTTTGGAGCCCAGATGGTGGAAGGAGCAGTCGAGGGATTTTTGGACGTTCGGTTAGGGAGCGGGGAGGTTTGCGGAAGGAAGCAAGGAATGCTAGATCATCGGCATAGAGGAATTCTCCTACTCCGGAGGGATAGGGAATTCCGATTTATGTATAGAGAAATTAGGAGTGGAGAGAAGGCACGGCGGCGCCTGTGGGACCCGGCTTGCGATGGGGGTGGTTGGGTGTATTTTTTGAGTGATATTGGACAATAGAAGGAAACTTGAGGTTAAGGACTTTAGAGTAGAAGTGATTGCGTTTAGGATATTTGGGTACGGATTTTCGCTAGGAGGATGGATGATATTGTGTGTAGGCTTGGGTGAGGTCGGTAAGGATGTAGGGATTTTCTGTTCCGGTCTTGGAGGGGATGTGGCTATGGATAGGATAGGTTGTGTTTGGAGGCCGCCGAGCGACCCTCACGGAAGCCGAATGAATTGGATCTAGGATGGGTCAATGATAGGAGTTAAGCGGAGGAGAATCACGTTGTTTCGAATGTTTTGCTTAGAATGGGGAGACGCTGATGGGTCATATAGTTGGTGGTGCCGATGATCTTTGCCAGTTTGGAATCATGACACACGAGCTGTTTTCCCAGATGGAGGGAAGTAAGAGCGTTTGAAACAGGAAATTAAGATGAGGGTGATTGAGGTCAATGGCGTTTTTCGGGAGGAGGTTGCCGGATTGAGGCTGGATGTATTCCATCAGGGTCCGGAGCTTTTCTTGGTTGGTCTTTGTCAGTATTTGTCATTATTTCCGTGTGTTGTCGTCCAAGTCTGTTGTAGATTGGGGATAGGTTGGGTTCTCGTGGCGTTAAGGAGTACGTTTTGGGTATAGGATGGTGGTGCGTCGCGAAGAAACGGTCGGCCAGGTTTGGGCAAAGGGGCTTCGGCAATGTTTTTGAGGATCGAAGTTAGGCGAGTTTTGAGGATGTGTAAATGGGGAAAATTCGGGATAGTGTCTCGTACTGCTTTATCACTTTGTGTATATTGTGGGGCTGCTTTTGTCATTAAGTAAGTCGTTGGTATTTGTTTGTCTCGTAGTTTTGAGAGTCGGTTTGTACTTGCTTTGAGTCTGTTTAAAAGTCTTTTGTCTTCGTCCGCGTCTATTGTTTGTTGGCCCTCCGTGGCAGAAGCCGTTTCAATAGGCCCGCGGTGGGCGCGCGGGGAAGCTTGTGGACGCCGGACGGCCTCCTCATGGAATGCGTCTGGCGCACGACCTCACCAGACGGCGGCCGCAGCGTCTGAGCGGGTGGTCAGTGACGTCAGGCGAATGGACGTCTGGGGCTGGCTTCGGCGGGACTTGTAGATATCCGGGATATCCGCCTCGATCCAGGTAGCGAGAACACAACAATGTCTCCCTCTGGTATGCGATCCTTCGAATAAAAATTTCAGTAATGCGAAAATCCTGCAGCGAAATACGCAAATACAAGATTCGACACTTCCCTAAAGTGCTTTTCGCACTTCCCTCGAAATCAAAAACTTCGATTCAACCCCGTTCACCGAGTGTCACCACCGCCTCTCTCTAAAAAATTTTCTTCCTCCCTTTGTCCCCCAAAGGTGCTCGCACTTCTTCCTCCGACTGCTCCGCCCTAGCAGTAGTAGATATAGTAATGTATAATGTCGATTTTGTCTCTCCTTCAAGTATAAAGTAACTTCCCATCCCCTTTCTTCTCGTATGTTCGAGTTCCCGATGACGATCGGCGCACTTATTGGCCAATGTGATGGCGTCTTACACAAATTCTGGCCAATAAGCACTCCAGCTGATTGCTGAAAATTTTCCATCCTCTGTTTTGTCGCCGCGTGTGTCTTCTCTATCGTTGGAAAGTAGGCCACGTCTCTGAAAGGGCTTCCCGGCGTTACTGAATTATTGATCTTTGTGCTTCCCCGATCTCGGGGACAGCGTTTCGAAAACGTTCCGGACGGGGACGCCAGCGAGCGCCTAAACAACTCACCTTTTCTTCGCGCCGATCGGGCCATAAACTGGCTGAAAATGGTCGGGCGGATCGTGGCTGTTGAAGAAGGAGGCGTCGTGCCGTGACCCGTAGGATCCTTTCTTGAGAATATTCTTTCTTAAATCTACGTTTAGTTCTAATTATTTAGATAGATTCGTACCGCTACAATACAGACCTACATAAAAAATTAAAACAGATTTTTAAGAATGCAGTTCTAATATTTTTTTCTTATATGGTTTGATAAGAGTGCTAAATGCACGATATAAGATGAGAAGACGGCCAGATCTGTGCAGATCTGCGGTTGCTTCCGTGACATACGAGGTCTTGTTAATGCCTTCCGCCTTACGGTGTAGCGAGAGGTGTCACAGCAGGATCCAGCCGGATTATTTGAGCGGGGTTGGCGGTATATTTTTGTAAATAATAAATGTAATTTTATTATATTGTATATTATTTAGAGAATTCACCAGATTGTGAAGTCTTTAAAGCAGATAAACGTCGTTTTTAAGATCAAAAATCGAGTTTAGGAAAAAGAGCTCATGCGTATACTCCGCTCATTCTTTCCGGTATTTGACAACGGAAAGATCTTTAGAAGCAAGTGAATTGATGAACAAGAAACCTTTAGAAGTAAAGAATATATCTTAAAATAAGATGTGAGGAGATGAATTTAATGTGAATATTTACAGAATTAGTTCATTAAAAAAAAAAAAAAAAAGTTTTAAGACGAATCGATAGTTTTAGATAATCTCAAAACAATTTAAGATGGTGTTCGAAGGGAAGACGGAACTATGTGAAAGGAAGATAGTTATGTACTTCTATTACAGACCGTTTACTCGGTCTGCTAATAGTGTATAGATCTCTATTTGGTATCTGTGGAAATTTAGATTGAAATGCAAAGATGACGAATGCAATAAACCTGACTGTTTGGCCTTGCGTAACCCGGCAGTCCCGCCTCCTCCGCCGAGTTCCTGCCGGGACGCCGTACCGAACAGAGGGTTACAGATCGAAAAATCGGACCATTGGTTCAGACGTTATCAGTAAAAGTAAATTCCCCTGTGATAGTGCTGCATCAATGGAATTTTCCAACAAGTATTTTCGGTGCATTTAGTGCACATTCTTGCATTAGAAACATTCTGTGGCATAGAAACACAAAACAAGGTGAATCTTTTCAGATTTTTTGATTGAGCTCTTAATTACAAATTAGACTGAGTTTGTAGAGTTTTTATCCTTTCAAAAATTTGGGGACAAAAATATAAATAAATAAATAAATAAATAACTAAATAAATAAATAGTCTTTATTGATGGCGAGGCTCAGGCTATTTAGCCTGCTCTTCCACCTAACCATTTTCAAAAACATTTAATACAATAGTTAATGAAAAATAAAAGTCATTCAAGGAGAAATACTTACGCAATTTGGATGAGGGGGGTTTTCGCATTGAAGACAGATATGTAAGCGAGGGAGGAAAGGAATAGAAAAGGGAATACTCTCACAGCATTGATGAAATTAAATTTATGAGTGAGATGAAATGTATTTATTTTAAGTTAAGGGAATGTTGAAGTTAATGATAAATATATAAGAAAGATATGATAATTTATTCAAAATGTAGATAAATTATTTATATAAATTATAAAAATGTAGATATATTTTCTGACTCAGCAAATTAGGTACAGGAAGGATTGGACGTATCTTTTATAAGTCAGTGAAAGGTTATTTAGTACTACTAAATGTTTCACACAGAGGTGTTGAAGAAGAAGTATATTACGTAAGTATTATTGAATTCCCACTAAAGAAGACTAGAAAGGGGGGAAATATCGTCAGCAAAAACGCATTTCTGTGAGAAAAATGGAAAACGTTGGAAAATAAAGTATTTCGTAAGTATTTTGTAAGTACTTTGTAACAATAGTGACAATAATATTAACAATATTGATAATATGAGAATGTTTTATAAAACTATTTGGTTTTTAAAATAAGTAAAACGAGGGGGAATAAAAATATTGTAGGAAAAAAATTCAATTTAAACCCCGTACTAGGAAAGTAGATATTATGGAAATTTAGGAACTGTTTACTAATTTGAATATTCCCAAGACATGAAAACCCGACCCAACATCTCCCACCCATAAGCCAACGATAAATACTACATTTATTCCTAGGACTGCAAACAAGGGACCATCCCGGCATGCGTCTTAAGCGATTGAGTAAACCCCGGTAAACCTCAATCAGAATGGCGGCTTAAGGCCAAGACCCAATACTCTGTCAAAAACTACACAAGTTAGCAATTTCAGTGAACCCCCTCCCACAAAAAAAAGTTTAAACATTCTGAATTGAATATTAGTTCTTCACAATGGTGAAAGTTGTAAGAAGCGATGAACTGAAACAGAAAATTAGTATTCTTTCTTCTTGTTTTGTTGTTTTTATGGTGATGGTTTGTGTTGATGTTCTCAATTTTTTATGTAAATAGTAACATCTGATGTACCCTATCAATGGAAAATAAAATATTATTATTAATTATTGTTATTATTATTTAAAAAAGCAACCGGAAACATTTTGAATTGAATATTATGTCTTAACAATGGTGAAAGTTGTAAGAAGCGATGAACTGAAACAGAAAGATGGCAAATTAGTAAAACACATCTAGACAAAATTTAAAATCACATGAATTATATTTTGAATACAAGCACATATGAGCAAACACACGTATGCATATTACACAAATGAGCAAATGCACAAATGCAAAATCACGTACTCAAAAACGCAGGTATGAACACATTTTTGTTCTGTAATAAAAGTGATGTATGTGTTGAGAGGTTGGTTTTATATAGGTTATTTAAACACGATTGGGAGTGTACAAGTTGGTTTTAATGACAAATAGCTAAAATACAGTGTTCAAATTATTTAAAAAGGATAAATATAAATGTGACTTAATGAGGGTAAGTGCAAAATTAAAAGAAAGTTAAATAATTAAAATAATAGGTTTAAATTTAGAGAAAAGAAAGGGTTAAATAATCTAGAATGAAAATTAAAGGTAAGAGAGAAAGGAAACAAAGAAACGAAGAAATATGGTAGTGGAATGCAAATTCGAGAAATAATCAAATGTAATGGAAGATGTTGGGGGAGAATTTTCGGAATTAATTGAAAATCATTTTATTGCAGAAAAACGCTGAAGAACAGCTTGTTGAACAGGTAATATTTTATGTGCATTTTTGTGTATATTAGCAAAGAAGTGTACAAAATGGGAGATGTATTACATTCTTACTATTCACATCGTCTACATTGAATGGAGTAGTGTGGAAGCTTATTTTATTGTAATGTACCACATTCTTTAGAATTGCACGGAACGTACTCCAGATATTATGATTAAATAAATTCTTCAATTACAAATTTCCTAGCGTTTTTAATATTTTTAATGCCGAAAAACAGGTGCTTCTCACGAAACAAAGTTGTGATAAAAATCATGTGTTTTCTTGCATCAGTTATGGAAGCGTAACCGAAGTCAGCAAACGGAAAACTTTAGGCCGTTGTCCAGGTAAAACGATTTTCTTTAACGGATCTTCAAAAGAAGAAATTTGTATTGTATAATCTATAATATTTCTTTGATTTCAAGTGTACCCTGAGAAAAAAGCGAACCTGTTATCTCCACGAAATATTTTCTGTTATTTTCAATGTTATTAGAGTAAACGTCTGATGTTGAATTTTGTGGCTGAAGACCCTTAGTGATATCTCCAGCAATTCTCGAAAAGTATTGATTAAAGGAACTAGCCACTGTTGCTGGATCATTCATATTTCTATTGCTATTTTTAAAACAACCTTCTCTACAAGGTATCTAGTTGATTTGGTCGAATATTTTACTATATTCCACATTGCTTTTATTTGATTATTTGAGTTCAAAATATCCTGGTCATGTTTCATGATTTTAGCCTGCCATAAAACTTTTCTTAACAATGATGTGTATTTTTTAAAGTAGATGAGGAAACCTTGATATACGTTATGATGCTTATAAATGAAAGAAAGAATTCGTTTGTTTTTACATGCTGTCCTAATCGCTTGAATAATCCTTAATAGGTTTTCCGTGAAATATTTAATTTACTCTTTTGAAGAGGAAAGCAAGTTGTAAAATGAAATGAAAGCGCTGAAAAAAATGATTATATTTATCGTTTGTATCAACAGTATTGTAAACCGCGTCCCTTGACTCTTGCAGCAAGTAATTGATGAATAATTTTATTTTACTTTCCGTAAATAATCTACTCATACGTGTATTATTTATTGTGTCAATTTTCGCATTTATTATAATGGTACGAATTTGTGCATCGTGGTCACTGTATCCTATTTTTTTTTCAATTTCATATCGGGTAGTGGTTTTGTTTATTATTATTTGATCGATATCCTTCTTTGAATTTAGTGTGATCCGTGTAGGTCCATTTATTGTAATATTTTAACTGAAGGAATGAATTAAATTGAGAAACTGCTCTTTCTCGCAAGATTCGACCAGAAAATCAATGTTGGAATCTCCACATACAACAATGGATTCAAAAGAGCGATTGGTGACTTTGTTTAGTGTTATCTCCTGTTTTTTTAAGAACATATATAATCTTCTGCTCTCTTTGTTGGAGGCCTGTAGATACAAAGTAATCTAATTTTTGCGTAGGAAGATGTACTCCAGATATTTCAAAAACCTTTTCAACGGAATACACATTTAATTCCGTCAAGGAAATAGAATCGATATTATTTTGAACGTAAATGCAAGAACCCCCATATGAAGGACCTTTATGTGATTCCTTTTCTCTACAATAATAGCCCGCAAGGTAAAAGTTTGGAACTTGGAAAATAGGATGTTCATTATGAAATAACGAATGTTCTGTAAAGCAAAGAACATCCATTTGATTTAAATTGCTTTGTAGAGCTGCTTCGATAAACTCAGTTTTATTTGTAAGGGATTGAACAATGTGGTGCAGCCGTCGTCGCATTATGTTCGCTAATTGTTCAGAACAAAACTTTAATGGTAGAAGACTAGGTATTCATTATTTATTTTCGTATTCATTATACTATTAGGCAATATAGCGCAAAAAACGAACGTAATCAGAAACGGGGTATACATAATAAAGTATAATTATTTTGTTCCTTTTCATATTTATTTCAATTAAATAAAACAGTGTTAAGTTGGCGAGAAAATTAAAAAAGAAAACGTCAGAGTGAAGAGAGGTGTGGGTGGCGTGTCGACGGCTGAGAAATCTTAAAAAATATTATGTTTCTCTTAGAATTGTAGTGTAACTACTAATATGCTATTTGGTTTAGGGGAACTTTTTACAATCTTATGCGGAGGGCTCCTTGGTCCCCCAATAAAATATCCGAAATTCCGTCTCTATCAGTTTGGATATGTTGGTTATATAACATTTTACACAGTACACGTCCCAGGTTATAATGTCTCAACAACTTTAAAGCATGTTAGGTAACTCGTGTTGGCACATGGACTGCCAAATTAATTCAAATTTGGCGCAACTCTTCGAATAGCTATGATTCGCTGCTCCATGGATTCATTTTAGGAGAAAAGATCATACATTTCAAACTTCCTACCGCGGTCTAATCTTACTAAAAAAGCCGCGTGAATTCCTTCCCAGTTGACCGAGTACTCATTTTTTTGTACAATGTTCTTTGAAATCGATTGTCAACTGCTCGAAAAGTTACCAAAAGATAGCGGCACCTCCTGGGCGGCTGCGACAAAAGTTATACTCATTGTCGGCCATCGTGCACGGAGGCTAATAGAACGTGTGTTGGGCGCATTGAAAGCTTGATTCGGCGCGCTGCCAGGCAATTCCCAGCACATTTCTGCAGTCTACGTGACATCAAACGTCAAAACGGGGCGAGCGTAAGCACCAAGCGTGAAATTCGTAAAGAAAATGTTTATTTTCGTCCGTACGGAGGTAATCATGACAGTCTTTTCAATACTCATTGATTCTTTAGGCATAGTATCAATCTTTGTCAATTATGTGTCTTTTTTCCCACAACTTGCTCGTCTGATGAGGACTTAAGGCGATGTTCGTGGAAGTTTTTGTTAATGCTCTCCCAATTCATCTAAGCTATACTTAGCAGCCTCAACAACTTGTTTGCCAAATTCAGATAAATCCCTACTGTGAGAGGGGCTTTGTATGCTTCTCCTTGTACGAGTTGTCCCCGGTATTTCGCCGTAATCTGGCCTCCTGCCCGAGGGTCGCCAATCGTCGCCAAGCCTCTGGCAGTTGGAGGGTATCAAGGTACGCCGGGTCATTGTTTTCGGCTGAAATTGGCTCGGCCCGCCTGCGGTGTTTCTTTCTCTTCCAGCCGTTGCAATAAGTGTGTCATGAGTGGGATGTTGCTTTGGGAGGGGGAGGTAGAGGCATCAGGAACAGCGTCCTCAATTCGTCCCCGGGCCCCGATGGCGGGAAGGCCGCATGGCATGGCGCGACGGGGTCTCTCACTCACTCGGTTCGCTGAGGTATTGACTGGCGCACAGATGGGAGCGGAGTGCGGTGCCGCATCGGGGAGGGGTCCTCATCCGGCGCCACGTCCATCTTCCACCAAAACGAGTAAATGGTTTTGACAATCGCAGTTACGACTCGGCCCAAATGGACGGGGGGTTCTTTAATTTGGAAAAATTCCTACGCATGGATTAGGCGCTAGTGTTGTTCACATACATCAGACAGAAGGACGGACAGACGTTTTGAGAAAAAAGAAAAATCACTTTTTTGAGTGTCAGGCAACTCCAAAATGGGTTTTTCCTTTAAAATCTCGAAATCTATTTTCCGCAGCATTACATAACTTTCCCTATACTACGTATATTGCTCCGTACGTTTGCGTAAAAGTAAAAGTCGACAATTAAATCTGCGTTTCACAACAAAGAGAAGGCATTCTCAGAATTTAAACTATCTTCATGGCGAGCTATCTGCCATTGTCGATTCCAATCTAATAAATTCTGCGATTAGCAAATGGAACGCGGAAAAATATAATTTGAAAATTGCAAAATTACGCAAAACTATACGTATTTAAAAAATGTAAATGAAATTTTTAATGAATTTTTTAATGTAAAACAGATTTCATTTTACAAAGAAACTCCATAATTAATGTTGGACTTTAATTTACAATGCTCATTTTTGTTGTTTGCAATTTTTCAAAATACAGAGAGTTTGTCGCAAATGGGATTAGGTCTATTTTCTTAGCTGTACTTTGCTAAGAGGATTCTTTTGAGGAAAAAATGAAAATAAAAATTGGAGTCGTTTTTGAGAAAATTATTATTTAAAATTGTTTCAAAATCTTCCATGTTTCCTGCAAATTTACGCAAATGTTGTACAAAGTTTTGGAAAACTCAATATGACTTTATTTCAAGATCTGTTTTGGATTAAACGTAAAAATTTAATTCATTTATATGTCCAAAACTAAGTACGGTGCACCCAGAAACACCGCACAGCAATGAGATGTTATTCTGAGAATTTTAAACTTCCCACAAGCATGCCCATTGTTATATTTCAAAATAATGGATCCTAGAAGTTTGTATCCAAAGAAGTGTGGGAAATTCGAAAATCGTAAAAGTACGCTAAAGTACTATTTGAAATAAAAAGTTCTTTAGGAACTGATTTTTAGAACAAATTTAATTTAACCCAAAGGTGGCCACGGTATGAAATTTCATACCGACTACACCCCGAGAGGGTAGTAGCAAAATCTGGGTTTTTGAATGTACTCACTTTTGTAAAGTTTTTTCGTTAGAAGAGGGTTTGTAGTATGTGCGAGTTAAGTATAACGTCGTCGAATTTTGTAGTTTGTATTCTGGAGGTCGAACAATGACGTGGTGATTTTTACTTAGAACATCGTAACGTACCGGTAAGATTTTTTTCCGGAAACATAGTGTTGTGTTTTAAATGAAGTATTTATTGTTGAAAACTTTACTATATTAACTAAGTCAATCTGTTACAATATTTTAAAACTCGTTACGAGCTTCAGTAACTTTGAATATGTTTTATTTTTGAGGTATGAAATTTCATACCGTGGCCAATAAAGGAGACTTTTGACACTTTCGAAGGGAAAACATGCTGAAGCTGCAGCATGCAGATGCTGAAGCTCATAATTAAAATATTAAATGATTTGGAAGGTGAGGTGCTGGATAAAAGTATAGATAGGTCAAACGAGCTCGAAATTGTTTTGCAACTTACCGCCGATGAAGTTGTAAGCGATGAAGATAATACAGGAAGTGATTTGGAAGACACTTATAACGCGTACTTCGCCAGCCTGTGAAGATTCGGAGGATTTTAACAAATTTCGATGGTGATTCTTTTTGAAAGAGGCTCATTGAAGCCAACGTACTTGTTGGCAAATAAGGTATGGCGTCAGATTCTGGTGCTGCAACTCCCCAGAAGGTTTCCTTATTAGGTTCGAGCAATTTGTTGTGGCTATAGAAATAACCTGACCACGCAGATGGAATTAGTGTTATAGAGAGATTGCGCTTCGGATTTCTGCCAGAAAATAGCGTTACTTACAGAGACATTTTTAATAGCATTACCTTAGATGAAAATTTGAAAGAGAAACAGTAGTGCGTTATTGGTATAAATCAGAGTGGAAAAAGCATCACTGAATGGTTTGAAGACGGAACTATTTTCTCACCATACACTTCCAAGAATCTGGTATAACGCTTGTCCGATAGCATGACAACAGGCAAGTGACCATTGCAATAAATTTGGATCCCCATAGTGCAAGAAGTCTGACTTTGCAGAAGATGGAGCAGAAGAAGAAGCCAAGCAAAGAAAGGGAGGATTACTATTCCAATACATGGCTTGCTAAAATAATACAATAAATCAATGGGCGGTGTCAATACGTTCGATAGATTCCCAAGTCTGTACGTACTCCGAATGAGGAAAAAAGGTCATACTAACCTATATTCCGCTTCTACCTAAATGGCGCGGTTGTGAATGCATGGTTTTCATTCAGACGCATTGATAAACATTTGCGTTTTCATGACATTAACCGAAGGAGAGTAAATGTCATTTATTCATCACCGGGAATACGAAACCTCGAGGAGTACACCTAAAACCTGTAAGTAGATAAAGGAGGAAATTCGTAATGACAACGTAGAACACATGTTAACAGAGAAAACGTGTTGAGTGTAAGATTTGCTCAAGTCTCCAGTACATAAAGTGCAATGTTGGTGTGTATTCCAATGGATGTTTTGCAAAATATCACCTAGGCCGTTAATTTGGGATTGCTTAATTTAATGTTTTCTATGAATTTTTCTAAAAATGTAGTGTTGTATGTATTATGCATATAAGAAATATAAATATTCATTATGTCCAAAAATACTTCGAGTCATTTCCCCCCTATTTGTCCACGGTATAAAATTTTATTCCAAGAAAGAAAAAAAACTAAATTTTTAAATATAAAATAAAATATTGATAGAAGATCAAAAAGCAATATAATATCACCATAATATCAAAAACATTGCAAGAAACCTACCACTTTTTTAATTACGGCCACCTTTGGGTTAACAAAAACGTCTATCATCAATATTGTACACTTGCAATATTTTACAATTTTCGAAAATACAGAGTTTGCCGAAATTGGCACTAAAATTTTTTTGCTAAACAGGAGGACAAATTTGGAACCGGTTTTAAGAAAATGTTTTTTTTATAACGTTGAACCTTACTCGTATCTTAAAAAAAACATGATTTCAAGAAGTGTCTTTGAACAACAGATTTCGTTTAAAGAATTTCTATCTTGAGTTTTATAATTGTAAAAACGCGGATAATAATTGGAATTTTGACAATTTTCGAAAAATTAAAGATTTAAACTAAAATGAGATCAACTCTATTTTTCTGCGAAAACGAGCTCGAAAATTCGCATTTTCAGAAATCCTCAAACGCTATTTTCTTGGAAACGGCTTTTGATTTTGTTTTTATTTTTTTGACCGGGTTGTGTTAAACGAGTAACGTGACATTAATCCCATTTTGATGTACTCTTTTTTTTAAATTAAACCAATTTTTTTTCATGTCTTTGACGTCATCGACGGTATACCGTCAATGTTAACATTATGGGCATTTCTTAAACATTATTGCATTTGTGAGTAAAATTGATTCTACTAATTTCTTCTAATGTTCCCAAAAAACTGAACGTTTTGGGAGTTTCAAAATGCTTTTCATCATTTTTAGAAACGCTCAAATGAGTTTTCAAGAAGCGGCTCCAAATGTTCTCATTGAAATATGCAGAAAGATCAGAGCAGTGCAGCGGCCTGCTAGAATTGTCCTCGAGACAGACTCCCTCCTCCCCGATCTTTTAGGTCACATTTACGGCATTAACGCCCCCCTCACAGCATAGTATGCTGGCTCTTTAGTTATGCCTCTTCTACGATCCTTCGGATCAATTTTACGGCGTCAGTGCCCTCTTGCAGTATTGCATGGCAGCACTCCGTGCTTGCCCTTTTCCTAAACATGGGGATTCTACTTAAGCTCTTAGTCATATGGCATTACTGTCATTTTTCGTGTTCCGTGCTTCCCCTTCTGTTTACGGAAGGTTCCCACGATCTCCCTGGTCGGAATTCTTTGCGTATTGCTAATGTTTTTCTATATCGACTCTTGCCCTGGCAGGATTTATAACGTCCCGCACTGGCCTTCCCACATTGGGATTTTTTCCCATATTTACTTCATATTCCATATTTACTCCCACTTCTCGCACTAGTGTTACACCCGCGTTCTACTCCTTTCCTTTCTATACATATTGGCCTCAAGGCATCCACTTCTGTCATCTCTCTAATGTCTACTTCATCTCGCTTCATCAAGCTTTGCATTTCATTTCCAATCTTATTCCGACCCTCACCCAAAGGCCAAAAATCACATTACGAATCTACCACTTATCTAATGTGTTTTCGATTCCACACATAAACCTCGCTCTGGCGGTACCTCGTCGTCCATCTCGTTTGCATTATTGAATTATCAAGTTCTTTCACTTCCACTACCCACTCAATGCATCCTCGATCATCTCCGGGTGGAACAACACTTTCTAATTTTTTCGTATCCGCACCAGGCATTTTTCTCACGACATGCTGAATGTTCGTTTTTCGTTAATAAAAGTAATTTTCAACTTTAGCTCCGCCCCTCCTTGTGCCTGTAAAGCCACCCACCTCACCCAATTGAGTACTCGTTTTTGGTGAGTACTACAGTTTTAATCCTTGCTCTTCGCGCCTTTCTAGGCATCATTTCAATACTCGTTCTTTAGCATTACTACAGTTTAAAATCTGGCCGTTTTATTTACTTCTCTTTACTTTGCTTCTCAGGCTCCACAACATTGTCTCATTATTATTACAATAATTATACACCCGGTGCAATTACTCCATTCATTAATCTAATTTAATTATTACAATTACACCTTACCATCCTAACTACCCCGAGCTTGTCCTCACACATTTTTTTGTCGAAAACCATAAGTTTTCGGCGGGGGTGTTCTGTTAGGACACCTAAATTGTTTATTTCATAAGTTTAATTATATTTCATTTATGTAACACATCTTACGTAGCCAAGCTTCAGTACAGGGTATTTTATTGTAAATGTGTGTATTCTAGCTGCATATTTGAAGCTCTTGCAAAACTATCACAATCGAGTAAGCGCCTTCCTAGAATTTAGCCTTGCAGCTGCACGTGCTCCAACCGGTCCGTTTTCAGAGAATCGCCCATGGCCCTCACCACGAAACGATGCACGGCCACGTAATTTACTTAATTAATAAATTACAAATACCTTAGTTTCAATTTTGCTATCGTTTCAAGGCGCGGTGCACGCTGATTGGTTGTTGCAGCAGGCGGTGCAAAAGCACGGCGCTGCGCTTCACAACGCAACTTCAGTCAGTGGAGATGAAAATTTCGCCATGGACACATTGTGCCTAGTGTATACGCGTGTGCAAGATTATTTAATAAGTTAGTACAATAGTTCAGTGTATTGTGTGATGTGCTGACTAATGATATTTTAATAGTCAAGCTGAACCATTGTGGCATATGGCTTCCCGTGGTTTGCCACCTCGCAGCCATTTTGTGCTTTCTTCGTATCACTATGTATTCAACACACATGTGTAAGACTGCTAATTTGCTACTTCAGTTGTTCAATATGTTCTATGACGGACGGATTAGTAATATTTAATCGCCTGAACTTGATTTGCACGTTAATATGTGTGTGCGCTGCAGAACTGTTAATTTATTGTTACAGTGACTTGTTTATTATATTCATGCACATTGCACAAGGGTACTGTGTTTAACCTTCCTGTTAAAGCAGTGACTGTGCAGGCGATCATTCTTCCGAGATTATGTTCTCCTCGTGCATCGTCAATGTGGCAATGCTTCGCCAGCTAGCCATCTATCAGCCACGTGTCGGCGCGGTGACCTAGGGGTCCGCCATTCGTCACATCGGCATGCGCAGGCCCCTCGCGCCGTGCAATCCGGCGTCCATTTCTGTCTTTGTTTTGCGTATTGGTTCTACTGTGAGCTTTTAACAATTGTTTAATTTTGCTCATGCCAATCATTAACTGGTAATCTATATTTTCATAATGATTAATGGTGGCATATTAGGCTTACATTTAGTCACACCATTTGTATTTTCTCAATTTAATGATTTATGCTTACAGTATAAAATATTTTATCAATAAGCCTTCTTGGTAATAATTTTGTAGTTTAATTATACACATCATAATTCAGATGTGCGCTACTTACACTACGCGCTACTACGCTACTTACTGCGCTACAGACGTGCGCTTATTACGGCGTTGGAGTCGAAATGCACCTCGCCAGCCCGCTATTTTACCACCTTATTTATCACCACCAAATTTCAAGTCGTAGGCTTCCGCGGCCAGAGACATGTGCATGATCATGGTTATCC
The DNA here is from genome assembly GCA_017312745.1 of Gryllus bimaculatus. Taxonomy (NCBI): domain Eukaryota; kingdom Metazoa; phylum Arthropoda; class Insecta; order Orthoptera; family Gryllidae; genus Gryllus; species Gryllus bimaculatus. Next base: position 40,212 of record BOPP01000120.1, on the reverse strand, counting down.
GGGTGACGCCGCGTCGAAGCTGTGTTGCCGACGTTTCGACCATCTGTGTCGGTGTCCTTCTTTCAGGGCTGGTATGTCATGGGCATACCACCCGTTTAAATCAAGATCATGTACTTTTTTAAATTTGTTCCGACGCAGTACGTAAAACATTTTTAAAATTAGCGTTCGGGCCATTTTAACTTGGGAAAAGAGATTTCAACCAGATGACTTATTTAAGCAGATTAAACACTCGTTTTGAGATCAAAACTCGAGGTTGTAGGCATAAGAAGCATCGTACGTATACTGACCGCTCATTTCTTCCGGTATATTGAACCGAAGATCTAAGGCAAGGGGAATGTTAACGAAAACACTTAGAAGTAAACAATGTATCATAAAATAGATTGTGAGGAGATGGAATAATGTTATATTTACAAAATTAGTTATTTTTTAAATAAACACCAGTTCCAAAATTCGATAATACGATATTTTGAGTATTGCCTCAAAGCAATTTTAAGATCGCTGTATTCGAAGAAAACGGACCAATATGTGAAAAAAATAGGGTTATGTACTACTTATTACAGACCGTTTACCCTCAGTCAATAATGTAGTCTATAGCATCTCTAATTTGGTATCTGTGGAAAAATTAGACTGCAGATGCCAAAGAGACGAACGCCGAAACCGGACTGTCTGGCTTGCGTATCCCCGCAAAGTCCCGCGCTGCTCGCCGGGGCTGGCTGCACCGCCGCCTGGCCTGGTTCGTGCCCCGCCTGCTGACAGAGGGCCACAACCATGGGTGGTGACGCAACGGCGAAGAAGGGGAATGGGGGGCGAGATTGTTTTTCGTAATTTCTTTAACGACGCTCCTATTCGTTCGATTTTGGCAGGAATTAGTCACGGCGTTGAAGTTCAGATGCATGTCGCCATCGCGCTATAAGCCCACATTTTGTATAATTGTTTCTCGGCTGAAGTTGAGAACTAATTTCAAATTCGAGATTTTTTGCTAGATTTTTTGGATGAAAAAGGCGTTCGTAGCGTAAATCTATTTAAAATGCTTGGAAAAAATGCCGTTTACAGATCGGAAAGTCGGACCATTGGTTCAGACGTTTCGGGTAAGGTAATTTTACTTATTTTGGTGCTGCCACGTGTGTGGCACAAATTGTACTAGTGTCGGGACATTTTAGCCTTAATGTCATGACATGTTTTTGTAACTTCGAGTTTTCGCAATATGTGAGGAACTACTATGTGAAATATTAAAAATAACAAAACATATTTTCTCAAAAACAGCTCCAATTTTTTGTGAGCAAGAAGTTCGGATCATGTATCAAAAAGCCAGAAAACTTATTAAAATGCTTGTCGCCTATCCTGCAACTGATGTACGGCTTTATGTACCACCTAAGGAAGGAGGAAGAAGCCTCAGTCAAATTGAAGCCCTCTGGCACAATGCAATAGTCGGGATGGGAAAGTACGAAGTCAGTCTTCAAGACGACCCACTAATGTGGCAAGTCATTAAATCTGATCGAATAATGAGAAACATGCGTTATAAGTGTAGAAAGAAGCATTGCAGAAAAGATACGCATAATAACACGGGCACTGAACTTCTGATGCTACTAAACATGAAATGTGAGACAAAATGCTAAAGAAATCGTGGAGAGACAAACCACTCCATGGACAATATCTACAAAGAATGGAAAAGGTGCCGATCAATAATAATCATTAATTTATGTGGCTTAAAGGGGAAGATCGAAGCCAGATTCGGAAGCAGTTGTAAGGGCTGCCCATGATCAGGCGTTGAGAACACGACAATGTGATAAAACAGTTTTCAAAGTGTCCCAAGATTGTACATGCTGCATTTTCCAAGAACCAGTAGAAACCACTGATCACATCGTTTCAGCTTGTAGCAAAGACCGAATACATGAAAAGATAGAGTATGTAGTTACCTTCCCCTGGCAGATCTGTACCGCCCTCGAAGTTCCAAACACATGCTCCAAGTGTTACGAACATCCATCAAAACCGGTAATGTCGGTTGGGCTGTGAAGAATACTGTACGACCTAACAATTCAAACTGTCCGATAGCAACAAACCTGATATTGATATCTGGGTTTAGAGAAAAATTATTGTCTACGTTTGGATGTGGATGTGTCTTGCGATCAAAACGTAACCAAGGAGACAAAGAAACGCCAGAGTTTTGGAAAAAATCGAGAGCGGCCGAATGTGAAGCTTAAAAGCACAGGTCGTCCCGATAGTTATCAGATCTCTAGGATTTGTTGCGCAAAATTTGTGTAAGAACTTGGCTAAACACCCAAGTCATTCAAAAGACTGGGAAGGGCAAGACATTACTTTAAACAGCCTTCATTTGGCGGAAAGTATTGTAGAAGCTCCGAGAGTGCCTAGATTTATTCTTTAGAAAGCTGGTTGCAACCTGGAGTAGATTTTATATTAATTTCTTGAGAAGTTTCTTCTGCACCTTATTTCTCAACTGTCTCATATCATTTTCTGTACTTGGAGTAAGTCGTAAATATATTTGATGTCTAAACGAATGGAAAGAGGAACTGATGTCGCAGTAATTATGCATTAAATGCTACTAAATTATATTAGCTATTCAAGAGCGTGCGTAAACTACAAGCAAATTGAATAACGTACCAAGATAATCTCAGAATTTGAAGTGAAAAATTACGAACATATTCAATTCTTTTTTAAACTCGAGTCGAAAGTATATTTTTATTTCTATGTCACCTCAACCACTTAATTAATTCTAATTTAAGTAATTAAAGTAAATAAACTTAAGTAATTTCTAAAAATGGGATAAAGGTAAATATTACATTCATAAAAATATCACATTTAAAGGTCTAAAAATTTCTCTACTCTTCATAATACCTTCGTCACATAATCTGTTCGTCATTCTTAAATATTTATTCTTATAAAAAACAGCATTTGTTAAAAATTGAGAAAATGCAGATAAAGATTGTATTGAGAACTTGTATGCATCAGAGGATAATATCGACTCGAAATAAAATGCATTAGTCTCACAGAAATCGAAGCTAGGAAGGCGAGTTAGGATAGTGGACGTTTTCTTTCATATCCCAGAATTTTTGGGCTAAAGTTATTTTTCCGAGAAGCCCTTGAATTAATATCCACACTGCCGAATAGTTTCGTCGGTAGAAGGTGCGGTCACCATCCCTTTCTTCCACGTATCCAGCGGTCTTTCTTCTTTGACCGCAGGCTCATGATCGTCGCCGCTACGCCTCATCCCCTCCTCCTCCGTTAACGCCTACGCCACGTCACCCGAGCCGGTTGCCTCGGCGGCGGAGACTTGCATGGAATCCGAGATTCAAACGGGGGACTTTTAGACGAACGCCGCCACAGCACTACCCTCGTCTCACCCCTGCGGGCGGCACCATCTGACGTCAGAAGCCGGGAGATTGCCGTCAGCGGCGGTGAGCCGTGGGGCGCGCCGGGTGTGAGGGCGGGGACGGAGCGTCCCAATAAGCGTGGCAGCCGCGGGGGCGGGCGCTGACGCAAGCTCGCGGGCACGCCGCCCGCTGCAGCGCCGGCCGCCTCAACCCTCCCCTCCGCCTCCCCTTCCGCTGGCCTCAGACGCAGTGGGCCCAACACAGCATAATGATAAATAGCAACAAATTGCTTTCCAACATATCTATTTTAATCCAGTAATTTTAGTTCAGTAGTAACTTCAATGTTACCAAAATATTTTGACATTTTATACTATTAAAGTAAATATTAAATATGCCTTGAGTTATTAACAGAAAATGACGATGGACTTATCCACTTCTCACATTCTACCAATTACTTCACTATTTAGTAAATATTTTTGTAGTCACTGCAATGTTACATATATTTTTGGTTATTTTACACCATAGTCAACGAAAGTTGTGCATCGCGTTTTGCATTGGCAGTTTTCAGTTTTACATTCTTGGTGGAGGTCATATGCGCAGCAAACTGTTAATTAAGAGATGTATAATCTATTACATACCATTTCTCCGTCATCCTTCCATAACTGAATTAATAGCTGAAGAACCACCATAATGAGAAGCTTATGGAACTTGTTTTTAGCTCAAAAGATGATTAATAGGGGATTTGTCATCATCACTCAGAAATGAATACAAGCAATGTAGTTAACACACCTAATTAAATCATTTAAATTGTTACAAAGTTAAGGATAAGCTTAGTATGCTGCATAAAAGCTTACTTTAACGAATTTACTGATGAATGATGTAGTTAAACATTGGCATCTTGTGCCATGTTTGAAGGTCATATAAATAATACAATTTAAGCCCAAATGAAAGAAAATACAACTATGAGAATTCACATTGAAGTAAACATGTAATGCTGTAAGAAATGACTTAATTTTACATGAAACTCCTGGGAGACCTTGGTGCATGTTAATGTTACAGGCTGTGAATGTTTAGTGTCCCAGCTGAAGAAGTTGTGTTTTCAACAGAAGGTGAATGGCAGGTTGGTAGACCTACCGTACATAGCAAACTTTGCCACGTACGTGAAGTGGAATTGCACGTTCTCGCTAAGAAGCTTCATTATACAGTCACTATTTGACTGAAAACATGAATACACTATCTTTGTGCAGGAGGCTCGTATCGTGCTACAGCAATAAAGTAAAGTTCTGAAGCTTGCACATACACTACCACGAAGTAATTACACTTCAGACAATTGTAATTGATAGTTCAGATGTTTGTAAGTAATACACAGTTCAGGAGATTGCAATTGCAATAATTAAAGAACACACGAACAGTTTGCACGAACAATTCTGGAATTAATTTTCTGCTGGTGAACATGTATGCTTGTCCACAACTGAAGTTAAGTTTTTTTGATATTTCCATTGTGCCAAGTTTTTAGATAATTTCTGGGATTTCACAGGATATTCCTCAATAACATTATTACCACACTCTCAGGAATCTGTCACAATGCTGCTAGGATCATCAACGTTTCTATAAAAGAAAAACATGTAGACGTAGCGTTGTGTAATTATTATAGTGAGGGTGTGAACAGGATATGACTGATCTTCATATACTTTCCCTCTTCAATGAAAAGTGAAAATCTTCGAAGTGATACCCTGAAAAGGCGTCTAGCACCTTCATTATGACGTATTTTAAGTAACACCAAGAGGTGGAACATGCATTTTCATTGTATTTGTGCTCATAACTAATTTTCATTAAATCTTGTCATTATCCAATTATTATTCTAATGCCTTCAATTGAAACGTGATTTTAAAAACTACCCGTCCCTAATTTTGGCAAATTAGATTTTGTTTGCATCATACTGTAGTTCGAAATACACTGCATCTAGTCGTGACAAGAAATATCTTACTCAACAATCGATTCTCTAGAACAATGACAAACGGATATTGCAGGGATTTCAAAAACATTCAAAGTCCAGAATTTGGTAGGTTTTTGAAATAACCACCCATCACTTTGAAATTTGTTATGGTTACTCAAATGTTTCCAGACAGACGACTTTCATGTTTGCCAAGCGACCAACAGTCTGACTGAAGAGATGAACTAGAGATGCTACAGAATTGCACAGACTTTCTCATATTAGTTAGTGTCTTAATGTTGTTAGTTTGGACCATTTTCCAATTTTGCCCCATTTTTTCTTAGTGCCATCGATTGGCAAGTTAAAAAAGATTTTCCCTTTTTCTGCAATTTTTCGGAACCTAGAGGCAGATTGAATTGGCCGATGGTCAAAGGGAATAACTCATTTCTTTGCACTTTTTCAGGAGGAAGAAACAGTTAAAAACAACCACACATTTTATTTTTATCAGCTGTCCCAACTTCTGTGCGGAAGTTTATGATGATTAATTTTTATGCGATCAGAATTTGGTATTAATTACTGTTGACATGATCCTTGAAGTCGTAGGCTTCCGCGAGCCAGGAGTCATGTCGCCGTAATCCGTTGCTGTCCGTGACGCCCGCGTCGAAGGCGTGGTTGCCGTTGTTCGCACAGCCAGCCCTGGAGAATACAACACAAGATGGTCGAAACGTCGGCAACACAGCCTTCGACGCGGCGTCACCCGGACAGTCAAGATCATGGACATGATTCCTTCCTCCTCAGTGTCAGAATCGAGATTCATTTCTACCTCATTTTGGCTCACAAAAGTGTAAACGTGAAAGAATTGTCACTGAGAGTGGGTATAGGAGAAGTGAGTATGGGAAAAATATTCAAAGAAATGCAATTGAAAATTGTTTCTGTCAGGTAGTTTCTTGGAAACGATGACTCCATTGTGAAGGCAATTAAACACTGGCTCAGACGTGCTGGCCCATGCTTCTACCGTGCGGATATACATGCCCTTGTTTAAAGGTGTCGTAAGCCAATAGAAAGAGACGGAGATTATGTGGAGAAGTGAGTTTTCGTTCCTCAATGATGGATCAACATACTGTAAAAATAGCAAAGGTTTGGAAATTTGGAGTGACCCTCGTATTAAATATTTCTCATCATATCTGTAGTTTATTAAAATTCAAGAGCCTGTATACACGAGATCGTAACTCACGAATAAAAACGCTTAATTAATTAGTAGCCGGAATTAAAGATATTTCATATATTTAAAAGATAGGTCAATATAGAAGAAAGCTGTTTACAACCTTCTCCTTTTTATTACTCTCCTTTGACTTTTCCTCCTCGTCTTCCTTCTCCTCTTTCTTTTTCTACTCCTTCGTATTTTTATTCTTCTACGTATACCCTTTTTTCATTTTTATGATTTTCTCCTTCCTTTACTTCTCTTGTTTTATTCCTTTGTTTTCTTTTTTTATTCTAATCCTTCGCTTTTCTTTAATTCATTACTTATTCCTCTTCTTATCTTCCTTCTTTTACTCATACTCTTTCACCTTCTCTTCGAAATTCCAGTTAATATAAATGCAGCACGGCATTTACACTGGTTGGGTCGCACCATGGACACGTGTAAAATACAAACGTCTCGACAAGTGACACACTGCAATGCTCAGGTAAATGTTTAACCGACAGTTTAAATATTTTTTGACCAAGATAGAGTTTTATGAATGCTGATACACGAGCTTAGCACCTATCCAGCGGGGACCCTGAGTTCGTGCATGAGCTCCAGTGCGCCCGGGAGAGCCAGGCTGGTGGCGTGGCTCGTAAGTTGCAAACATGGCGAGTGGCGGTGGCGGCGGTGGTTGGCGCCGCGTTGCGGGCGAAGCGCCCGCCTCCGCCGCGCCGCGCCGCCCATCCATCACCACCCGCGGCGATCACCAATCGATCCCCCTGGGCGCGGAAAAACGCCTCGCCCACCCCCGTCGCACTGACAAACGCGACCGCCCGCGGTCGACAAATGGCTTCAGCGCTCCGCTGCCGCCGCCATGCCCATAATCTGCGGCTGTCTCTACCAGCAGGAGCAACCCCACGCTTCCATCGGGCACAATTGTTCACGGTCAGGGTGTACTTGTTGCTGAGGTTCCCAATGATAACCTCCAAATGTGCGACTAAATATAATTAATTTATCTTGATATCTTATCTGTCGATGAAATCACTTAATCGCTGCAGCCACCATCATAAGTCGTCTTTGCCACAACCATTCTTGCCTTCTCTGGCACAGACTCAGATGGCTCTTCTCCAAGAGTTGATTCTTGGCCTAATGTTTGTGCTGTGGCACCACCCTGTGCACCCGAACCTCATCCGATGGGCACCACGTTTCTGTCGCGTTCTCAGTCCTCCCCGAGGCCCACGCACCCCTTGGTAAGACAAGGATTATCGTCCGAAATCGACTTCGTAAAGGGGTCTCCTCCACTCTCAGGTCTCTCGGCTCTTGGTCTTAGCTCGAAATGTTCAAGGAGTGGAAGAGAAAAATATTAAGAACGTATGCCAGGAAATTATACTAGATTATTTTCCAGCGAAATTAAGTCCCAGTACTTAATGCAGGTTCGTGGGAATGTAAACGAAAGTGTGCATTATACGTATTTATGAGTAAATGTGTTTGTGTTACATTAACAAATTATTAAGTATGAATGTGTTTCTATGTATTTTCCTCCATTTTTCTATAAAATAATATTCTTGTGTGCATCATATTGCTCAGTCATGGCCCGTTAGTGTGCTTAAAAGCCTCGGCGCTCCGGCCTGTTTCTTGATACAGCTAAAATTTCCGCTGCTTATTGTTCGGGCGCTGCTCGCCGACCATTACTCGATCGACTACGACATGCAAATATGCGGAGGTACACATTACAAATATAGAACATTTCGACTCAGATGCTTTGAATGCAAGTACATAGGCCTCTCCATTACTTCATGAGTAATAGCTGCAATGTTCTTCACGATCACTGGTATAAGTACATGGAATGATCATCTGATACAACTTTGGATGTTTTTTGTATTGTAACACTGCAATAAAAAGTGATATATTTTCTTACAAACGTCTTTGGAAACCACGAGATGTTGATTTTTGTTTCTGATGTTCGATACATTGTTCTATCATTGTTGTGGAATTTGGAAGCGTCCTACGCAAAGGATTTGAAATAATTTCTACATTGAACATCAGTTAATCTAATTAAAATTTCTTCTTATACGTCCAAAAGAGCGCCAATGTGAATTTCGCTTGTTGTAGCTGTCTAGTTCTTTCTCTATAAAAAGTAGGTGAGAACGTTTTTGCCATGGCAATAGTGATTTGGAGTTTTCTTGCTGAGCGAACTTTCCTAGGTGTTATATCACTGTCCTTCGTCCGTTTTAGAACCAATTTCTTCCAGTTATATAGTAATTTTCTCTTCTACAATAAGCATTTGCTTATGAATTAAAGCGGCCCGAAGGTCTAGCGAGTAGTCGGCGACCAGCGCTCCAGCGGCGGCAAGGTGAAACTTCGTCCGTTCAGCTCCCATAAGGATCAGCCAAGAGCCGCGGCTGTTAGGCATACTCGTAGGCTATGGTTCAGTTCGCCGGAAGCAGTTTTGCTGTTGTTTATCGTCACGATTGATCATTTTTTTTAATATAGGTCTGTAATAAAGATCCATTTCAGCGAGTTCAGACACGTAAGTAAACAGTCTACAAACGATATCATACTACAAACGATAAGATAAAACCTCTTTTTAGAATATTTTTATTGAATTTAATTGAATAAAATGTGCAATTTATAGTACGTTTTTACATATTGTTAACACTTCCTTCTTTACAGTGTGCTTTGAGAAATTTGGAAATTTTTTATCCTGGAAGTTCAGTTTAAAATATTGAAATGGTTGCTTCTATATATAATCTTTTTAACAATTTATTACCTGTTCAATTACATATAATTTTTCAGTAGTTTGAAAAAAATAAAAGTTAACATTGAGGGATAATGTCAGAGCTTTAATTTGGTAAAATATCTATTTATCAATTTTGAAAGTATAGGAAAGTAAATAAGTAAATAAAATAAAATAAAAGTTATTGAAATGTGTGAGGGGTACGTTAAAAGTTAGAAAAAATAGTTAAAGATAAGTTTAAAAGATGTTGAATTAAACATAAACATTTTTATGTAGGGAGGCCGAAAATGCCTTTGGGACAGTGCGAACGAAGACATTAACTTAAAAATTAGAATGAGGTGAGAAAAAACATTAAATAAATAGAGATAGCTTGTTGCTACTTTGTGGATTTCCAGCGCTTGTCTAGGATCTTCTGACTCAATGGAATGAGCCATGCGAAGACTCGAAGAAAACATCAGTGAACCTCATCAATCAAGGGCACAACATAAACTCACCAAAAAAGACGGACCCACAAAAGTAAGTGGTTATAGTGACGCAAAGCGCAGAATGCTAAACAATTGTGCAATTAAAGACTATTTCAATAAATATGTACTCAATTTCAGAAACGGTAGAAGAATCAGATGAAAATGTAAATAACAAAGAACCACAACCAGAAAATATAAAAATACCTCCGACATGCATTAGAAACGCAGAAATCATAACACTTCTAACAAAAGACCTAACATAATTCTTTTGTTCCACCAAATATCCTTGTAACCAAATATCCTTCACCTTGCCGTTATTAAAAATTTAACATATACCCTCTACGCTCATGCTTTACCTGACTTAGACTCTGACCACTGCCCTGTAATACTCACTTGGGATATGAACTACATGAAAACAGAACTGACCTTTGGCATAGACACAAAAAACATAGATTAGCTAAAATTCCAAACAAATGTCGATAATGTCGATAAAATTTCAAACAAATATCCCACAGACCGCTTCATGAAAAATAAAGACGAAATTGATTTAGCCGTAGATATTTCTACTATAAGTATGCTAAAAGCAGCAAAAGAAACAAATACTAACCCTAATCATATCCCAAAAATATACACAGCTATTGGCATACCTATTGGCATTGAAAAAATAATTCAAAAGAATCACAAAATACGTCGGCAATGGCGACAATACAGAAGACCAGACTTGAAGAAAACGCTTAATAAACTAACACACCAAGTAAAAACAGCTTTAGACGATTACAAAATCCAACGATATAAAAATTACATTAAAAAATTAATCCTAAAGACAACAATTTATGGCAAGATTTGAAAACAAATATAGAAAGCACTAACATTTATACCGGAGTTAAAGAAGTTAGATAAAACAGCTACAACCGAAAAAGAAGAATGTGAAATACTAGCTTTCCAAGAAACATTTGCTCAAAATACAACTTCATACAATTAAAATACGTACCAAATCAATAACTGTGAAGTAACAACCGTTCCACACCAAGTAATAGTTATATAAGTTTATATATATATATATGTCGCCAAACATATCATATCAAACAATTACACACCCACCTAAGAAAAAAACAGCTGGTGTAGACCAAATACCAACTATTCTTTTACAAAAACTAAATAAGAAAGCAATTAGCTACGCAACAGCAATATTGAACTCAATGTTAGGAATAGGGTACTACCCCACAAAATGAAAACACTCTGTAGTAATTCCGATACCAAAGCCAGGTAAAAACCCAGCAGATACAGAAAACTATAGACCGATAAGTCTAATACCTATCACAGCCAAAGTAATGGAAAAAGTAATTGTAAGAAGACTTCTGAAATCCATTAATAAAATATCTTATACCACTTTTACTATTTGGATTTAACGAAAACACTCGACAATAAACCAACTTTTAAGAATTACAAAATTAATATATAAAAAATTGGAAAAAAAGCATACCTTGGCAGTATTTTTGGAAGTAACCCAAGCATTTGACAGAGTTTGGCACGTAGGACTGGTATTTAAATTAGAAGAAACAGGCTTACCTCTTTGCTTGGTAAAAATAATACAAAACTTCTTAAAAGAAATAATTTTTTCAGTAAGAATAAATTCAACCTACTCTAAACAAAAAGAAATCACAGCAGGAGTACCACAAGGCAACCTTATATAAGCAACTTTGTTCAACATATTCACAGCAGATTTCTCAACAACCCAAAACACAACAATAGCGTTATTTACTGACAGTGCAATTATAACCTCTAACAAATGTCTAGAAACAGTCACAAGAAATGTACAAAAAGAACTAAACAAAGTAACGAAATAGGCAGACAAATGGAAGATAGATCTAAACCCTAAAAAACGTTTAGCAAAATTATTCATTTCATGCTCAATAACCACTACCCCCAAGCCTCTAAAGCTGTTTGATAAAACACTCAGCTGGTTACCAAAAAACAAACCTATTAAATATCTGGGAATATTAATGGACACCAGTCTAACATGAACAAATCGTATAAATGAAAAAATCATACAAGCAAACAGAATATTACATAAATTGTACCCGTTAATTAACAGAAAAACCGCTCCCAAAACGGAATGTACACTAGTCCTTTACAGAACAATAGTTTTTCCCATTAAAATGAATGCATGCCCAATATGATACATCTCTGCGACTAAAATAAAGAAAATACAAACCTCCCTAAATAAGTTTTTAGGTTTGGCTATAAATGCCCCTCTGGTTCATTAGAAACACTTAGTTTCACTCAGAATTATAAACAGAAACTATCTATCAAATAATGATCAAACATTTACATTCCTGTTTCACATATTTACATAATATACCAGCAACTGAACATTACAACCTTGGTTCGTCAGCAACAACATCCCGAATCAAAATCAAATTTCCATGTGACAAATATTTATTACAATTTGCTGACCCCTTTTCCTTACAATTGGCTGATCTTTCAGAAGTGGAATAAACAATGCAAGGAATAATCAACAAATTAACTTGAAAAACAGCAAACAATAATTAGGAACCTGTTGGGCTTCCCTTATTTATATTTATCTAAAGAATGATTTTTTGATGAATGTTACCCTTTGTTCCAGTGTTGATTGAAAGGTATTTCGCTGTTTGTTATTTATTTTTGTATATTTGTGTTTTGAGTTGCCTATTATATGAAAACAATCCCTTGTGAAGCATTTATGGCTGAATCTGTGGAAGTGAATAAATACATTTTAAAAATGCTAAAATTTTACTCTCTCCAAATGAAGAGCTCGTTTATGAAAATAACTATCCATCCAAATCAGATTTTTCAGAAATATGCCGAAAATACTGATGTTGTTATCTGCCTTTTCAAAAGAATGTATCATGCTGCTGTAGCTGCTTACCTAGATAGACGACATTCTAAGGCGAATACTTTAATGCCAAATTAGTTTATTTTTATAGACAACAGTTGAATACTGTATGTGACGTGTTATGGGGAGAAGTTAATTTGAAATTACATTTATATCCAGAAGCAAAACAAGGGGCCATTTCACCATTTGCTCAAGGGTCACGGAAACTGGACGAAAACCTGATCGAGATTGGGGTCATTGACCCAGAAGCTGCAGTACAATACTTGTTACAGGTTTTTTACAATCTTTACAATTATACAATCTAAATGGTAAATAATACATTAAATGTTATTGTTAGAATTAATATTACTTTCCTTCTGGATGCTAGGTATAGTCGCTAATTGTATAGAAACAGTTGTGCAGCAGAAATGATAGGATGATAACCTGAAATGATATTTCAGGTTAAAAATTAGGTTAAAAATTGTTTACATTTTCTTGGCAAATTTGGACATGTTTGCTTTTGTCCGAAGCTCCTGCAGATATGTTTGCTTTTGCATAAAATATTGCTAGTATTATCGTTCCATTTGATTGGAATCAATATTTTTAATACATTGTGTACGCAAGTATTTTGTTTCTCCAAGTAGACAAAACTACTACAACAATTTATGTAGCTAATGTAACTATCTAAGGAAATTACAAGGAACTAAAACTTAATTAAAATATATATGAGCCAGCCATGATCATCTTCTGAACAATCATAATTATCTTTCTATTCTTGGGTATCCATTACAGTTTGATTTTCAGCTAATGGTCCGTTAAGAACAAAGGAATATCATTCAAGGTCAGGACTATCTGAAGAATTCTCTATCGATTTGTCTCCTAAAAGTTCAATCAATAGAACTGCTAATTAGATATCTTTGAAAATGGTATATCTCTTTCAAGTAATAACTGCTGAAGGCTAAATTGTACCATATTTATTACTGAAAAACCACATTTCCAAAGAGTCAAATATTGTTGTGCGTTAACTTTGACTGTATGAATCTTCTTCCCTTTCATTGTTTTCTGAATAATGATTCGCTTTACATATGTAATGTTCTGTACGTTCTTGCACATACTACTCAAAGTTTTTTGTGTCCTTGATATCCCAGACTTCTAATAAATAAAATAGGACGCTGTTGTGAAGACTTCACAGGCGGAATGAACCACGCGGTATGAGCAGTCCCGTGATCGTGAACCTTGATATCTTATTGGTTACTCGGACATGTTCTTTATTGCTTGCAAGAACGATGTGAGCATGTTGGATGTTGCCTGAAGATCGTACATTTACAAGTAAAATTATTAGGGATAAGTTTAATTTGCTCCTCCATATCAAGGCAGAGGATGCAACTGACAGTCATTAGTATCACTGCAATACTAACTTAATTTTTTCCGATGGACATGTCTGTTTTTGCATTACCACTCCTCAAATGACAATTTAAAACCTTCCTGATGTGTTTTTACATTTTAATGGGTCACTTCTTAGTTTTATTAGAGGAAATTGAAATTAACATAGCTAAATTGGAGCAATAACTGTCAGCTGACTTCTTGAAAAGACTGTCATGGGCCAAATAGTCAGTGATGTACCGACATCCTAGAGTGATTTGTACAACCCTTACTTTTAAATCTCGCTCCAGTTGCTTTGCACTCAGTGCCCGCAAGCTAGTTACCTTGATCGGGCCTTGGCATATCTGCCATAGATGCGCTGTTTTTTAAGTATTGGGCGATAGACATCACACACATCAAATGATTGAGTGAGCCAAGTATTTCCGGATCGTATTTGCATCTGCCTAACTGAGTTGTGTTTTTCAACAAATATTAATATATGTAAAATAAAAGTGAAGTCTTCTACCATAGATTTTCTTTCACTTGACTTGTTACATGATATTTTTCATAAGTTCAGAGTAGATGGCTGAATTACTAAGGAAACTACAAAATGTATTTAAACTACAGAAAGGAAACAGAAGATATCAATAAACCTAATCATAATCTCCTTAATGACTTAATTGGATATTGATTTCTAATGAGCTCTTTTCTTCACCTATATAACTGAACAGATCTAGTAAGCAATTAACGAAATAGTTACTTGCGTAGGTGGAGCTGATAAAAATTTAATATTGAAGATTTTACAAAATTTCGTAATCAAAGCCTTAGGGATTTGTGATACCCAAAGATTACAGAAAATATTTATAATTTATGTGGATGAAAAAGGAGAGCAAAATTATTAATTATTTTTGGAAGAAAAAAATAATTATATTGATGCAATCAATACTACTTTTTGATGATTGATGCATTGACTTAAATTTTTGTCATTCGTGTTGTTTCACATTACGAACCAAGTGTCGATGGTCTCTTCTAAGGCTTTTCCTGTAAAATTTACCTCTTTCTTTTTGCGAAGATTGCGTCTACCCTTGCTTCAGTCTGAGAACAGCTTTCCCTACAGCTCTCGGGTTCCGTGCAGAGTGCCCCAAGGTCCAAAGGTCGGAACACGAGAGGCAGTGGCGCTCCGCATCGCCGGCGTGTCGACGCGTCCCCACGAAGCGACGCGCGCCCTCCCCGCCCGTTCCGGCGTGGGCGTCCCAAGGAGTGGGCGCGGAGCGGGGGTAATCCGGCGCCGATAGATTCCTGGGAGGCGGTGGCCCCGCAGTTTAATCAAGCGCTGCCGCAGCCGACGTCAAAGACCTGCCCTTCTCCCTCTCGCCTCCCCTCACCACGCAGCCCCGCGCGCTCCTATATTGCTGCTCTGCCGGATAAGTGAAGGGGCTCGAAGTGTGAATGAAGGTGGCGAAGTGGATCGCATCTCAGCAGTCATTGCGCAGTCGAGAGCAAGGCGCGGGCGTAGTCAAGGAGCGAGCTTGAACAAAGCGCGGGTGCGAGTAAAGCGCGAACGTGAGAAAGGTGCGAACGTGCCCAGGGCCCGGGTGAGGGGAAGGGGAGGGCGTGAATAAGGGACGGACCTGGACAAAGCGCGGAAGTGAGCAAGGCGCGGGAGTGTACAAGGCGAAGGAATGGGGAAGGCGCGGGAGTGGAAAATGCGCATGAATGAACGAGGGGCGTGCGTAAAATAGGAGCATGGATAAAGCGCGGGCGTAAAAAAAAGCGGGTGATTGGACAAGGAACGAGCGCGGAGAAGGCGCGAACTGGACAAGGCGTGGACGTGGAATAGATGCGGGCGTGTAAAAGGTGAGGGCGTGGGCAAGGGGGGTCTAGATATGGTGCGGGCGTGGACAAGTCAAAGTCGTCGTCAAGGCGGAGGCGAAATCAAAAAGAAGGCATGGACAAGGTGGAAGCGTGTACAAGGTTGAGGCATTGACAAGGAGGAGGAGTGATCAAAGGGAGACGTGAGCAAGACGGAAGGGTGGAAGTGACAGGGGTGTGGACACGTCGGAGGCGTGGATAGGGCGAGGCCTGCTCAAGATGGCGCAGACAAGGCTGAAATGCTGAATAGCGGAGGTGTGGACAAGGATGAGGCTTGGACAAGTCGGAGGAGTGAGGATTTCGGGAGAAGACCTTGGGTGAAGAAATGCAGTCAGTTGCATTGTGGGCGTTCAAAGCTCAGGCGGAACGCGATGCGTGGAATGAGTAGCGACTTGACATCGCTCGCCACTTTTTGGGTGGAGCTCACTGCGATCCCGCAGAGCATTTTGTCTAATGTATCCATTCGAAGTTTCTAAAGCTTTTTTTGCGTTTCCGAAGAGTAGTCTCGAAAGTCTTCCGACGTTACCATTGAATATCTACTGCATTACAATTGATTATTGTTGCTACTTTTTGGAAACTATTACAATTTTTGTTGAAGGGGAAGTCAGAATAGAATCTAGAATTGAGATGCGCCACTAAGGTCAGTTGCGCCTAAGGTTTAAAGAGACCATTGTTGATAGCTAAGAGATAGGTAATGAACAGGGGATAAGATAAAGATAGTTGCAAAAGTTGATACAAATAGGACTTTTTCAGAAAGAAGAGCAGCGGCAGCTAGAGCCCAATACGTCACGCTCCGGGAGCTCCGGAAGCAGCATCCAACAGGAAGAAAGCAGCTCGGCTTGTAGAAGGACGCGCAGGATAGTGCGCTTCGCACTGTGTGCTATCTATTCAAGAGGGGAGGGTGATGTTTACACAGCTACATTCCAAATTGGCGCGCGCGCACGAGTCGGCACGAGCTCTATTTCTAAAGAGGACGAAGCAGCCGGACGCTAGCCGCTGCAGCAAGCAGCGAGCAGCGGGACGAGTCTGGGGAAGCGGGTATATAACGGGCGACTCGGCACCCGGTGAGACAGAAGAGGACGGGACAGAGATACGACTTTATGTGCTTGTGATCGTGATCGTGGTCGTGATAGTGTCAATTACGCTGACTGCGCGTATGTTCTGTGTTGTTTATTTGAAGTACCGTGAATATGCTATGATAGAGACATCTTCTAGCGGCACGAAACTCGCCAGTGAGCTAGATGCATTCTTGCGGCAAATGGAACGTCGGCTTCTCGTTTGAATAAACTATTTTATATTGAAATCTCTGCCTCTCCCTCTTTCCAAAAATTTCAAATGGAATGTCTAAAATTTAAAAAACAACTTATAAAACAAAAATTTCATTTAAAAGTCATTAAAATATCTTAAAAAGTCATTAATAATTATTTTGATGAACTATTATTCCTTATAACAAATTCTTTAACTCATTAGATGAACTTTCTACACATGTATAAGATTAAATTATAAGTTACGATATGAAAATAATATTACGCAAATTGAAGAATCTTAATTTTGTGACTAAATGAAGTATTTTCCTAAACTACTTCAAATACAATTGTTCGCATGCCAGACTCGTTTTACTATTCTCTTTTACTTTAATATATTATTTTAATTTCTAGCTTATAAATATTTACTTGTCTCCTACTAGCTTCATTTTCTCCATTCGTAGAACATTTATATTATTCGTGTGAGTTGACGATCGTGCCTCCACAGGGGCTCAAGAATTATCAAATTAACCAGTAGGAGGGAAATATTTAGCGTAGAAATAACACATTTCATTTCAATGTTTTACCCGAAAAGTATTTGATAATCTTAAAATTTTGCTATCGGTCGATTGGAAAATACTGCTGAAGCACATAAAAATTACATCACAATATGAAATAAAAAATAACCTCTTCAAGGTACAACTATTTACGAAACTATACAGAGGAAATATAACTAATAATTCATTCATACGAATCATACATGACGTCTATCTATCTGCTTGTCCCGGGTATGTGAACATAAAAATTCCAAATTAATTCAAAAAGTATATAGAGTTTATGCAGTGTATTTTCTGGCGCGAAACGTTCCCAAGCGCAAATGGATGGCTCATTTTCGTTATGCTCCCCGACCTTTGAAAAGCAAAACCTCTACTTTTTTCGGCATCTTTCTACAACTACAATATTGAATATATATTTTTTCCTTCCTGAAATCTGTTCTTCAAAGACAGATCTTTAAAGAAGGTCTTCAATATTTTTTCAATTACAAGTAATTTTTGCGACGAATAGGCGTTATTGAACAATCATTTTCTGAAATGGCTCCAAAATTCGTCTTCAATTTTTTTAATAGAGCAACATATAAATAGTGTCCAGGGAGGAAATGTTAAAACTTCGAAAATAAGCTCTTAAGACTATTTTAAACATATTTTGTCGAATGAACATCGTAGATATTCCGAATGGCTGAGCCGCGTTGACCACTCAAAAGTTGGTTTGAAAATATGATTACTAGGTAAAAATTTGTCCATTATAAAAGCATACAAACACTCCAGAGATGTAAAATGTTTATTTTTTAGAAAAAAATTAACATATTTGTTCAGAAATAAAAATTAAGCGAGAAATAAAAAAGCAGTCGAATTGTGTAAATTGGATTTACGTTTTGGGTTAATTGTTTCGTTTGACAAATCGTAAAAGAGTTGAAAAAATGTTTAAAAGTTGCAAATAGGAAAAACACATACAGACACGCGTGGTTTACTTACATTGATTGATTGTATTTGTGAGTAGATAAGCTTCAAATTATTTTCAATAAAGTTACTGGAATTCGTAAATAGTTTTCTGCGGTAGCAGAGAATTGTGACAAATAATTATATCTGAGATGGGCTCTAACCAGCTGAGTCCGTACAACATTTAACCACTTCTGTTACCCGTGTCGGACAGGGAATTTGCACTTCTATAATAGTCATAAGCGCATGGTTGTATCAAATCTAGCATTAGAAAGCTCAAAAATAAAGAAAATCTGAAAAAAAATGCTCTTAGAGCGACCAAAGAAGTTAGTTGGGAAGAGTTTGTCTGTGAATCCGTTATAACCAAAAAGTTAGTTCAGACTAAAGAGATAGGAAAACTAATTACTGCGAGAATGTCTGTACCATTCAATACCACCACTAGTTTATTTACCATACAATGTTACATAGGAGAAGAAAATTTAATGAAGATATTTCGTGCCGGTTTTGAGGAAATATTTTTAGAAATTGCATCAATTTCAGACAATAATTATGCAAAATAAGCTCGTTTTTCAAACAATTGTGCATTAACTTTTTTAAAGAGATGTTTGTTGACAATATACTTTGTTTAAAGCAAAAAACGCAATCTCCAATTTTTCAGCATTCAAATGTTCAAATGTTTCAAATGT